>VXBP01009534.1:0-123329 GCA_013400115.1 Rhinopomastus cyanomelas | reverse complement strand
TTGAAGATAAGGAGAAAAGCTAAACAATGCCAAGTAAGGTGAAGAAGAGTGCATTCTGTGACCCCATTGGACAGAGAGAAGAGCAGAGAGTGATAACTGTAGTGAAGAAGATTGGTGGTGGTACGACAAGGGAGACTATATTAAGTGTGTGTTACTTGTAATAAACACCATTTGCTGCTAACCATATTGGTATTCAAGTGGTATGCGAATGGTCCGGGTAAAGCGGGACCGAAGGAGCCAGGCGTAGAGAAACCTGAAGGCTGTCATGCCAATTTGCTGGATGTGAGCTGCAACTTAGGCTATCTGAGGCACTGCAACAGATGTCAAAGGGAACACCAAGAATTTCTACAGGTATATGAATGGTAAAAAGAAGACTAGGGAAGGTGTGGGCCCCCTCAGAAAGGAAACAGGTGAGGTGGTTACAAGTGACGTGGAAAAGGCTGAGGTTCTCAATGACTTCTTTACCTCAGTCTTCACTGCAAAGGCCTCCAGCCACACTCCTGGAGTCATGGTAAATAATGGCAGGGACTGCAAGGAAGAACTGCCCACGATAGGTGAAGATCTGGTTCGTGGTCACTTAAAAGACCTGCAAGTGTTCAAGTCCATGGGACATGACGGGATACACCCACAGGTACTAAGAGAACTGGCAGATGAGGTTGCTAAACCCCTGTCTATTATATTCCAAAATTCATGGCTGTCTGGTGAAGTCCACACTGACTGGAAAAGGGGAAATATCATTCCTTTTTTCAAGAAGGGTAGGAAGGAGGAGCCAGGGAACTACAGACCAGTCAGTCTCACCTCTGTGCCAGGTAAGATCATGGAGCAGATCCTCCTGAAGGCACTACTGAGTCAGGAGATTTGTGAAGAGGTGATTGGGAACAATCAGCATGGCTTCACCAAGGGCAAATCCTGCCTGACAAACCTGGTGGCCTTCTCCGATCAGGTCACAGCATTAATGGATGAGGGGTGAGCGACGGATGTTGTTTCCCTGGACCTGAGCAAAGCCTTTGACACTGTCTCGCACCACATTATGGTCTCCAAGCTGGTGAAACATGGCTTTGATGAGTGGACCACTAGATGGGTAAAGAACTGGCTTGATGGCTGCAGACATTCTGGAGGGAAGGGATGCCATCCAAAGGGATCTGGACAGGCTGGAGAAGTGGACACAAGCTAACCTCATGGGGTTCAACAAGACCAAGTGTAAGGTCCTGCATCTGGGTCAAGGCAATCCTAGGCACAAATACAGGCTGGGCAGTCACTGGCTGGAGAGCAGCCCTGAGGGAAGGGTGCTTGTGGATGAAAGGCTCAACATGAGCCGGCAGTGTGCACTTGTGGCCCAGAGGGCAAACTGGATCCTGGGCTGCATCAGGAGAAGTGTGGCCAGCAGGTCGAGACAGGTCATTCTCCGCCTCTACTCCGCTCTGGTGCAACCCCACCTGGAGTACTGTGTCCAGTTCTGGAGCCCTTATTACAGGAGGGCTGTGGAGATGCTGGAGCGTGTGCAGAGGCGGGCCACAAGGATGATCAGAGTTCTGGAGCACCTCTCCTGTGAGGATAGACTGAAAGAGTTGGGGCTGTTCAGTGTGGAGAAGAGGAGGCTCCAAGGTGACCTTATTGTGGCCTTCCAGTATCTGAAGGGGGCCTACAAAAAGGCTTGGGAGGGACTATTTAGGATGGCGTGGGCGTGCAGTGACAGGACTAGGGGGAATGGAGCAAAGCTGGAGATGGGTAGATTTAGAGTGGATGTGAGGAGGAAGTTCTTCTCCATGAGAGTGGTGAGAGCCTGGAATGAGTTGCTCAGGGAGGTGGTTGGGACCCCATCCCTGGAGGTGTTTAAGGCCAGGCCGGATGGGGCTCTGGCCAGCCTGGTCTAGGGTGGGCTGTCCCAGCCTGATGTGGGGGGTTGGAACTGGCTGATCAGGTGGTCCCTTCCTACCCTGAGTGACTCTGATTCCATGGCTTCTCCAGTCAGGTAAGCCTGCTGTGTCAGGGGATTGGACTAGATGATCTTCCGGGGTCCCTTCCAATTCCTAATGTTTCTATGATTCTGTAAATGTTTAGCTTTGTTTTTCCATTCATATTTAACTATTAAAGTAATTAAATAATACTAGGTATTATTGGTTTTGCTCTATTAAATCATGCAATACATCTATTAAGTAAAGAGCTTGTGTTCTTTACAGCAAATTATTTAAAAATAGCATTTTCTATAAATCTCCTAAGATGAAGCAATGAAATCCAAATTTGATACTATCAGTCTATTCTAATTAATGTTTAAATAATGAAAATCTACATGAGTCTTACACTATACTTATTTATATATTTCCAAGCTGTGTGGAGTCTCCTTCTCTGGAGATGTTTAAAACCCACCTGGACATGTTCCTGTGTGACTTGGTCTAGGTGATCCTGCTGTGGCAGGGGGATTGGACTGGATGATCTTTTAAGATCCCTTCAATCCTTAATGTTCTGTAATTCTGTGTATATGGCAAGAAAGAAGGTAATGCAAAAAGCAGTTCAAGAACAATGGAAAATTGTCAAAATGTCAGAGTTAAAGGCTAGGACTTTGTTTAAAATGATTTTTTCCTAAATGGCATGGCTTTGGTACACTTGTTCTTCAACGAGTAGTGAGACAAGGCTCCAGAATTTGCTGTTCAGAAGTTGGAAGTAGAAGGACTTAAAATAAAATGCATGGGAAAATGGCTGTTACAGCAACATTTTATCTGGAAAAGATGTTTATTTAACAGGAATTGTCTTCTCAGGTATCCTCGTGGTATAGAACTACAAGAACTGCTAGTAATCAGTAGCCTTACTTGGTCTAGGTGATCCTGCTCTGACAGGGGAATCGGACTTGATGATCTTTCAAGGTCCCTTCCAATCCCTAATCACAGAATCATAGAATCATTAGGGATTGGAAGGGACCTTGAAAGATCATCTAGTTCAATCCTCCTGCCACAGCAGGATCACCTAGGTCAATCCACACAGGAACAAAACCAAGTGGGTCTTAAACTTCTCCAGTGAAGGAGACTCCACAACCCCCCTGGGCAGCCTGTTAAGTGCTCTGTCACCGTCACTGGGAAGAAGTTCCTTCTCATATTTATGTTCTGTAAAAGCTGGTAAAAGCTTAAGCAAGTGTAGTTTTATCTTGCTACATGCTATGAAGATGCATTGAAATATTTCTCCATTTAGTTTGTATGTCTCTAAGATGCAACTACAAAATAAGACAGTAGGTTACTTAACTTTAGATTTTGCTGCAGGATGTGTCTTTATTTCAAGGACTCTATGTATCAAGGATGTATTGAATTTTTCCAGTGTTTGATCAAAATTAAAATACTGGTAGAAATTTTCTTTAAAAGTTTAACTTGAATTAAAGATCTACCTTTTTTTCACAGTATATTAGATTGATTACTTAGGACACAATGAAAGAATGTACTGTTGATTGCCTATCCTTTTTTTCTAAAATCTATGTTCTGTTCTTAAAAAAGCAAAACCACCTTTAATTTCAGTGAGTAGCTATTTTGAGCAATGTAAGTGTTCTCACATTAAAATAAAACATCATCAACTATGGTGTGAGAAGAAAAATATTTTTAAGCTCTTCTGTGTATTTCCTTAAAGCAGATTTTCATAATTAAGCTCTACAGTGTGAGATGGTAATATCAACATGTTTTCCAGCATGCTGTGTGCAGTAATTATCTGCTTTTAGGGAAGGCAATTTGATGGGGTTTTTGTTGGTTTTGCTTTCTTTCCTGTTTACCCCTAAGATAGAGGTTGCTTGTAGAAAGAATAGTTAAGAACTACAAACTGTACTACCAGAGCACTTGGTTCTACCTGTTATCTATCCAATAGGAACAGATTACTCCAAGAACTGGATAGGAAACACATACTCTCTACCTTGTGTGTTCCTAGCCTTCCTATCATAAAAATAGTAAAATGTAGTGCTATCACTTCCCTCCATTAGTGAGACCAGAAGATAATAAGAGTTTTGTGGTGTTTTGCTTCCCAGAGACACAAACAGGAATAGTGAGGCAAAGACATCATGAACTTCTGGTTGCAGAGATGAGAAGAGTTGGAGTGATACTGTGAAGATACTATTGGTAGCCCTTACAAACACATAGAAAGATCAACGTTTGCTTCTTAGGTCTCACCAATTACTGGGTTTGGATTGAGTCATCCTTCTAGGGTAAAATAAGAGACTTTCTACACCTGTTATACTTGCTTCTGACTTCTCCAGAAAGAGGCTACTCGAACACAAATGCTTTGCTTTCACACACAGTCAGCATAATGAAAGTCTTTGCTCCTGTACCATTGCACAGTGAACCTACAAATGTAACAACGTTATGTCTGAAAAAGGAATGTAATGCTGTTCTGCAAGGACTACTTCTAAAAGTATTCACTAATTAATCTTTCTGTAGATTTAGTAGTTTTATACCATTCCTTATTTTTATCTGGGATTTTTAAGTTCCTATATGTGTATTTTAAATTAACTGATCATTCTCCATTGGTTTTACAAGTAGTTTTAAATGAACTCAGTCAATAAGTTGAAGCTGATAGGTGGAATCCTTTACTGCTACAGCAAGCACTGATGGAGTTACAAATATGAAAATTCTTGACTACAGTATTAGAAGATTCAGGGTTAGCAGGGTAAGAACTTTAGCATCAGAAAGCCAGAGAAGGTTGAACTCTCTGCAGAACCTGTAGAGAGAACACTTGCAGTGCTATCCTAAGAAATAGGTCCTAATGGATGGGCCAGTTATAGTCTTGCCTTGCCTGCTAGTTTACAGGTAGGATGAGATTGTTTAGGGCATTTCCTGTGCTCTGATGATGATGATACTGTACTGTTTTGAAATCACAGAAGACAGGTTATAAAATTCAGATAAAATCATGCATGTTCATGACTGGTTTTGAAAGGCAGCAGAGTAGTCATCAGCTTTTTTTCATTTCCCCTTAAGAAAGCCACTATGTCTGAGCAGCAATCTCTAAACAATGTGCTGTTGCTGTTGTGAGTACCACCTTTACTCTGTTGAGAAAAACCTGTCAAATAGCAACACTTAGTTTTAATCTTTAAGTGCTGAGATCCTGGAAAAAGAGAAATTGCTGACTTAGTATGTGAGTTTAAATCAAAACAAGAGCAACTAGATTGTGACTCTCTGCTATACTAAGTTTATAGTCCCTTCTACTGCCCTGCTTCTGTGTTCCCTACATGGTGTCACTGGAATACTTTACTTTAACCCAAAGAGTATGACCACTACTTGGAATACTTTAGAGCCATTTGTTCTACCTCAGTCACTAGGTAGACCTTAGGTCTTTTAGGGATACTTATATTTCCTTGACAATAAGCACAAATGTGCTTCCTTTTCCACAATGTTTCCTTAAGTAGCAGATTTAGAATTTCACTAATTCTCTACACTATAATGCCTATATTTGTGATATTAATTCAGTTGAATTGAAAATTTCCTGGGATATGTGAATAAAACCTCACTTAAAAGCATATAGTGTTGGCCACAACAGTTCTTCATTACATCATCACTGTGATTCTCTCCTCCCAGCTGGATAAACTAGGAACAGTAAACTTATCAGAAAGAGATGAAATATCCTAGGAACCAGAGAGGAAAACAAATACTGGGTCTTAATTCATGTCAGTCTACAAGAACCCATCAAAAAGTCTGTTGTCCATGTTCTGAGAAGCTTTAAATTTAAACTACCACATCAGGATGATTTACAAGAATTGTCTTGCTTTCAATTTACTGAACACATCATCCATCTTAATGTATTTTTGATTGTTTTCAGATTTTTCCTCCTGAGAGAGAAATCATATATTGACTCTGTCTTTAGGTTGTTGAGGTTTTTTAAAATTAATTTCTCCACATTGAAAAAGATAGTGTAACCTTATTATCACTGGTCATACTATTTTTTCTTTACAGTTTTACTGGATAAAGATGTACAATATCAGAGTCCAGTTGGAGGCCTGTATCTAGTGGAGTGCCCTAGGGGTCGGTGCTGGGACCAGTCCTGTTCAGTCTATTCATTGATGAATTGGATGAGAGATTAGGGTGCACTGTCAGCAGGTTTCCTCAAGACACAAAGCTGGGAGGAGTGGCTGACACCCCTGCAGACTGTGCTGCCATTTGGCAAGATCTGGACAGCCTGGAGAGCTGGGCTGAGAAAAATTTAATGAGCTATAACAAGGGTAAGTGCAGAGTCTTGCATCTGGGCAAGAACAACCCCAGGTACCAGCATAAGCTGGGAACTGAGCTGTTGGAGAGCAGTGTAGGAGAAAGGGACTTGAGTGTCCTGGTGCACAGCAGGATGAACAGGAGCTAGCAGTGTGCTCTTGTGGCCAAGAGGGCCAATGGCATCCTGGGGTGGATCAGAATGGGGGATGGTTAGCAGATCAAGAGAGGTTCTTCGCCCCCTCTGCTCTACACTGGTGAGACCACACCTGGAGTATTGTGTCCAGTTCCGAGCTCCTCAGTTCAAGAGGGATGTGGAGCTTCTGGAGAGAGTCCAGCGTAGGGCAACGAGGATGATGAAAGAAGTGGAGCACGTCCCTTATGAGGAAAGGCTGAGGGAGCTGGGTCTCTTCAGCTTGGAGAAGAGGAGACTGAGGGGTGACCTCACTAATGTCTATAGATATCTGAAGGGTGGGTGTCAGGAGGATGAAGCCAGGCTCTTCACAAGGTCTTCTAGTGATAGGACAAAGGGCAATGGTTGTAAGCTGGAACGTAGGAGGTTCCACATAAATATGAGAAGGAACTTCTTCACGGTGAGGGTGATGGAGCACTGGAACAGGCTGCCCAGGGAGGTTTTGGAGTCTTCTTCACTGGAGATGTTTAAGACCCGCCTGGATATGTTCCTGTATGACTTGGTCTATATCATCCTCCTGTGGCAGGGGGATTGGACTAGATGATCTTTCAAGGTCCCTTCCAATCCCTAATGATTCTATGATTTTTATACACCGAAGAGTGGTTAGGAAATTCTATGACTCTATGAAAAAGAAGAGGATGAAACTGATATTTCAAAAGATCTCTTAGATGAACTATCAGTATTTGGAAAGACATCTGACTTAGGGAACCTCTGTAGGCACTAATATTTCTATGTGTCCAGTTTTGGGCACCTAAGTACACACGAGACAACTAAGTGCTAGAGCGAGTGCAGATGGGAACAACAAAGCTAGTTATGGTCCTGTAGAGTAAATCTTATGAAGAGAGATATGTAAACTTGGGGCTGTTTAGTTTGATGAAGAGAAGGCTTAGGGGAAATCTCATTGCTCTCTACAACTGTCTGAAAGGACACTATAGAGATGTTGGTGTTGGTCTCTTCTCACAGGTAATTAGTGACAGAACCAGAGGGAATGGTTTCAAGCTCCAACAGGATAGTTTTAGATTGGACATCAGGAAAAAATTGTTCACAGAAAGAGTGGTCAGGCACTAGAATGAGCTGCCCAGGATTGTGGTCGAATCACCATCCCTGGATGAGTTCAAAAGATGCTTAGATATGATGTTGGGGGATCTGGTTTAGGGGTGAACTTATAGAGTAGGGTTGATGGTTGGACTCGATGATCCCAAGAGCCTTTTCCAACCTGAATGCTTCTATGATTCTATGGTAGAAAGGAAGAAGTATAAATCTAGAGAGGAACATATGAATATAAGAGCAGGTAAGGTACACAGGGGTTTTGTAGGAGTGAATTTATTGAATGGACATCCCTGGACATGTTTAAATGTCATGTAGATATGGAGATTAGGGACAGCTTTTAGCAGTGCGCTTGGTAAAGTTGGGTTAATGGTTGGACTTGATGATCTTAATGGTCTCTTCCAAACTAAACTATTCAGATTCTGATCCTAGTACTGAAATGTCCAGCCATCACTGACTAGGTTATATCACAGCAATGAAATGGTGAAAAAACTTACCAGGAGCAACCTTCTCTATGTGTGGGCAATAGATGCCAATATTCACGCTCTATATATGTTATTGTCTATATTAAGAAATTAAAGGAGAACTTAGAATGTTATGGCTTGCATGAGTTTAGTAATCAACTTGCTCTGATGACTGGCATGAGACCATCTCCCACACCACTTCGTCTTTGTGGCTGTGGTTACCCCTGTTGGCAAAAGTCCCACCAACATTACAATAGTAGCACATGCTTAAGTTAACTTTTTCCAGTGTCAATGGGCTTCTTGTTAATTTTTCTGTGAAAGCTATCATACACTCTAAAACCATTACTTTGGGGGCTGGAGATGAAGTATTTTTGGGATTTTGAGGGTATGATTTTTGCCTCTAGTTTATCAAAGAAATATGTTGAAAATGAGATCTCGGAGGACATTCTTATGCACTGGAGACTAAGGTATAAATCAGTACATCTCTGTATAAAGTAGTGAATAATAACAAGTGTACATACTTTATTAGTTTAGGAAAAGCATCTTATTGTTAGTGTTGTTCAGTTTTGAACCAGAGCTTACATTCAAAGCTGGCCGGTGTATTACTCTGTGACTTTCTATTTCATCAGATAGTAAGTTTCATAGGGTCAGGCACTGAGAGAAAGAACACGGTTTCTAGTTTCTCATACAATCTTTCATCCTTTCTGTTGTATATCTGCCTAGTGCACTGAATAAACCTAAAGGCCGTTTAATAACTGATCATGATGTGATGTTAACCTGCTTGAATGAAGTCCTGTGTTATGTGCTGTAGGCAATCCTGTGTTGGCAGAGGAGTTGGACTAGATGATCTCTAGAGGTCTGTTCCAAGTCCAACAACTCTGTGATTCTGTGATCATGTGAAAGATGCTTGTATTTTTCAGGCTAACCAACTTGCCACGCTGCTGCTTCCCAGCTTATGTACTATGTGTCATGACACATTTCTAAGCTCTTGGTGGCAGATCGAGCTGTGCTACCGTCCTACAGTCTAGCCAGCTCTCCTTACCTTAATCCGCGCTGTTTTAGCTATGATAGCTGAGACAAGCAATTTTACAGAAAGTAATTTTCTTCCAGCTGAGATAATAAATTCACAGGTCTGCGATAGCAATCTACAGCACTTGAGATAACAATACCCCCCACTTCAACAAATTATCCAGCCTACAAACCTTTACCTGTAACAAAAGGCTTAGGCTGTGGCTTTTCTAGACCCGCTGTGTTGAAGTCTAAGGAGATTCTAAACCGTCAACCTCCACTGAAATTGTTCTAGAAAACAGCACTCTAGTAGATGGTTTCCAATAAAGTAAGAACTTTAGTGTTAGTAAGAACTTTACTCTCTGTTAAAAATGGAGATGGACGTTCTTACATGTCACTTCCCAGGAAGCATGTGAGTGACCTGACAGGTACAACAAACAACTGATGAGGCTGCTGCTCATCACAGCTACTGAATGAGAAGCTGTGGGACTGAACTGGGTGATCGGTACTGATCAGTCACCTGTTCCAATATGCATTCATTCCGTCATTGCTGTCAAACTAGAAATCGGAAAAGGGTTTGTAACAGACTTGTGATAGACTTCAAAACTGCATTTCCATTGTATTTTTCTAGGTCACAGAAAAACCATGGCTAATGAGCCTATGACAGAATGGCATTTGCTGGAAGGTCACAGGAAAATTGAGTCTCCTGAACTGACAAGGGGGTAACCCATTATGTGAGAATAATTAATTTTTATTCCTTGAGTATGACTTACAGTATCATTAATCTTGATTAAATCTTTAGGTATTAATTCAGCTGTGCTGCTTAATTTCAGATTTTCAATTTGTTTTAGCACTCTTCAACATCAAGCATAAAAAATCTCTCCCAATGATAGGAACTTGTGTGTATAGAAGATGCAGTAATATTTTTGGTTTTCTTATAAAATGAATCCTCCTCTTACAAAGCCAAAACAAAGTAGTCATTGTTTTAGTGTAAAACTTTATACAATAGCATGAATATTGTTATGCCACTAAATAACTGGAATAACTCAGCACAGCTAAATGAACTTCACATGGATAGTCATATTTTTAATTTCTTTCTCACAAACATTTCCATTGACAGTACTCAAGACTTTTCAGAGCTTTAGAATGCTTCACAGTTAACTCAAAATATTATAGAATAAATGTCTTAACTAAAAGAGAGGAAAAAACTCAACCATTTCAGATTAGTTGATGTGAAAGGTCAACATTTTTCCACACATCTAGCAGTAGATTATCAGGAACCTTTCTGTTCTTCTGCATTAATTTCTTTTGAATATTCAGGTAGATACTGTGTTATCACAGGAGGCCAACAGTGTCTTAGCAGTTAGTAAATGCTGAGGGTTTATTTGTTTGTTCTAGTATTTTGCTTTTTTGTTTTCTTAAGGATTGCATTATTGAGGTTGTAAATATTAATCATCTTTCCAGAAGATGGAGGTTTTTCCTGAGCGAATCGAAGAGTTTTCACTACATAGTCTTTGCTTTTGCTCTGTGATGATTTTGAGATGCTGGGTATCTTCTTTATGGAAAGTGATAAACAGAAATGTAGTATCTGCGTATTCATCACTGTACCCTTGAGAATTTAAAACTGTAACAATTAAAATGCTGGTAAATAAAAAGACACTTGCAGAAAATCTAGGATCTTTTGGACTAGATGATCTTCCAAGGTCCCCTCTAACCCCTAACATTCTATGATCTCCTTATCTCTGTTTCCCAATGTAAGATTTACTGCTATCATTCTGTTGATGACAATATTTACTTCTTCTGCGGAGACAGATTTTTAAAATTTCGTACCTTTGGACAGCACAGCAAGGAAAACCAAAACAAGAAAAGGGGTTTATATGTGTTTGAGAGAGGATGAGGATATGAAGTTGCTTTATTTAGTAGCCTGTTAATCTGTTTTCTGGGTTTAGAACTACTTACTTTCTGGTTACAGTCTGTTACCAGGACTGATCACTTCGATCTCAGGACATGGGTAATGGAGAGAAATGAAACTGTGCTTTGTCAAGAGAGAGTTATTTCCTGCTGCTTAAGGAGATGAAGGCATGTTGTAGCTTGTGGTTCCAGTGCTGCAGAAGAGAATGGCATTACCCTCATCAAAACTGATATGTCAGATGATAAGTCAGATTTATTCTTTCTTTTATTGTTCCTCTGAAGCCAGTAGTAATACACTTGGAAAGAACGTTTTCCATTCCCCAAGGCACTGGTAGGATAATAGAAGCCAACTTTTTTTGTGACCCTTACATAGGACTTTTGGGCACAGATTAGTCCCTGACTGCTGTAGATCTACAGTACCACCTGCGATACCTTAACGTGTGAACTGGGGGTTTTATTTAGGCTATTCTTTGCAAACAAAACTAGTTCAGTGAAGCAACTGAAGTGACTCTACTTGAATTAAATTATAGGATCACACTATATTTAACTGCTTTGTTTCTTTGGCAAGATATCACTGACAAAATTTCACCAAGGCAGTCTCTCCCACTGACCTCAAGTTGTTAAATAATAGGACAAAATGCTGTCTGCTTTGTGGGGGTTTTGTGGGTTTTATTTTTGTTGGTTTTTTTAAATTTATTTGCTTTTATTGCTGCTCCTTCCCACACAGCTTGTCAGTGTTCTACAATGAGTGAGAAAAGAATGAAAAATCAAACTGAATGTGTTCTCTATGCAATAAAAAAAGAAAGTGACAGCTGCTGACTGAGAATTAGAATTGAAAATGCTCCTTTCTGTTCTGAAGGTGAATCTCAGATGAAACTCATTTTGCTAATAAAAAGCAGTGCAAACACCTGCCTTAAGTACAAAAAGCTGAGCTCCCATTTCAGTGGAAACTCAATGCAGCGTATTTGCCAGGAGTTCCCACTCCCATACGAGTTTTGGTTTTGTTTAGAAAAACATTGAACATAGTTGAGCATTTTTGGGAAAACAGATCAGGCAGTTCAGACTTTTTCAACTATTTTTTACCATTGCTTCAGGTAAATTGATAATTCATGGTAGAGAGGAAAAAATTTTCAACAGCCCTGTGAAACGATCACTGAAGGTGGCTTGGAAATTGGATCTGTATTAAAAGTAAGGCATTGTTGGCATACTAGGGAAGGGTATAGTGAAGGAGAGGCTTCCAGGGCAAAGCACAGCTGGTGCAAGGAGTCCATTCAATGGAAGTTCCCTGAACAACAGGACCTGAAGCCATAGACACTACATGGAATGTGGAGTAGAATGAAGACATCACAGCCAGTTTCTATAGATGTTACTGCAAGAGATAAGAACATGATGGTATCTTGTGCCAGTTTGGAGCTGATTAGCTGCATATTTCTAACCCTGGGCCAACAGTCTGTCATCTTTTGACAAAATGCTGACCATTGTTTGAACTTTTCTCATTATAACTTCATTATAATGCCAAAATACACCTCCATCCCACACTTACCTGCCTCCAAGGTGTACCCACTCCTCCTCAAGTCTGCGCTCTGTAATTTTCATAACTTGTACCTTTAGAAACCAATGGTAGTAAAAGGAAGTATGATTAGAGTTGCTCCTGCTCTATCTGAAAAGTAAAAATTAGTATAAACATGGCTGAACTAAGAGGGGGCATTAGGGAAGATGTCATTGCATATGAGACAACAAAGTTACCATCTTGGACAATTCAAGAAAAATATCATTGGGAAGAAGATACCTTCGCTGGCCCTGGGTTCCAGTGGATGGACAGGCTCTTCCCACTTAGAGCCATCTTTGGGTAAGAATTAAACTATTCATCAAGTAAGCTTACAAATCTCTATAAAGTTGTTCTTGTTCCATGTATTTAAATCCAGGCTGCATTATTGTAATTGATATTTGCATGTGCATTAGGAGAGAGTATGTTATCACAGGCTGTCTAAACACACCTGTATTACTGTTGCTTTGTGAAATTGCACTAATCATTAAGCTAGCTGTAAAATCTTGTCAGAAGGTGCCACCAAATTATTTATGGTCTGGCTATGTGAGTCCATGGAGCATGACTAGACTGCAGGTGCAGGTAGTAGTTCAATATATTGAGCATGATTGGACTTACAGCACTGAATTTGGTATCACTCAGAATTTAAACCTAGCTGGTCCTGGTCTCTCTGACATCTGAGGACAAGCTGGAGTGCCAAGGGGTTCATTTTCAGCCAAATTATATTACTATCTTGCAACATGCCCTGAAATATGTTTTTGCCTCTCTCCACACACTGAGTATCTTGTTCTTCTGAATTGAAGAAGATTGACTCAACAGTAATCCCATAGAAAGACAAACATCAGTGCTTGCCTCTGAAATATATCACAGTTCTGAGGACACACCAAAAAAATACTATTTAAAAAACTTTTTATAAGCCTTTTAAAAATGGCTGTTGCATTAGACAAGATAGAAGAGGCCTCTGAGCTCTTTGCTTCTGAGTAATTTTTGAACAGTCCATAATGTTGAGATTTAAGCAACAAGAAATTCAGTTATGTTTAGAAACCATGAAAGTTACTTGTGCTAGGACATGCATAGCTAGCTGATACGAGTGGTGAGATTGCTTTCAGAAGGGTCTTTGTGCTTTTCAGTGCATAAATACTCTTCTGTGGGGAAAAAAATACTTAAGGGAAGAAGCTATTTCAGAGGCTAATTCTGGCTGAAGAAATTGTCCTTGACCTTAGATACAGGAAGTCTAGGTTTTAGACACAGTGCAGCCCAGAAGTCACAGAGCCTGATGCAGAGCATAAGTGAAAAGTCTTTGAAGTTCAAGCATGTTGAATTTTGTTTCTCAGGCTAGACAGAGCTCTGAATGTTTTAGAAGGAAGAAGCAGACCTGACTCAGGAGAAGGTGTATTCTATCACAAACACTTTTTTGTATTCACTGAGCCTCCATCAATCCCATAGTGAAAAGAAAATATACTGTGCTCCCATAGCCTTGCTCCATTGTCTCCAGCGGAACCCCACTGTCTGGGCCCCTGGGTCTGCATTTGTCTGTGTTTAGTGCCATGCAACAATTAGCTTGCCCCTTAATTTTTATCCATAAGCTCTAGACTCATCCTTTATCCCCTCTATGCAGAGCTCAATACATTCTATTTGCTCTGAATTGCAGTTCCACCACCTCACTTTTCTGGCTTGACTTTCCTGAAATGTACTAGCCATCCATGACAGCATTGTACTCACGAGAGCTATCCCGCCACGTCTCTGTAATTTCAGAGAGATCACGGCTCCTTGAAATTACAAAGACATGGCTCTGTAAAAAGAGATGTACCCAAATCTCTAGTTCTTCCTCTTTAGCTCTCAATATATACACATTGGTGTACAAGCACTTCTGAGAGGTAACCAAGCACCCAACTTTCCTTGGAATTCCAAAAGATTCTTGATGTGGTTGGCCTCCTGGTTTTCATTTTAGCTACAGAACATTTGGATGGCCTGGCTTAGACTCCAGTTTGATTCAATGGCATGAGCATTCCCATTTTGCAGTGCACCCCTGGAGTCCTTATGTTTAAAGCCCTTTTTATCAAATAGGCGAGCCTGCTGCCAAAGGCTCCCTTGCTGTTCTACGCAGATGGATTCCATGCCTTCCCAAAAGGTTATATTCATCAGAATGTGTCCTGTTGACATGAAAGCCAAAACCCTCATGACAGCATCAATCACATATCCAGAAGCTGGTAAGGATTATGCATCTATTGCTGGCTACCCCTTTCCCACAGATGACAAATTGGAGGAAAGGATATCTTGTTTTATTGTTCAAATTTTGTTATATTATTTCATTTATGGTGAATCTGCAACAGATTAAAAAAATACCAATTGGAACAATAATAAAATTCCCAGTGAGTTTAAAGAATGTTGGGGTTTTTCTTAAATGTTGAAAAAAACCTAATATCATGTATTATTTAGGAACACAGATGTTAATGTATAGTTCAAGAGAAGCAGCCGAAATACTTGCACTGTGGGATGCTTTCCATCAAACAAATGAGCAAAACACTGTGATGCCTTCAAAACTAATTATATTTCCATTTACCCTTTGGACCCCAACAGACCGACATTTCTTGGGTTTGCAGTGGCATAGCATTTCAACAATAACTCTTAATGATGTGATTGTTATAAAATATAACAGGATGTGGTTACTGACTCTATGCAAATATCTGGATTTTTCATCCCTAATAAGGTCTCAGGAGACTTCTTTATCTTGAAACAGCATTCTCATGTATGACTTTTCTATTAAGTCTTTTGAAACTTGCACCGAGTGTTACCAGACTGTCTCATATAATTTTCTGAATTGCTTCATGTTTATTGTAACAATAGAATTCTTCCAGTGATAAATGAGGCAAACTTTTGCCTGTCATTTATTCTAACGGTCTTGTGCTCAAAATGCACACGGGTCACTTCCAAAGACATTTTATAACTTGTCATCTGTCGCGTGCTTTGGCTATTTAATTCTAGGTAAGTCATCTGCTGAAAAATGTCAATACCTTTATTAAATTAGTCAAGGTTAGCATTTCTGAAAGGTCTTGATGCTAGGTGGATTTTGAATGACTGATGCTAAGTAAATTGCTTTTGAAATATTAGGCTGAGCACTAGACAAGTCCTCAACAGTTTTGTTCAGTGGAGTGAAATAATACTGTCTCCAGCATTTTTGGGTACTGGAATACTTCATTGGAAACAAAAAACTACCCTAAAGTAATAATCTTAAAACATTGTGATTATATTAGTGACTATTAGTATTTTACTCACACAATTCAAATCAATTTCTTACTGTAGCAGCTTAATGAATTTCACCTTTCATCAAGTTTGCATGCAGTTCTGCAATATTTTGCTTCTTTAAAATGAAGATGATCTACACATATAATCAACATTTGGGTTGTAAGACTCTTTTATTCTCCATTTATTCACTTGAGTATGTTCCTAATTACAGAGACTCTGTTTTGAATAATCCAGGACCTTTGCTAACACCTACCTTCAACCTTTTGAAATATGAAGAGCATCCATTTAATTTTTTTTTTCATTAATTTACTCACTCTTATCATAGAATCATAGAATCATAAGGGATTGGAAGGGATCTCACGAGATCATCTAGTCCAATCCCCTGACACAGCAGGCTTACCTGACTGGAGAAGCCATGGAATCAGAGTCACTCAGGGTAGGAAGGGACCATCATCCAGTTCCAACACCCAACCCCATCAGGCTGGGACACCCCACCCTAGACCAGGCTGGACAGAGCCCCATCCAGCCTGGCCTTAAACACCTCCAGGGATGGGGTCCCAACCACCTCCCTGAGCAACTCATTCCAGGCTCTCACCACTCTCATGGTGAAGAACTTCCTCCTCACATCCACTCTAAATCCACCCATCTCCAGCTTTGCTCCATTCCCCCTAGTCCTGTCACTGCACGCCCACGCCATCCTAAACAGTCCCTCCTGAGCCTTTTTGTAGGCCCCCTTCAGATACTGGAAGGCCACAATAAGGTCACCTTGGAGCCTCCTCTTCTCCACACTGAACAGCCCCAACTCTTTCAGTCTATCCTCACAGGAGAGGTGCTCCAGAACTCTGATCATCCTTGTGGCCCGCCTCTGCACACGCTCCAGCATCTCCACAGCCCTCCTGTAATAAGGGCTCCAGAACTGGACACAGTACTCCAGGTGGGGTTGCACCAGAGCGGAGTAGAGGCGGAGAATGACCTGTCTCGACCTGCTGGCCACACTTCTCCTGATGCAGCCCAGGATCCAGTTTGCCCTCTGGGCCACAAGAGCACACTGCTGGCTCATGTTGAGCCTGTTGTCCACAAGCATCCCCAAGTCCTTCTCCCCAGGGCTACTCTCCAGCCAGTGACTGCCCAGCCTGTATTTGTGCCTAGGATTGCCTTGACCCAGATGCAGGACCTTACACTTGGTCTTGTTGAACCCCATGAGGTTAGCTTGTGTCCACTTCTCCAGCCTGTCCAGGTCCCTCTGGATGGCATACTTATTTGTATGAGTCACAGAATCACAGAACATTAGGGTCTAGAAGGGACCTTGAAAGATCATCTAGTCCAATCTCCCCACCACAGCAGGATCACCTAGATCAAGTCGCACAGGAACATATCCAGGCAGGCTTTAAATGTCTCCAGAAAAGGAGACTCCACCATCCCCCTGGGCAGCCTGTTTAAAAATGTTCTTCATATTATCTGATAAACTGTTAGTATATCTGATGTGCAGGATATTTGCACCTCAGAAAGTATATCACACAATTTCTGAACTAAATCTGAGCCACAGGAACATTTCCTCATATAACAGCTGCTGCTTTATAGTGGAGCAGGTGGAGCAGGTATCGCAATACTGAGCTATATCACACACCAGTAGCTATGATAAACTTAGGCAATCTTTGACCAATTGTATTAATCAATTCTGTAATGGAGATTTGAATACTGAATTAAGAGTGAAAATGTCCTGCAAAACATGCTGTATTCAAAATAATTTTTTAGCACTCAAATTTGCTTTAAAATTTTATGTATCCTTAACAAAGAATATTTTTAAGAAGTTCTCACTTTGTATTTGAGTTCTGCTCAGAGCAATAATGACAGGATGATTACATTAGTAGCTGAGAGTGGACCTCATGATACAGCCTTTAAAATTTTACTAAAGTGTCTGTTCTGATAGAACACTAATAGATTCTGTTGTGTCTGAAGTTCTTCTTGCATCAAAACTGAAAGAATTCTGTGACTGATTTTAACGTGGGTCAAATTATTACCTCAAGTACATTTATAGGTGATATTACAAAAGTTCAATTTCCTTAGAAGTTGAAAAGGTTTTACTTCATTAGCAAACTGCAGTAACATATGATTCTACTATCTCTGTCTTGTTTGTAATTACCCTTTCAGAAAAGTGTGAGAAATGTGGACCATCCACTGTGAAACAGACAGAGCTGCTGCCTGATATCAGCCATCCTTTGTATCCAGATTTGGGCCTCTCGGTTTAAGAAGGACACACGACTACTGGTCCACTGCAGAGCCACAAAGATGATGAAGAGAGTAGAACACCTCTCTGAATTGGAAAGGCTGAGGGAGCTGGGTCTCTTGAGCTTGGAGAAAAGGAGACTGAGGGGTGGCCTCATTAATGTTGATAAATATGTGAAAGGTGAGTGTCAGGAGGATGGAGCCAGGATCTGCTCAGTGTCATCTAATGATAGGATAAGGGCAATGCGTGTAGGCTGGAACATAGGAGGTTCCACATCAATATGAGAAGGAACTTCTTCCCAGTGAGGGTGACAGAGCACTGGAATGGGCTGCCCAGGGGTGTTGTGGAGTCTCCTTTTCTGGAAACATTTAAAACCCGCCTGGATGTGTTCCTGTGTGACTTGGTCTAGGTTATCCTGCTGTGTCAGAGGGATTGGACTAGATGATCTTTCTAGGTCCCTTCCAATCCCTGATGTTCTGTGATTCTGTGATCTTATGGCATGGCAGTTGTTAGAGATCTCTTCTGGAGGCTGTGTAAACTGTCAACTTCAAGTTTCTGAGCTGAAGTCCAGAATAGTTTGCAGCCATAGCAAATATAAGTTTACTGTGATTATAAATTGTGTTCTATTGGAATGTTTATGTGCTTCCATTTTCAGGTTCAAACATTCCCAAAATTGCCCTCTTTTCTGAAGTTGCCAGTGGAATGTTGAAGTATGTTTTGAGCTAAGAGGAAGAACAGATTTTCCTTCAGATTTTATTTAACTATTTCTACTGAAATGATGGCTATAGTTGGCAAGGGAAGCGGGGAAACATTTGCATTTCTACCATGGACAAAGTGTCAGGGAGCAGCAAACTAGTGGTCTTCAAAGGAAGGTGAACCAGGAGCCACGGGAAGCTGTAAAGCAGACTGGACAGTGCTATCAGAGAAAAGGGGTGCAAATAGCAGTCCAGAAAATTCTAGAGAAGGCTAATTTTTAAGGACTTCTGAAGCTTCAGGTCAAGAAGCTAAAAAGAAAGCAGGTAGCTGCCTACACCTGCAGCATACCTAGAGCAGAGGTGAGGCAAGGGCTGAGGACAAGGGCAGTTGCTGAGTTATTGGATGGAAGATGGTGGCATGGGTGCCCCAGATGAGATTTCTTTTTGTTCTTTCTCACAATTTCACTCCGCTCATCCGAGTTTACACAGTTACTGTGCCAGAGCAGACTATGAGTACTAGCTGCTGACATTATGGGACTAGGGTGGTCAAAGATGCACAAAACTATGTAGAAAGGAGGGTACAGGTGCTTTAGAACACTCAGTTTGCTGGTGTGCTCCTCACATGATAAACACATGTCAGAACCTTGCCTTAACAGCTGTAGCTTGCTCTAGAATAAAATGGTATTTTTTAAAGAAGGCAGTTCTGCTGCTTCCTCAGAGCACTAGGACCTAATTAAGAATACAAAGGCATCTTTTACAAATAACAGCAGCTATTCAGCTGAATGTGAGGAATAAGGAAAAAACCTTTTATGCTCTAGTTGCTTGCATTCAAAAAGTCCCAACAGTTTTCTGATGAGGGAGTTACTAAAAATGTTTTGTGAAGGTTGAAATAGAGGAATGACAGTCAAAAAATATCAAGGTGAAGTTAAGATGTATCTCTACAATAGTATACAGTACCTGCTAGTATAATAGGACTGGTTAGATACAGTCCCCCAATCATTTAATGGTGTCAGATCCCTAGTGTACAACAGGCTTTATTGAAATCTGAATTTCTTTGCAGTGGAACACGGTCTTTTATAACATACCAAAAATGGAAGTACTTTTCAATCTTGCCCAGAACTACACAAAAAAAGTATTTAACCTTTCTTAGATTAGGGGTTTTTGGATTTACTGCTGTGCCCATGCTACATTTAAAAATTATTTAACCAAACCCAAAAACCAAACAAAACCATCTCAATCTATAGACTGAATAAAGTAGGGGAAAATCTCAGCATTTACAGGACATACAAACCCTGGATAATAACTGTGTTCAATTTCTCTTTTCCTGTAAATGTATGAAAAAATTTAACTCTACCTAAAACTACAAGTGGATGACAATAGGAATTATTCACAGGTGTCCTGCTGATGATTCCTCTTTTGCTGTACAAGTCAAAGTCATGTCAGCTGTGCAGAAGACAGCTACGAGTAGTTGATTATTGGCAGCTTTTGATCGGTCTGTAGTTCCTTGACCACGTGCCAGGCACCTGTATGCACTGAAGGAAGATGATTTCTTGCTGGAGGTATAGCATCCACACTTTTAAATATCCATTGAAATGAAAAACTTTTGGCTTCGGAATGTAAAAGCCTGCATGTAAAAATAAGGTTCACTTCCATACCTGTTACAATCTTTGACTTTAATGAAGGACTTGGTGAGCCATAGTACCTGATTTTATGAGCAGAAGATAAAAGATTCAGAAATTAATACTGTTTGGGTTTTGGTTTGTGATGTAGGTGTTGTCGTTTATTCTTCAACTCTTAACTTTAGAGTGTTAAACAAGAAATACATCGAGGAAAAGCATTTTTCTTTATGTGAGTAAACGACACAAGGATCAAATTAAAAATTGTGACAGGAAGGGAAATCCTTGACATAAAAACAAAACAACGGCTTACAAACACATGCAATGGGTAAGCCATAAGTAAAGGATTCTCCTGTAAACAGATTCTCCTGTAAACCAGCTCTCCTGTTAATTAAAGGATCCTTCTGTTCACTACAAAACTATTTGTTGGGCACCAGCAATGACAGTGAGTGCCAGTACAGCTTCTGAGAGTCCTGACTGTGTAGTTATACCTTTCCTTTGATCTGTTGTGTTCCACAGGATAACCATTCTAAAACAGGAATAATGGACTACAACAAACACTCAATATATTCAGGTTTTTTATATCCACAGGTTGTCACTGATGATTTTTCCTGTATTTTTCTGACACATAATCAGACAAGTAGAAAAATAACATTCTAGGAACCTTGACTATTACTGAGAAGTGCTGTCTGATAATTTGTTTGTTTTGCTTTGTTTCTTCCAAGAAAAAAACCTTAATTAACTTGATGGCTCTTCCATTGAATTTGATGTGCCCTTTCCAGGGGTTAGAAGTATACAAACATGTTTCTTTGAAATCCATGATGCTTACTCTTGAATTCAAATTGTTTTCACCTATGTGTGACAACTTGACTATGTATCTAGTGTCCTCATCAGTCATTTATCTGTTATATCGACTAAGCAGGAATAGACTGTCAGCTACACAAATTGTGCAGTCATTGAGAAATGAGGTGGCAGCACTGTATCATAGGCAGTCATTCATTTTGGACTGCCACAGTGTTGTCTTATACTTCTGTTGGGTGTGGGAAAAATACTTAGCCTACTCAAGGGAACTGTAACTATCTTGGGTCACAAAAGTACAAGGACACATGAACAGCACTTGCGCTACTTTAGAAACGAGGCCAGCAAGATCTCCAGTCTGGTGCCCTGTGGACGCTAGCCTGGCCTTGGAAGCAGGACAACAAACCTTGCTAACTAGTTTGTGTTGAGTGCTCTGTAAAGAAGGTTCACCCACTTTTTTTCAGAGCACTATCTTTCTTGGGGTTGTACCAGGTTCTTTGATGCAGCAGAGACGTACCCAAGAAGCTCCACTGCAACCAACAGGACTTTTTCTTTTTTTAAAATATCTAAAAATATTTTCAAGAGTATAGCTGGATTCAGACTGCAAACTCTCAGGACTGAGATACTTTTATCTCAATTGATGAAGGAGCAAGGTGTAGCTTGATATGATCTTGATTCAACCTCTGACAGTGGCTGTCACATAAATGACGAAGTTTCATGCTGGAGTTATTCAGATTATTCCTAAATGTTCAGTACAGGCTAACTCAATGAAATAGGTCCCCAACTGACATTTTCTTCTCATCATTCTACTTTAAAGAGAGAATAGTGAGCTGGAAAGGGCATAAACTTTCAAGCTGTCTTTTACATGCTTAATAAAATCTTCTTAATGTTAGTAATGGTTGGTCTTTCCAAACCCAAATCTACAGTGAAAGGCAAAGAGAGTAATATCTCTATTTCCTCTGAAATAAAATCTTTTTAACTTTAGGAGAAGCTGTGAAAGGAAATGATTGTACTATTTCATTAGCCTCTAGTTCCAATTAATTTTGTCTTAATGATGGTATGCAAACTTCGTCAATTTAGATGTCATTCTTACTTCATATGGAACATTGTTCATTGGATTCTTACTAGGTCAGTAGATATTTCTTCAGTCAATATCAAAATCACAGCCAAGAAAAAGGGTGCTGTAATATCTTTAATATGTAAACATATGTTTGTCTTAATACTGCCCTTGTTGCTAATAGCTGCAAGCTGACGCCTGCTTCTGTTAGCCATCATTGTCTAGGCAGGTCTGCATACGTATTTGAATAGAAAAGGTTGTGCTTAGACGCAGAAGAAGAAAGAAGATGAAGCATTTTTAGCTACCCGATCTGGAGGTGCCTGAGAAAATGCTTACCCAAAAATACAAAAACTTCCTGGATGATATTAGAATACCTTGGACCAGTCTAGCAAGTTGACAGAGAATAAAGAGCTGCATTTCTTAATACTCATGTTGAGGGACAGGTTTCTGTACTGTATTTTTCAAATTCATTGTGGGAATGTATCCAATGAACATGATTAGTAAGTGTAATGACTGAACTGCCCATCTAGTTTTCTTCCCTAGCCTGTCAGTGGTGCATATCCCTGTATCCCTGATTTCTAACATTCCCATTCACAAGTATTGACCCCTCCCTTAACTTCTTCCAGTGCAGTGGGCAAAGCTCTTTTTATTTGCTAGAATCATCAAACTGAGCTAATTTATAAAACCTGAATCAGGCCACTTAAAGGACATGACTTTGAAATAAAGAAAGCTGATTATGCTTTGGGATTAATCTGAACTTCATAATTAGCATATGGAGCTATAATAATCTGAATTTAATCTCAGTTCAATGTCAATCTCTATCTCAAGAAAATGTCATTTGAGTGCTCCTTTATATTTTAATTTAAACCTTCTTATGAAGGTGATTTATCATAGTCCAGAATAATTCCATTTTAAATTAAAAATAATACTTTATTCTCTTAGGCAGAAATTGATGGTTTTGTAGTCTCACTTCTCCAAAAAACAGAAAAGTTCTTGCATTTTTATGTTAGCTTGTTAAATGCTATCATTTAACTGCAAAGACAATACCTGTAAACAACCTGTAGTTTCATAGACAATATGTACATGCTGGGCTTCAGCTGAAAACAAGCTGCCATGAATGGAATGACAGAACAAAACAATTAGGGAAAGATTAATTGCATTTTTCAGGTTGATAAAATTTTTTTAAAAAAACCCTGTCATGACTTTTTCCTCTCTTAGTTTAAGTATCATTGGTGGCTGTTTGTTTTTTAAAATGGCTTTGATCATCTCAGAATCACAGAACATCAGTGTTTGGAAGGGACCTCATCTAGTCCAATCCCTCTGCCACATCAGGATCACCTAGATCAAGGCGCACAGGAACATATCCAGGTGGGTTTTAAGTGCCTCCACAACCCCCCTGGGTAGCCCTTGGCAGTGCTCTGACACCCTCACTGGGAAAAAATTCCTGCTTATATTGATGTGGAACCTCATATGTTCCAGCTTACAACCATTTCCCCCTTGTCCTATCATCAGATGACACTGAGAAAAGCCTTGCTCCATCCTCCTGACACCCCACCCTACACATATTTATAGACATTAATGAGGTCACCCCTCAATCTCCTCTTCTCCAAGCTAAAGAGACGCAGCTCCCTCAGACTTTCCCCATCAGGGATTCTACTTCCTTCATCGTCCTCATTGCTCTGCTGAACTCTTTCCTGCAGTTCTGTGTCCCTTTTGAGCTGAGAGGCCCAGAACTGCACACAATACTGCAGATGTGGTCTCACCAGGGCAGAGTAGCAGGGGAGAAGAACCTCTCTTGATCTGCTAACCACCCCCGTTCTTATTCGCCTCAGGATGCCGTTGGCCTTCTTGGCCACAACAGTACTTCGCTGGCTCATGGTCATCCTGCTGTCCACCAGGACCCCCAGGTCCCTTTCTACTGCATTGCTCTCCAACAGGTCAGTCCCCAGCTTATACTGGTACCTGGGGTTTTTCTTGCCCAGATGCAAGACTCTACACTTACCCGTGTTATGCCTCATTATATTTCTCTCTGCCCAGCTCTCCAGACTGTTAAGTTCTTGCTGAATGGCAGCACAGTCTACTGGGGTGTTGGCGACACCACCCAGCTTTGTGTCATCAGCAAACTTGCTGACAGTCATGCCAATCCCTCATCCAAGTCATCGATGAACAGATTGAACAGGACCGGTCCCAGCACCGATCCCTGGGGCACTCCACTAGATACAAACCTCCAACTAGACTCTGTCCCATTGACCACCACTCTCTGACTTCTACCCTGTTAGCCAGTCTACAATCCACCTCACTACCTGAAAATTCAGGCCACACTGCCTCAGTTTGTCTGCGAGGATGCTGTGAGAGACCGTGTCAAATGCCTTTCTTAAGTCACGATAGATGACATCCATGGCTCTGCCAACATCCACCCACATGGTTATGCCCCCATAAAAGGCTATCAGGTTGGTCAAGCATGACTTTCCTTTTGTGAAGCCATGCTGACTGTCCCTAATGACCCTCCTGTCCTTGATGTGCCTGGAGACATCCTGTAGAACAAATTGTTCCATCACCTTTCCTGGGATGATGGTGAGACTGACCAGTCTATAGATACTTGGGTCCTCCTTCTTTCCCTTTTTGAAGAGTGGACTGACATTTGCTATCCTCCAGTCTCTAGGCACCTCTCCTGATCCCCATGACTTAGCAAAGATAACGGAGAGTGTCTTAGCAACCAGTTCTGCCGTCTCCTTAAGCACTCGTGGGTACATCCCATCTGGGCCCACGGATTTATGTACATCTAGTTTGATCAACTTATCCCTAACCCAGTCCTCATCAACCAAGGCAGGCTCCTCTCTTGTGTCAAATTCCTCTGGGGCCTCAGCAGTCTGGGGCTTGATATCAGGACAGCCCCCAGAAATACAGAATTAAAGAAGGTGTTGAGTATCTCTGCCTTCTCTGCATCCTCTGTCTCCAGGGCACCCACCTCATTCAGCAGGGGGCCCACATTGCCTCTAGTTTTAGTTTTACCTGCATTGTATTTGAAGAAGCCCTTTTCTTGCCTTTGACCTCTCTCACAAGGTTTAATTACAAGAAGGCCTTGGCTTTCCTAGCTGTGTCCCTACATTCTCTCACCAGAGCCTTATAATCACCCCAAGTGGCCATCCCCTCCTTTCATGACCTATAGACGTCCTTCTTCTTATTCAGTTTGCCTAGCAGCTCCTTGTTTAACCACGCAGGTCTTCTGGCTCCCTTTCTTGACTTCTTTCCTGTTGGAATGCTCTTTTCTTGTGCTTCAGAGAAGTGGTGTTGGAATGTTAATCAGCTATCCTGAGCTCCTTTACCTGTCAGTACCCTGTCCCATGGGATTTCCTCCAGCAATTGCTTGAAAAGGTCAAAGTTGGCCCTCCTGAAATCCAGGGTTGTGGTTCTGGTAGCTATTCTGTCCCTGCCGCATGAGACCCTGAACTCCACCATCTCGTGGTCGCTGCAACCAAGGCAACCCCCAACCTTCACTGCTTCAACCAGACCTTCCTTGTTGGTGAGTACAAGATCCAGCAGTGCTCCTCTCCTAGTGGGCTTCTCCACTATTTGCATCAGGAAATTGTCACCAATTTCAATCAGGAAATTGTCACTGGAGGAACCTCCTGGACTGTGGGTGGCTGGATGAGTACAACTTCCAACAAATCATATTAGCTTCTGCTACCTCAGCTGCAGAACATAGAAGTGTGGAAGATAGTATGGAACATGAGATTTAGAAGGAAAAAAGAGCAGTCCTATGGTTAAGATAATGCCATTATATAGAAAGCTGTGGTTTTTCCTTCCTCTGCAGGCTTCCTTGCAATGCTGTGGTGGCTTTATTGTGAGCAGTCCTCATGTGGGACTGCAGACTCTTTGTAGATCCCCTTTACAGAACATTCGGGCCCTGTGGAGGTCCTCAGAGTATCATCTGCAGGCAAAGATGAGCTTAGACTATGCCAGACACACACCACCAGGTGCAAATGGTCATATTAGCACTGAGTTGTGTCTGCTACAGTACCTTGCTTGCACAAGCTGCCTTTTATCCTAGGCACATTGCTTCTGCAACAGGGTTGCTTACATCCCCCAAAGCATTTCTTCATCAGAAAAGCCTAGCTCTGTCAGCATTTGCCCAGAATTTATTATAAAAAGCCTCATTTTCTGGCAGAGAGCTTAAGCAGCTCAAGCTCCTGATTATTTCACAACAAATAAACACTTAGCACTCATTGCCCCAGTTTTGCATCCACAAAGTGTGACAGCAGTATCACTCTTTATTTTTGTAATGTTTGAAATTAAAAATGGAAAGGAGATTTTCACCCCAGAGAACACGCAGATACATAAGTGTTTCCTCTACATGGGCCTTGTCTTGTTTCTCCTGGTGACCAGTAACAGGCAGGTTCTCATGTCTGGCACAAAGCCTGCCAGAATTCAAGGAATATTTGAATGACGCTCATTGTTACATGGTTTCTTTTTAAGTAGTTCTGCAAGAAGCTGGGAGTTTAACTCAAAATGGAACCTGTTGTTGTCTGAATTTGGCAGGTCTTAGCATGAGAGATGGGGAGTTGCTATGGCATCTGTGACAAGATGGAGATAGCAGTTTGGCTCGGTTGTGCAACAACACAGATTGATTTCTATATGTTTGGTGTTGGGGTTTTTATGTTGTGTGAATTAAATGTGCCTTATTGTTTTTTCCCCCAACTGAGACAGGTTTTTGAACTTTCCTCGTTGGTTTTTTTTTTGTTTTGTTTCAGCCTATTAGTACATTAACTAAATTAGTTACTCTTGTCTTGGATGTAATCAATGGGATCAATTTATGACATGTCCCTTCCAATTTATCATAGAATCATAGAATTATAGAATTATTAGGGATTGGAAAGGACCTCAAAAGATCATCTATGATAATCTGTGGTTCTCTACATCCATTCTCTTGTGGTTCTTTGTATTGTGGAGTCCATTAATTGTGGAGTCCAAGGTGTAATGCTCACTAAGTTCACTGCAGGAAGTGACAGACTATTCCCTAGGCTTTCAATGGTGATAGCATTTAAAACTATGTGTGTCACATATATTCAGGGAGCAGAAAAAATACAAAGATGACTGTTCTGTTGGTTCATTTTAGTCTTTGATCAAATGACAATTCTATACAGGAACACCAGAAAAGATGTAGAAAGTGGATAAATTCTTCCTATTGCAGAGCACAAAATTAGGATGTTGATAATACTTTTACTGTTCATTAATGAGGGGTTTTTTTAATAGCAGAAATTTTAAGAAATTCTGCTTAAATTGATAATCTGATGTAAACTGGATAATTATTGGAGACTTGCTTCTGAAAGGGACTGAGGGCCCAATATGAAGAGAAAGTTGAGAGTTTCTGGGTGTATAATAAGGGGCAGGCTGGCATGGGTGACACTGTTGTGGTCGTCTATTACAGACCACCAGATCAGAATGAGGAAGTTGATGAGGTCTTCTACAAGCAGCTGAGAGCAGCCTCACACCTACAGACTCTGGTTCTCATGGGGCATTTTAACTACCCAGATATTAGCTGGAAGACCTACTCAGTCAGTCACATATAGTCCAGGAGGTTCCTTCAGTGCATTGGTGACAATTTCCTGATGCAAATTGTCGAAGAGCCCACTAGGAGAGGAGCGTTGCTGGGTCTTGTACTCACCAACAAGGTAGGTTGAGGGCAGCTTTGGGTGCAGTGACCATGAGATGGTAGAGTTCAGGGTCATGTGTGGTAGGAAAAGAATAGCTAGCAGTATCACAACCTGTCTGTGTTCCTGTGCGACTTGGTCTAGGTGATCCTGCTGTGGCAGGGGGATTGGACTAGATGATCTTTTGAGTTTCCTTCCTGTCTCCTGAAGACAGACCCTTCACACTAGTATGGTACCCTGTGGCAGTCAGTTGAAACTCTGTTTCAAAGTAGTCGTATTCTCCAGAGACACAGGTCTACAGCATTGTGCATCTAATTGAAGAATCAAGGCCTTGAGGATTTCTGTCCATCTAATGAATTCCTTGTGACCTCATTTTCTAAAGCAGCAGCAGTTTATTTCTCCTCAGTAATAGAACTGGGCTAATAAGAACTGGGCTGCAGGAAAGTTACTCATGTAACTTACAAGTAGTGAGCAGTTCATTTCTTCATAGAAAAAAATTAACCACTATTACACTAGATAGCAATTTTATCTAGATTCCAAATAATCCCCAAATGCTAAAAAAACCCCCAACCAAACAAACAACAATAAAAATAAAGTAGGCTTTCATCTTAACACTGAAAGCTAATTTCTCTTTGTGTTAAATGACTATGTACTTACCACCATAAATAAAAACTTTGAGCACAAAATATCTGAGCATAATCTGTTAAATATGCAAATGAAAAAAAAACACCTCAGAACAAAACAACCAAAAGAAAAAACACCTCTCATGCAATAAAAGCCTCAAAACCCCATGCTGCTGGAAGTATAACTGAGAGAGCAGCTCGGTGTTAAGAGACTTCTGCAACATTGGCTTGGTGCAGGGGTATTTGAAAATGTTCATAAACCTCCCTAATGTTCTTTTTAGCTTTGCCTCAACAGGGAAAGGCAACATACAGGACGTTATGTTAGCCTTCTTCTAAAGTCAGACAGACGCTGTCCACCAAGGTCTGTCTAATGGTAGATCTGTCCTGCTAGGTCCTTTACCCTCCCCATTAAGATGGGCTGGATGAAGGTGGTGAGAGACATTCTGGGACATGCTATCCCTTCTCCAAGGCAGCAGCAAGGTGCAGCACTTGAAAACAAATATTCCGGAGCCTGAAGTGAGCAGGGCCTCAAAGAGTAATTTATGAAAGCAAAGGTTTAATTCCTTTGGTTCATCTCACAAGAAGTAATGTTGAGGTTCCCTTTAGTATATGTGTTACATGTGATGCAAATAGTGTGATAATGATTTTTAAGGATGTATTGAAAGGTAAGGACATTAATGTAGAATTCTGGATTTTACTGAAAGCTTGTATTTTCTATGTTAAACTGCCCTCCTAATGGTGGTTATTGAATGTAGTAGGGCTTGGGGGATTTCAGAATGCTTTTCTTTAATTTTAATTGTTTTCCATAACAGTTGTGTAGAAGTTTTCTTGCAGAGTTTAATGCCCAGGTGTCACTAAGTTCCAGATAGACTGCCTATAAACAAGCTTTTATATTGACAATAGAAAAAAAATCCCACTGGTTTACAAAACTATTTCCACTTCAGCACTGAGATCTTGAGAAACGTAGTATCTGAGATTTTTAGATCAACTTTATCTTTAATTGTCACTGGTGCCGACAATGCTTTGGATTCAACTCTAAAATTATCAAACAACATTTGGTATCAGCAGTAAAGTTGTCCAGCCTTTGATTGAATGGCTTATTTTATTATTCTTCCAAAAGTTTTTAATTAAGATGTTTGAAAACCAAACAGCTGTGCATGGAAATGTTTACTTCAGCTGAAAAATCAAACTTTAGATGCTTTAGTTTAAAATATTGAATTTGTATGCCATATCTTCTGCTTGTCATAGAAATCCAAACTAACTGAACCAGTAGAAATTGCAGATGCACTTCTGCTGGTACAAACTGGAAATGAAAATGAGCACCACAGTTATCTCTTTGTATTTCTAGAACATCAGATTGTCATGAAAGGGTCTCTGCAGGAAAGGATTAATAAGCCTGGGCCACTGGGGGCTAAGCCTGAGAAACCAGAACACTTGAAGTAGTACGTGACTCTAAGTGTTTAGTTAAAACTAAAGTTTCATTGTGTAATTTTTTTCCCCTATGATTTTGTAGGAATGGGGCTTTTTGGCATCCATAATATCCATGTTTGAGGAATCTTGCGACCTCTCATTGTGATCTTTTGGGAACGCAGGCTGTTTGTTTGTTAAGGCTGTGTCTGTGTCTCACTCAATTTTCATTTATGACTGAAGCTGACAGCATTCTGTGTACTCATCTTTAGGAACTTTGGGTGGCTTGGATGGAGGACAGGGAGTGAGACTGTTTTGGCATGGGGTTCTGCTGCCATGCTAAAAAATGCACTCTGTGTTTGTATACGTGTTAGACGGCTCTTCCTTGTTTAGAGCTGTGAGAAAACTGTAAATCTGCCAGCATGTACAAAAATTAGCAGGTAAAAAATCCCCTTCTGCCTACACTGTGAACTGCAGCAGGCCGGCTGTCCTATGGCTTCTAGTAACCATTGCATTAAACAGCTTTAATATTTTTTGTAAATTGCTGATATAATAGGTTTAAAAATTGGACATCTAAATGGGAAAAAAAAGGAGTATTCTGAGCCCACAAAAGGAAGTAGAGGTGCCCAAGACCTGGGGATTGAACAGCCTTTTAACACCTGTCTTGTTTCAAGGGCTGTATCCCATGAGGTTGTGACAGTGAATGTAGACAGTGGAATAGGCACAGGGAATGATTGTCCTGTACTTTTGATCTTCTCTGTTCCTATCTCATCTGTTTCTCTTCCTTTGCTGAAACAAACTCCTAAAATATATCTGAAGACCTGTGCATGTTACCTCTGCAAACTAAAAAAATAATGGATGCTAAAAGCCTTTTTCCTGGCAGACACTCCTCATCTGTCATAGGAATCTAATTCAGAGGCACAGTAGGTTTCCAGCCATTAGCAGATGTTATAGGTTACATTCCATTCACTAACCTTGGACAAAAAAAACATGCACATATTTTCACAAAGGACAACTGTGCCTCTTGGGAAGAGGCTTGCTGTGCTATAGACCTCTTCCTTTAAAACGTTTTCAAAAAATGAATAGATGTGGGAGACCTTCATATAGTGGAAGGGCAAGAAAGCCAGTGTTCACACCATGTTCACTTTCCAATGTGCAAGAGCATCTTCCCAAAGTAAAACAAAAAGGAAATTAGAATGGAACTCCAGTGGAAATAAAATGCAATCATTTTTGTCCCAGTGACTTTAAATTGAATTTCAGGTTGTTCTTTCTTTCTTGCTCCACTCATCTGCAAATTATACAGCATTGGTTGATATCTTGGAGATAGAATCTAAATCATGTTTATGTGGGTATCGTCTCCTAATCTTTCTCTCACATGTCTCGTATAGATCTACTGTGGTCTCTAGAAGAGAGGATGCTTTCCCCTTCAGTTCCCTTGAATTCAGAAGGTGATTGTGGGATTTGCCACTATATGAAAGAGCCAAATGGTAATACCCTCAAATCTTAAAGTAAACTGTCAGTCAAGAGAAGCAGTAGTCCTGCTCTTCTACACTGTGTAACTAAGAGCAGCGGTGATCAGGGAGGCAAATGCTTCATGGCAAGAGTAACAGCTCTGTCTGACAGCCCTTGTCAAGCCTGCAGAAGGAACGACCATGCCACAGTGAGGTGTCCTCACATGCAGCAGTTATCCATGGAGCTGCCTGGTTTCCCTATACCAATACACTGTAAACTGTAGCATCTGTAGCTCTGTTAAGCTGTTGGGAACTGCTAGAGGGCATATGCTCTATTGTCGGGAGTCACAGCAGAAGCCCTCTAATATATCAGAATCCGTATATGCAAGTCAAATTTATAAACACTTGCAGCAGAAGTCTCAATTCAGCAATAACTGAGAATTATGACACTTGGGGTGGAAAGCAAAATGTTCTGTTATTGTGGAAACTAAACCTAAGTATTATGCTCCATGATGCAAACCTTCTGTACCTGGATCAGCTCAGCACAGAAGAGAAGGAAGACTTGTGGCTGATCAGTGCTAGTACAGAAAGGATTGTGACCCAGGTTTTCCTTGATAGACCAGGTACATCAGCTATGCAGCCCCTGTCAGACATCTGGGAGCATTCACAGGATCACAGAATTATTTGAGCTTAAAGGGACCTCAAAAGAACATCAGGTTCAACACCCATCCACCCACCCCCCATCCCCACCCTGTCCCTAACCAAAGCAGGACTATCCAAAGCAAATTTCATAGGGCTGCATTCAGGAAGGGTTTGAATTATCTCCAGACAAGAAGACTCCACAATCAATCTGGGCACTTGTTCCAGGAGATTTCGATTCACACTGTAAAGATGTTTTTCCTTATTTCTAAATGAAACTGCTTGTGTTCCAGGTTGTGCTGAACCTGTCCTTGAACTACACCTGCACGCAGTACTCCAGATGTGGCCTTTCTGAAGACACTCAAATCCTGTCTAGATTCAGTCCTGTGCAATGTGCTTTAGGCAGTCCTGCCTTGATGGGGGGTGGTTGTGCAGTGGTGTTGGGTTGAATTTGATGACCTCTTGAGGTCTCTTCCTACTCCAAAGATTCTGTAGCCTATGGAAATTTCAGCAGGGAACTAAGGACTTTGAGAGTTTGGAAATGAATTACCCTTCTGCATCTAGAGGATCTTCTTATCAAAACAGAAAATGATGGAAAGACATGAGAGACACCTTGCTGATCATTGCTGTATTTAAAAAAAAATGATCAGCAGAATATTTTTGTACTGTGTCTTCTGTTCTTAAAACCATCTTACGATGACAAATTCATCCAAATTACAATATCAAAGGGAGGAGATTGCACCGGATGAACAGGATGAAAAGGAAGTTAATGAACAATTGCCTCTATTCATTGCAAGTGTTATTTTTAGAGCTGAGTAGGAGCGCAGTTGCAGGGGAGTGTATTTGTTTCAGGGTATCTTTCTTAATTCTTGTTAACATCAGCAGACAGAAAATTAGATAGAAAGGATGAGGGGCGTATTTTGTCCTTGTAACACTGCCCAATGGCCATCCTGTATCCTGAAAGGCTGTATCACTCTACACAAACTTCCAGCCCTGCCACGACAGTGGAAGCTGATTGCAGATAAAAATGTCTGCATTCAAGTCTATTGTGTACACTGATAACAGGTCCGTGTTACACTGCAATAGAAGGCGATTCGTTGCTGTGCCTTCAGGATATTACAAATGTACTGTTGTATAGAGGACAAATAGCCCCGAATACTTTCTCTCTGCTGCAAGCTCTATTGTACCATATGCTAAACCATACTGCATTTTAGGTTAATAATGAGATAGAGCATAATGAGGTCAAAGCAGTGGTGATCAAACTGAACATGTGCTGTGGCTGTCCATTCCTGCTAGATCCTCTCACACGTGCCTGAACACTTATATACATTCTCCCAAAACGCCAAGTGACGTTTTACTTCCTGAAATCTCAGAGTCCTTCAGATTGTAAGTGCCTTTCAGATGGAAACACTCTTTCATGCTGTTGTTTGCTGAAATACAGTGTTGTGAATTGTCATATTTGGTCATGCTACATTATGTTATGTCAGGAAAGCAGGCTGTGGGACCAGTGCAGTTGAGGAATGAATAGTTCTGCTCCCCTCGTGCTGTGGATAATTAGCAAGTTAAATACCTGTATGATAGTGATTCCCTAGAGCTTTTTTTCTTTCAGATTCTTTGATGTGTTTCTCAGCTCTATCTTGCAGTTTGAGATTTAAGGTATTTGCTATTCCTTCTTCATATACTGTATCAGTCATCTTACAACAGTGTGTAATGTATGAAAAGCATGAATGTCTATTCACATGTGATTGTGTTAGAAAATTAATATTCATTAGCTTCGGCCACAAGCCATTGTTTGTCAGTTTTAAAGGCTCAGATATTTAAAAACTGCATTAAGACATCAGCACTCAATGGCTTTCAGTTGTCTCTGTACTACACTTAACACACATCCACTGTTTTTCCCACCCACACCCAGTGCTAGGGTCTTTGAGGGGAATTCGTGTATGTGCCTATCTGTGTTGGTTTCCTGATGTTTGTCATATTACTTTGTCCTCATGACAGTGGGCCGGAAAATTTCTGCCTTGTTCTTAGGTCTGCCTAACGCTGCATCACAAACGTCAGACATTTCGTATGTTATGTCCTAAAACACTCAGCTGATGTTGCTTCATTTTTAAATTCTGACATGAAAGTTTGAGATTCAGTGCATGCTTCAGACTGTGGGACACAATACAAAGCGAAAACTTAATCGCATGCCTGTTTTTAGTTTAAGGTATTGGCTACTGTCTTTCCTTCAGGTTAACAGGGCAGAGCAGTTCTCTATGCTTACTGTAAATATTAACATCATCTGCAGCTTTGCTATCTTTTCTACATCTATTGGTATCGCAAGAGTTCATGCAAAGGTATATTTCTTTTTTTTTCTGAACTTTGAGGTAAAAGTTTTCTCTGTCTCTCCTTTCTCTGGCAGAACTATCTCCAAAACCAACAGAGGCTTGACACTCTGTTGATGTGCTTTACATCCAACCAGGACAACAGTGGTGCAGCTTGCTGATTCAGCTTTCATAGCTTATCTCAAGGCACCTCTCAAGAGACAATTTCACAGCTCACTCTGCAATTTACGTTTATCAACTGACTTACTGAACATTGTCATTTTTTTCAGATACCCTCAAATAAAGATGATGGGTAAATAAAAACAAATATGTAGATCTTGAGGGTTTTATGTAAACAAAAAGAAATAAAAGGGCTACAAAATCCTATACATTCAATTCTAAACCACACTTAGCCATTGCTAGATATTCTAATGAAGAAAAACAAGTTCAACCTGTCACAGCTGAGAATGAAATGTTACTGGTGTACTTGAATATCGAGTGTACCCATCTTTCCAATTTTACCCGTATATGTGGATATTAAACCAGCTGTGGGAGCTGGTGACTTAGCTAATTCTATTGAGAGCAGCTCTATTTGACTTTATTTATATTCCTTTCCAAGCATATCTGAGCTGCCACAAGCACAGAACAGGAGAGTGTCTGAAATAAGATCTGATTTCACCTAGTGTCCTTAGCTATGTATTCACCAGTTCAGCAGCTGCTCTGCAGACAGCTAAGCTCCAACACAGAGAGTGGGAAGGGAAACATCTGAGAAACAGAGAGCACATGATGCATTTCAAAGCACCAACTGCTACATATTATCAAAAGATATATTATATGTTTACTGTATTCCAGACAATTTAGTAAACTGGGATCTTTCCTTGTGTTATGTACACTTTAAAAATAATTCCATGTGAGTTGTTGTCTACTTATATATTTAAATATGTTTTCTCTTTGCGTCTTCAACTGAACTAATAAAAGTCTGGCTGAACATTTTAATGTGAGAAATTAAGGTTGTTGGCACTGACTGTCTTACAGCACCCTCCTGGAGAAACTGGTTGCTTATAGGTGTGCTTTGATCAGAGAAGGGTGTTCTCTGATCAAAAGACTGAATGTATGGTCAGGCCTAGGGAGTGGCAGTGAGCAAAGTTAAATCCAATTGGTGACCTGTCACAAGTGGTGTTCACTATTGGCACCAGTGCAGTTTAATGTCTTCATCGATGATACCCACAGGGGATCAAGTACACTCTCAGTAAGTTTGCAGCTGACATGGACTTAAATCCAGTTGGCAGCTGGTGACAAATGATATTCCCCAGGGCTCAGTGCTGGGGCTGGTCCTGTTCAACATCTTTATCAATGACCTGGGTGAGGGGACTGAATGCACCCTTAGTAAGTTTGTGGACAACACCTAGCTGGGTGGGACTGTTGGTCTGCTTGAGGGTAGAGAGGCTCTGCAGAGGGATCTAGTCTTGTTCCGCTAGACAAGTGGACCAAGACTAACTGCATGAGTTTCAGTAGTGTTTAATGCTGGGTTCTGCAGTTTGGCCACAACAACCCTCAGGAACACTACAAATTTGGGGAGGAGTGGCTGCAAATCTGCTTGGCAGAGAAGGACCTAGGGAGGGATTCTAGTGATAGAACAAGAGGGAATGGTTTCAAACTACAAGAGGGTGGATTTAGGTTAGATTTTAGAAAGAAATTCCTCACTCTGAAGAAGTTGAGGCACTGGAATAGATTGACCATATAAGCTGGGGACTGACCTGTTAGAGAGAAGGAGACAGGGATCTGGGGGTCCTGGTGGACAGCAGGATGGCTATGAGCTAGCAATGTGCTCTTGTGGCCAAGAGGGCCAACAGCATCCTGGGGTGGATCAGAAGGGGGGTGGTTAGCAGATCAAGAGAGGTTCTTCTCCCCCTCTCCTCTGCCCTGGTGAGACCACACCTGGAGTATTCTGTCCAGTTCTGGGCTCCTTGGTTCAAGAGGGATGTGGAGCTGCTGGAGAGGGTCCAGTGTAGGGCAATGAGGATGATGAAAGAAGTGGAGCACCTCCCTTATGAGGAGAGGCTGAGGGAGTTGGGTCTCTTGAGCTTGGAGAAGAGGAGACTGAGGGGTGACCTCATTAATGTCTACAAATATTTGAGGGGTAGGTGTCAGGAGGATGGAGCTGGGCTATTCTCAGTGTCATGTAGCGATAGGACGAGGGGCAATGGTTGTAAGCTGGAACGTAGGAGGTTCCATATAAATATGACAAGGAACTTCTTCCCACTGAGGGTGATTGAGCACTGGAAGGGGCTGCGCAGGGTGGTTGTGGAGATGTTCAAGGCCAGCCTGGATGAGTTCCTGTGTGATTTGGTCTAGGTGATCCTGCTGTGTCAAGAGGATTGCACTAGATGATCTTTCGAGGTCCCTTCCAGTCCATAATGTTTCTATGATTCTATGACCAGGGAAGCTGAGGATGTGTTCAAGATCAGGGTGGATGGGGCTCTGGGCAACCTGATCTAGTGAGAGATGTCCCTTTCCATGGCATGGAGCTAGAACTAGATGATATCTGAGTTTTCTTCCAACCTTTGATTCTTCCAATCATTCCATGATTCTATGTTTTTGTAAAAAAAACAAAACTCCCTATGTGGGTAAGTATTTGATTTGGATTTGCAGAAGGAGAGTTTCTTTTCCAGGGTATCAGCAGACATTTGCACGACCTCTTACTTAGCTTCAGCATTCAGGGGTTAGCTATTTTGCTGAACTGAATTTTTCAATAGTTCTGAAACTTAGTTTTATTCCTAACCTTGCATTCAATTCATAGAAACTTAGTAAAATCTTCATGAGGGACTGAATCTATTTCAGGGTTCACAGAGAGGACAATATTTAGCAGAGTTTCTTTAGTACTTGCTGTCTGAATACCAATGAGGAAAGGAAAACATTGTGTTATCTCCTTGAACACTAACTACTGTCTAGATGTGGGTGATTTTGATACCAGGATTTTCTTTTTTAAAATATATTCATCAATATATATTTGAGGGGGTGGTGTATGAAAGTACAAAAACATGTTTGCTGTCTTTACCTGGTGCATGGTCGTATTCCTTGGCATTTCATGATTCAGTAGTTATGGAATAATTTATCTGCACTCAGCTGGCTTATTTGCTGAAGAATGTGACTTACTTGCTGAAGAATCTGTAGGAGGGGAAAAATTAGCATATATTGTCACTTCATACAGTGCTAGGACTGAATTCCAAATAGATGATAGTGGGTTCTTTCTTTTATTTTAGTGGTATTTGTTCTAGACAGCAATGTCTATGATTGTAAGTGACATCACCCAACAAATCATGTGGATGCTTCATTCAGTACAAGAGCTATCTAGGAACCGTGAACACATTGTTACGAAGGGCTTAAATGCTTAGCAGACAGATATTGCCAGAACAATAGGTTTGGTCATCTCAATGTGGCACTGATGGGATGACTACTCATGTTGCGCAGACCAAATATTTTTATAGCTAAATCACTGACAGCTCAAATAAGTTGACTTTTTGTTTGTTTCTTTTAATATAGGTAGCAGCAACATTAAAGGATGATGTTTAGAGACAGAGCTGCCTTTCCCATGGAAATTCATTTTCCTGTCCTTTATTTTTGTTCCCTCAGCAACTGCTTTGCAGTTTAATTTGTCTTGTTTAGTTATTTGTGCCCAAATGAGGCAGGAATACAATGAAAACATGATTTATTGCTGAAGATAAACATGAGCTAAGAAAAGCCTTTAGGTGATATGAATAAGAAAACTTAGAGATAAAAAGGTTGAGGAATCGTTGCCATTATTCATGTTTGGGCAGTAGCTCAAACTAGATGCCATCCCTCTTGCAGATTTTAATTTTCTTTTAAGCACAATGTGGTAGACAATGCTCTTTCTGAAGAGATTCTGCTATAAACGAAATACAGATAGCTGAGACAATTGGGTAGCCCCATTTTAAGTGTATGGAACCAAGAACAAAAGGAAATCAGTGCTTGATTCAGTGCCTGTACAAACATGTTTGCTTTTAGAATGAGTAGTATGAATCCACCAGTGTATTCAGTGTGATTTGTACCAGCTGAAGATCCAGCCCAAGGAGTTCTTCCTGTATCAGTTTGTCTAGTCCTTGAAGGGTAACATCATTCTTCAGCTGCTTTTTGCTATGCAAATGAAATACTGTAGATTTTAAACATAGAAGTGGGTTTTTATCGGTCTACCATATGTTTTCCATAGATAACTACATGGCCTAATTGGTTTGATTCAAACTACTGACACCAATATGCAAATCAGGTGGAACTGAGTGTGTTTGTGCTGCGGCTTCCTTCTGAGCCATTGCTCGAAATATCAGTGCTGAAAATAGATGTGTGTGTGTAATATTTAAGACATTTGCAATTACACACATCTTCTTTTGTCTATGCCAAGTCCTATGAAGCTAATGAGAATAAAAGCACTAGTCAACTACTCTCTTCCGTCCTAGAACAATATATTTGAGAGGATTCTAGCACTTGCAGGATTTTAAAAATTGAGTTAGAGCAAAAGCAAGATGTTAAATAGTTGCTTACATAGTACATTTGTTAGAAATGCATACCAATAAGCTTGTGTCAGGTTAATGTTTTATTATTCCAGCTCTGAAGATAATTTGCTGGAGCAGAGGTTTTTCTGATACTTTCTAAAGCATTAGTTGCTTTTTCTTTTTGTGTTTTTAATAGCACGTGATTATGATCTTTTAATGCATGTCTCCAGCTGGTTCCTTGTCTGTATTCCTTGCCCCTCTCCTTTCTTCTAGTGTCCTTCCACAATCTATTCTGTCTAGATATCAGGTAGGCCATGCCATCATGTCAATTAGTTCCACTGAAAGGACTGCCAGCACGTACTTCTTAGCCTGAAGCATCCCATTTCTATTTATGCTGGCATTTCTGGATGCTGCAGAAATAGGTAGGCTCAGTATGTAATCATAAGTGACTACAAAAATTCCCACTCTTACTTGAAGGTGCCAGAATTTAATACAATTGTTTTGCAGGGAAGCAAAAATATGCACATGCTAAGCAAAATTTGAAATATATTATTTTTACAAGTTTTACTGGCAGGTTTGATGGTGTGATACAGTAACAGCTGCACACTGGTTTCTTACTGTTTTTATTCAAGAAATGGTAATTATAAACAAGGAAAATAATTATATGTAAATAAGCAAATATAGAATCTTTTTATCGCCTTTAGTATCCACATCATGTAACCACATTATGCTCTGATAGTAATTCAGTGTCATTACATTAAATAGATTTCTATTGAGATGAGTCATGTATAGGTTTTGTGTTTGGCTCTTTTTATCATGAGGAGAAGCCCATACTTCCACGTTATTGCTAACATAAGCATCTCCTGTGTCTCCAGTAAATTACAAATTTAAAGTGGTGACTACATTAGTGGCTTTGAAAGTCCCTTAAAAGCTCCTGGTTGTTTTAAATGTATGTTTTAAGGAGTAAGCTCTTGAATAAGAATCTTAATTGCTCTTTCAAGAAAAAGAGAGGAAATTGCATAGTGAAAAAGACTCAATAAATGTAGTTCCTAAGGGCCAAGTATTGAAGGTAGAAAAAACCAGTCAAGTGAATGGCTATCTATTTAGGATTGCAGATCTTTAAATGCCTTATAAATCTGAAATGGGTTGCAGAACAGATCTATTTAGGATTATCACAGTATCACAGTATCACAGTATTACCAAGGTCGGAAGAGACCTCATAGATCATCAAGTCCAACCTGTTACCACAGAGCTCAAGGCTAGACCATGATTATGGAACATTAAATGCTTTATAAATCTAAAATAATATCTAAATATGCTTTAAAAAGGTGTCACCTTTTCAGCACTCCTTTGTGTAGGTGCTAGAGACAGTAAGATAGAGGATCTTCATAAAATGTGCAAAATAATGTGATAGTGACTTATGTCGTTTATTGCAGGTTTATGATGTCGGTTATGGTCTGCTTATCAGAAACAATGCATGAATAAGTGAACTAATAAATAACTACACCCCTAACCCCATGGAAGTACGTGAATTTCCAAGGAGAGAGGATTTTATCCCTGCTGCTTCCATTCTTTCTTCACATCCTGGTGGCTCACAGTGAGTCACAGGTGAGGAGTATGTTGCATGAATGGGGCACTAAGGCTGCTGGGGCTTTTTGTCTGAATAAGCTCAGCAGCGTGGGTATTCTAGAGAGCAGAAGTCTCTGATGCAAACAAGAGACACAGTTGTCCAGCTGGCTTTTTTTCCTGGATTTATTCCAGGAGCAGTGTCGCTTTCTCAGGGGCAGTACTCAGCAACTCTCATTGAGCAAGATCAATGCTGTATGCTCCTAACTTTTAGACTGCAACTAGTATTGTTCAGCTGGATTACTCCTGCACTTCCAGTTGAGAACCTATAAATATTGGGATTGAAAAAGAAAATTAGATTGCAAATTCTGTGCAACGAAACAACAGCAGGAATTGTTAGCATTTTTAGGTATGGTCAACAACACATTAGAAACTTCTGTGCTTCGGGTAAAGCAAACATACTTGGTGTATTCATGACCAAGTTTGGAACTATGTGCTTATCTACCTGCTTCTTTATGGGTAGACAGGGATATAGGGGCAGTAAATTAGGGACAACATGAGAACTGATGTTAAGAGAGAGCTCTACAAAACTCGAGGAGGAGAAATGCAGAAGCGTCTACAGCAAACACTGTAACAGGATGTTAAACGTAAGGAGTTTTTTCTAGGCGTACAAGAAAATGCTTTTTCACTGAAAGAGTTTATGGTAAGTTTAACATATACAATTTTCCTTAATGACAATGTGCAGCTGCTGTTGCAGGTCATGACGGAAGTAAGCACCATTTCCAGGGATATAAATGAATAGTAAAATTATTCACACAGAGAGAAAAGTAAGTTTTAAACACATAGAAAGATGTATCAAGGCAAATTTCTAATGGATTTTTGCCCCCCTAGGAGCCAAATCATTAGGACTTAAGCTTATGAGCACATATTCACCTGCTTAACTTTGTTCCTTTGAGTTACTACACTAAGTACAGCTCTCTGTGATGAAAACATCCTGACTTTAGAGTTAGGAGAAGCCAATTTATCAGGTGTACCATCAAGTGGAGGAGATGGTAATATTACATGACCTTGGATAGAAAGCTGGTTTCATCTCAAAAGGTACCTCCAAATTTGTAATAATTGAAATTGTGTGAAGAATAAATTGATCTTTGTGGCTAAAAGGATAAATATACTCAAGAATTCCTCTAGCATGTTGGAGGGTCACACAGTTTTATGACTCTACTTTCAACTTCCTAATTTCAGAGCACTATAAATTTCTGATCAGCATGCTATTTCAGCAATTAGAGTTACCTATGCTGGCGAATGTCTAATTGGAGCAGGCTTATTGGAATCTCTCAACAGGAGTATAAGATAAAAGAAACAAACATCCTGAAGAAAAATTGACACCCTCATGCTACTTTACAAAGTCTTGGCATCTTGTAGAGTGCAGCTTCCTATTCCAGGGACAGTTCTGTAGGAGAACACCCAGTGAACTACTTTAAAGTCCACTTTGCTTTTATGAAGCACCAAATCTCACTCTCAGCAATAGTTTAGCATTAATTAGCAGTGTTACCTAGAAACCCCTGCAGTTAGCAGTTTACACACATCAAAAAGCACAGCATATTTCAAGATGGATTATAAATCTGAGAATGTTTAAAGACCTAGGGTTCCTGCTTTAAGGCTACATGTAAAATAATCCTTCAGATGATGCCTACAATTATTACATAACCAGCATGCCAAAGCTAATACGTTTCTTCATTACTTTATATCACTTTCCTGTAAGTTTCTATGCACTAGGAATAGATAAACTAAGTACTGAAAAGAAAAATTAATGTGCTTTAATTTACACTTGTAAACATATGTCTGTAGGCATCTACATACAGTCACCTTTCCGCATTGCCACTCTGTCGGTATGAATGTTCATACTTCGAGATTTTGAGACTACTGTTATAAATTGTTTCTCAAGGGGTTCAGGCCATCTGACTAAACAGCAAATGCAGCTCACTTTGCAAAACCATATTTAGAATTCTTGAGTCGCAGACTGAGTTGCAATGTTTTAGTTGATTGTAATGTCCTTATAAATATTTGTATAAAACTCTCAAAGTGTGTATTTTCTGGATAAAAATAATTGCATATTTTCTTTAAGTTGGCTAAAAGTGTCCGTGCCTAATTATTACTCTGTCCCTGATTCCTCTTTCCCATTTCAGACTTTATATGCACAACAGCAGTTGCTGTATACTCTGCTTTTCCTCCCAAAACTGTCCGTGATGAAACTCCTTTTGCCAGGGTACAGAAACGGGCAGTTGTGTTGCAGGATATCCATGAGTGCAAGTAATTTGTCGTTGTTAAAGTAATGTCTTTAAGGACTTCATGGAAGTTTTCTTGATGAGCAAATGAGCAGTGGAAATACAGCTTTTTCCTGGAATTACTGTTTTACACCTTGCAAAATTATTCCAAATAGCAGTCAGTTACTGTGTATGTCTTAAGGAGATAGAAGTTAAGGACATTCATGAGTGACAGAACATGATCCAAAAAAGAGAGCATTTTAAGGTCAGAATTTGTTTAATTTTGTTGTTACTTAGTTGCTGGTCTCAATGCTTTCTGTGATAAGATCTGGTTCTTTTGTACAAGAATCCTTCCTCGTTCAAGAAGAGCACTTGAAACCACTTGTGATGAGAGAGATGTTTTGCAGCTTTCAGGATCTTAGACTGTAAATAGTTGCAGTGATATGGTACAAAGATCCATACACAAATCTTACCATATGTAAATAGTTTGCTTTTCTTCTTTTGACATAGATCCCTGCAAATCAATACTAAGATATAAAGTCGAAGCAAAGATAACAAAAGTGACAGAAAATGCAAATTGAAATAATATTGTGGCTGGTTGAGAGACCCTGCTCCAGAAGGAACATACAGATTTCCGAAGGAGAATTTTTAAATTCCTGTGTGTTTGCTTCTGAGTGGCTGTGCCTCTCGTGTTCTGTGCTTTGAATTACGTTATTGAGAACAAACATCTCGGTGAAATCTGGTTATTCATCTACCCCAGCATTTCTGAGCATGACATTTATTAAATAAGGCAAAAACAAAATGTAAAAATTAGGGCCTTGAGAGAGTGTAAATAGAGATACAAAGAGACTTTTGAACTCGCTGAAATTCCTGACATGACTCTGATAAGAGGCAAACCATTAGGGAGCAGGACTGTGATAGAATGAGGTTTTGTAGCACAGCCAAGGAAAACACTACATAACCACCCTTACAGATTCTTAAACAAAGCACAGTTCAATGAGTTAATTATTTTCTAATACTTAAACTAAATTAATAGATGTGCTTTGCCTATCTTGTACAGACACACAGCAACTGTGTAACAATATTAACTCCATCCAAAGATGGGAGGTTTTTACAGGAGTTCTTAGTATGCATTGACAAGACTGACCACTGGAAGAATCACTGAACCAGTAAAACAGAGTTCCACACTGAGAACAGAATTAAGAAAGAATTAATTCTATTATAATAACATTTTTGGCTGAGAAACAGACTTTATTTGGCGTTGAAAATATAAACATTGCCAGAGAACTGTTAAGAGTGGCACTTCACATAATAATGTGTTTGTTATTGTCGTGTACCAAAGATGCGGCGTAGTATCACTGTTTTTCATAACCCAGGACTGTGCAAGGGATTAAAATAGAGCTGCTGACTTCACAAACTGCAAAGATTTTCACCTGTAAGCAGTCAGCTTTATGGTCTTGTTCTGTGCCACGGCAATAAATGGCAAGGCTGCAGCTGGTTTTAGTTAACTGCGTATGGGATTTTTGTCACGAGCTAGCTTCAACTCTTCGAGAAATGCCACAGTGTATGAAACTAAGGCTGTGTACAAACTGGAAAAACATACACTGAGGAACAGGAATGTTGTCTACATACTCTTCAATGACTGGAAAGAGTTAAGTAATGCAAATGTTTAAAATATGGTCTGGAGAGTTTTGGGGTTACAGACAGGGTAACTCTCCATGATTTGCAGAGTCACAAAGCTGTCTCGTCTCTCTGCATGGATAAGTAGAGCTGGAGAACAAAATGTTGTTTTTTAATCATTAAGTAGAAAACACTATCAATTAGATTTAATTACTGTATGCATTTGAGTGGATTTTAACACACTTATGACTGAAAACATTGCTTGAACTGATTTGCATCCTTTCTTATATGTAAAGTAATAGGTATCAAGTTTATTTCTCATTTTGAATGACTGGACAGGAAAGGAGAGACAAGCTGCATAGACTAGGATGTGCTGTCACTATCCCAGCCAGTTGTTCTTAAGAGTTACTGATAAATAGGCTACTCTTGTCCATTGTGTCCAAGTGCATAGGTTGCAAATGGCCAGGAGAATGGTGCATGGTGAACAGCACATGGCTTCTCTGAACATCAGGAAATAATAAAAAAGGTAGAAGGAGCTTAGCAGTTCATAGAGTCCATCTCTAGGATGAATGGTGTTTAGAATGTTTGGGCTTTTTCCATGGGACCTTCCCTAACTTTAGTAGTTCAGCTTATTTAAACTTACATATTTTTTCCAGAAAGTAACCTTTATGTATTTTTCTATCCTTAAATTTGTGGAAAGATTAAATCTAACACGCAGTTCTTATTGGAGGCTTTGTTAGACAAAACACTTACCTGATGTATAAGGCTAGAAGTACAGGGCTTAATTTGGCTATTTTGCATAATATTTTTTTAAAGCAAATAGGACTCAGAACAATCAACTGCTGTAGAATGAGGAGGAAAAAGAGTCAGAGCTTTTCAACACCCAAAGCCTTGGCTCCTTGTTCAGCTCTGATGCATTCACCTCACACTACTGTGGAGATGTGATTCAGCTGTGGAGCTGAATTCAGCTCTACCAGGTGACTAATTCAATTCAAGCTGACAAATACTTAATTTACTTTAACATTCCTGCTGCTGCTTTTAAGTGACTGTCTAGAAAGAGTACCTGTGGTGCCCAGTATGCCTGTGTCTAGCATCTGAATATCATCTTAAAGCCAAATTCGATCTCAACATGCAAATGTAACATTTAATTAAGTTATGGTTACAGTTGTAACTGACCTCCAAACATTAATTAAAACAGATCAAAAGTTCATTATCAGACCAGTGATAACTAAAAGTGAAACCACCACCACCTGTTAGTCATGGTGTTGGTAAAAAAATGCCTCCCTCAGAGCAATGCTTTATCTGCTGTTAGGTCGCTAGCAAACACTCCTTTGTGAGTCTAACTGCATCCACATACAGACTAATTGGCTTGCAGGTAAAGTCTCTATATTTGCCTTTGTATGTTCATTTTTCACATTTTTGCTAGTAGATACAGGAACTAATTTTTCAAGCAACTTTTAATGATTATTGTAATTTCTGACCTCAAAAGAATTACCATCAGTTTGTTAGAGAAAATGTTTTAATTTTATGAAAGTGTCCTTAGTTCTGTTGTAATTAGGCTGAGTATTTTTTCCCCTGTAACCTTGCACTGATTTGTCTAATTACTGACTTTTCCTGTTATATTCTTAATTTTCTTGAAATTTCTACTGTTTTTAGTTTTAAACATTTGACAAATGTTTAGTTTTCAAACAAATTTCAGTTTTCATATGGAAATGGAATCTTTGGTTTTCATATCAATGTCCTGTCCAAAGAGTAGTGGATTTCTGGAAACTAAAAATTAATTCAGAAGACTGTGGTGTGCTTTCATGACACTTCTCACAAATGGAGCTGAATCTCCTGCTTAGTTGCCCATTACGTTAGTGTTCTTAAATTAGACACATATCTCTATGAAACTAGAGATGCAGATTCAATGAGTAAGAAACTAAAAGCTCATTTCTTCTACTGATGGAAAAACAATGACTTTTGTTTTGTTGGTTTGTTCATTCTCACCACCACTGCATAAAGGTAAACTTACCAATCAAGCAATTAATTCATAACATTGCTGTCTATAAAATGTTCTAGGGTTTTGGTTGAGAGAAAGGGGATGGGATGGGTGAGAGGCATATGCACAAGGATCAGTCATTGACTACCAAAGCCTATACTGGGCCAGTAGTTCAGTAGCAACACATACAAAACCCCACCAAACTACCTTCTACAGTAACAGTAACTTTCCAATGAACTGCAAACCCTTTCACATTAATGCATAGCATTATACAAATCAGCTGCCTCTTTTTTGAGGAACTAATGTAGCCTGGTCTGCCAGAATACACTGAAAAGGCTCCCAAGGCAAAAATAAAGGTTACTGGAATTATATTATGAATGATCTAGGACTTAAAATTGTGTCTTCTCTGCTCCTGCGAAGTGTTATCTCTGACTGTGCTTCAAGCCACAACTGCATTAAAGATGCAACAGGGAGACACAGTGGACTTCAATGAATTCTGTAGGGAAACTGAATAGGGAACAGAGTTGTCACATACAGCAATTTAATTGGATGCCTCCAAAATTATCAGACAGGATACACTCCTTCACATAACACTTAACTTGCATATGGAAAGCATTGCCATGGGAAGCCTTAGAAGCCAGATTTATAAATAATTTCAAGGCAAAAGATTAGACACATTAGTGGAGGATAGATCAGAAACTATGAAATAAAGTAGTCCAGGTACCATCTCCAGTTGCAGATGTCCCTAAAGTTTGTCAGCTGAGACATCATCCGAAATAAAGGACTGCTTTGTTCATCTGTCTTTTGATTTTCCCATAACAGCTGTTACGTAGAGACAAACTTATCTAGAACTTTTGAGACACAATTCTTGTGCTCTTAGGTTGATACATTTCTGTGCTCTTCCCATGCAATTCATGTTTGTAACACTGAGAAAGGAAAATCCTATGTTGGTGATATTATAAAATGCTTTCAAAGAGACAGACTAAGGCATGTAAGTGAATGTTTGTTTTTGACACCTGTGTGAAGCAATACTTTAGATGCTCAGTTACACCTGAAATCAAACTATAAATAAATTTATTTAGGTGTTATACCAAGAGTTAAGACATTTTCCAAATGTTGATGTATGTAGGATGGAATTTTATGAGACTGACGCAACCTGTTATGTGCATTAGCTCTGTCATGGAGTTCACTTTTCTGTCTTGTATAGCTGAATAGTTTTATGCTAGCAATAGCTACTGTTAAGAGTTTAATTGTCTTTTTTGGTCATCTAGCAGATGACTCAGAAGCTCAGAAGTACAGTGGTTTCCTGTCTTCCCAGCAGTTTTGGAGACTAGTTTATGTTTGCAAAGCTGATTGAAGGCAAGAAGTGCTCTTTCCATGGCAGTAAATATAGTCAATTTGTGCTTGCATTGCATTTATTTTTTACAAGGTAGTATATTTGAATTAGAGATAGGGCATCATGACATGTTTCTGATCAACAATGCAATGGTCTAGGTGATCCTGCTGTGGTGGGGGGATAGGACTAGATAATCTTTTGAGGTCCCTTTCAATTCCTAATGTTCTGTGATTCCGTGAACCAGGGATTTCAATTTTGAGAACCTGACCTGACATTTTGCATTTTACTATTTAAGCATAAAACTTTTTAATTGCTTCAGAATTTTACAACATTTTTCTATACAGTTTAATGTTGACCAACAGTATTAATTGAGGCAAAGCAGAGCTTGGTATTTTTCTTTGAAGTCACTAGGCCTCTGAGTCCATGCTTAGTGAGACAAGAGATCAGTGAATATACTGACTATAATTACAGAATCAATCACAGAATTATTGAGGCTAGAAAAGACCACTAGGATCATCAAATCCAGCTTATGACCTAAAATCCTGGTTCTGATTTTTTTCCAACCATCATAAGAGAAGCTGAGATTCTACCTGATTTTGTTTTATAAAGTACAAATTTTGATTTTGAAACTGTGGGGCTGAAAAATGCAGGAGAAGGAAGAAGAAAAGAAAGTTTTTTCCCAACTTTGCACGTGTCCAAACAGTGAAAGCTTGTTCTAGTTGCAATACAGACAAGTAGAAGTGTCTTAATTTTTATTTTTAGTTACAATACTGCAACTGTAATAACATCAGTAAAATGAAGAGAACATAAATTGGCATGAACACCAGCAAAATAATTTCAACTACAAAGAAGCTGCTCTGTCACCTGCCAGTCATGGTGCGAATCTAGTTCATAATGATATACCACATTCATTCCCACTCACTAAGTCTCTTTTTTTAATTACTGTCTTTGTTCTGTCTCGGCATTTGGTTGTCACATCTCTAAGAAAAATGGTCCAACTGTTTTGCCACTAGTTCTAAGAAATAAATTGCTCTCAGCATATGGAGGTTTTCACAGACAATATGCTTTCTATTTTCTGTACTTTGCATTTCTCCATGGAAGATTACTAAAACTACTGTGAGATTAACTAAAAATACTGTTGTCCATATAAACAGAGTTGTATAGTAGCTTGTTATATGGCACATCATGCCTTAACTGAACTTTCTGTAGTTAAGCAGCAAAGAAATAAGGACTGTACTGAAAGGAAATATTTGACAATGAAGAGATGCCATTAGTGAAGCTAGATGTCATATTTGTGCCATATAACAGTCTTTAATACCTGTTCATAATTTCTTGATCAGTGCACAGACTGACTAAATGAGGAGAATATCCAAGGATTTGTGATAGTAAAGTCTGTTAAGCCCTGCTCATTATGTTTACCTGTTACCCTGCCCATCTTGAATGTGACGTCGTCTGTTCTTTTGCTTTGTCTTATTCTTCCTACTCATGGACAATGAAGGCCATATCTTTCTGTTTATGGAAAGGCCATAACTTAGAGAGTCCTTCTGCTTATGCATCTTCCAACTGCTGACTGACCGGTGTGCAAGGTGGAAAGCAAAGGCAGAGTATGGCTGTGAGATTGTTTTAGTGGTAGCCGTTACTTTTAGAAATTCAGAAATGTTCTATGATTTCTTTCTCATGAAAACATCCCACCAGCAGCTGCCAAAGGTATAGCTATCGTATATTAACTCCTCTAGTTTCCAAAACCAAATGCCAAGGGGAAAATGTAGGTGCAAGACAAGCATCTCTTCTTCCAGCATGCTCAATAGAATGTCTCAAAAGATTTGCTGCCTAAATTTTATCCCAAGTCAGAGGCAACGATTCTGTACTAACAACCTTGGACAGATATTTCTATAAACAGGTTCAACTGCATCTTGAATTCACAAAAATGTTTTGCATCCAAGTATCCTGAGAAGTTCCTGTGTCACATTCTGTGAAGACACACGTTCCTCTTGTAGAGCCCTCCCATGCATTGACTTCACCCAATATACTTTGGTACCTGTGTTAGAAGTGACAGTAAGTTTTTGCTTTGTGTTACTCTGTACATTCAATGTACTTGAACGCATTTAATTTCAGTTGCTGCTTATGTGAAAAGAAGATTTAACAAGGGAAAACAGGAATGATTCCCATTTTAATACTTTTCCCTGTTTAGACTCATTTTGCAGTCTAATCACTAATCTATTTCCTTCAAAGTAATTAAAAATATTTGGTATTAATTGCTTTGATTTTTAACTATTTCTGCTATTACTTTATAATGTTACACAGGGATTTGCTTGAAAAGCATCAGTAAGAGTATCATTACTCCTTCTCCAAGATGATAGGTTTTTTTCATAAATGTCTAACAATGGTTTGGTTACTTGTTTTTAATGTTATTTATTTCTACCTGTAGTTTTGTTTATTTTCAAATACTATTTTCTAGCAATAATGTTCCCAGAGCCTAATCAAGCTTGTGTCCAGCTTTCTAGTGACTTAAATATGACACTTTGCAATTCTAAACATACATGAACATTTTATAATACAGGCTTTAGATGTTTATTTTAAGTAGTCACATGAAATATCTTCTTCATTTTTAATAGGCCAGAAAGAGAATAGCCTGGAAAATAGATGTAGTTTTTAATACTCTCTGCAAGAGAAAAGTTCTATCTTCAACAGTAAGTCTGACATTTCAAAGATCACTGTGACATTTTTCATACAAGTATATAAGTGCCATAATTTGCTGCTCTTGTTGCTTTTTCAATCAACCTTATTAGTTTCAAAAGAGGCATTTCTTTTCTATCTTCTTAATTAAAAAGATGGCTGAAAATAATGATAAAATGGAGATACAGGCAGATTTATTAATTGAAGAGGGTACATTTCTTGTTAATTTTCATGATGTTCAGTGAATATCCACCTTTCTCTACAAATGCCCCAGTAGAAGCCTCACATAAGCTCAGCTTGACTACTGAGTCAGAGACAAACCAGATTTCTCTGGGTCTCATCTGAAAAGAATTCTCTGATGCTTAAAGTAAAATAGATAAAAATAATAACTGCACTTCACATTAAAACCCGTATGCTTCTGTGTTTGCATCAGTCCATATGTAGCAGGGAGCAGAAAGCTTGCTGAGAAGGGACTAATTTCCTGTGTTTTTCTGTGCTGTGGTTCTGATACCCTTTTCTGACATTTTTGTTCCAATGCATATGAAAGTCAATATCTGATTAGAAATGTTATGTGAAGGTTAAAATACGAAAGAGAGAGAGCTCTTTGATTAAGGAGTGCTTAGATATTAAATTCTTCAGATGTGGAACTGAATTTAACAAGAATTGCTCAAGGAAAACTCATTGTGGCATGAAGTGAAGAGGAGACCACTTGTGACACAAGTGAAAAGCTGTTTTCTAATAGCAGGATCTGATGGGATGACTGACAGTGTTATGAAGTGCCTTGCAACCTTCAGGGAATCACTACGTGGACAGTGTTTCCATCAGCAGCTGTAAAGAACACAGTCAGTTGGGTGGAGGGGCAGTATTTTTGTGTTGAAACTGAATCACTATATAAAACGGCTGTAGGGAACACAGAGTGTAATGGCATGTCTGTGTTATGGAAGAGCATCTAGTAGAGCAAGATCACCCTCACCCAAAAGCTTTTACAGCACAAAACCAATCAAGTTAAAAGAGTAATATTTCAGCCTTCAGTACCCTGTGTCTGCTCTCATTCTTGTTCCAGAGAAGATTTATGACTGATTTCAGCCTTCTCACTTAGTCATTCTCATGAAATATATTGCAAGCCTCATCTCCCAAAGCATAAGTCAGAAGAAACTCTTTGTCAGCAGAGCTGTACAAATGGTAAGCTTAGGTGAAAGATAAGTTGACTATAGCTGAATTTTCTAGGTGAAACCCGATGCTCCTATTTGTCTGAATTTGTTCTGTGACTCTGAAGTAGATTCAGAAGGGAGGTGTTAGTTACTGTGATGTTGCTCTAGCAAGCGGGCAGGCATCAACCCAATTTCAAAAGGAACGATTCTGCACAAGTCACACACAACAGTAAATAGATGCACTCTAAGCATGAAATAGAAGGGGCAAAACCTGCTTGAAGTGTCAGGAAGAAAGGTGAATGTGAGAAGGAACATGCTTAATGTTAGTTTTATTAAGGAGTTTGAGAATCAGTTGTTATTTCAACAACTACTTGAGGTGAATGAACTCCCTCGTAAGTCTGACCTGCAGGAGAGCAGGACTCTCACCGTGCTGTGTTAAATGTACTTTTACTTTTTTCTCAGATTTTACTTTTTTAATTTCTCTGAATTTTCTTGTCAAATTGCAATCAGACTGAAAAGATGTATGATGTGAAGAACACAGACATTGAGATGCCCATAGCCTGAGTTTTTCAAGCATAGAGAGGATGTGTGGCATGGGTTTTGGAGGTTTTAATGAAAGAAGGAGCCTTTGGCAGTCAGATAAGAACTGTTCAATTGAGAAAAACTATCTGTTCTACAGAGTTTTCTCGCCAGTTCCAATATACACATTATTTGACTCTCTATGCCACGTATTTTTACTTAGCAAAGGGCTACTTTGAAGACCTATTGCACTTCTTGCCAGGACCTCAAGACAGTCTGACAGGACTTAACCCAACCAGTTTGATCTACATTTACCTGATTCCAATTCCAGTCTCATTCATGGTTTCTTTACTGATCAAAGCAGTATATTTGGACTAATAATTTAATGTTACTGGTTGCTGAGGTGTAAGGTGGGTTGATGTTCCTTTCTTTTAAGTAGAATGCCCTTCTTACAGAAGCTGTTGAAAAGTTATAGGAAAACAATAAGCCATTCTAATATGAATAGGAGGGATGATGTATTCCCTTTTTGAAAAGGAACTTTGAAATTATTGGCAACAAAAACCCAACAACTGTTACGGTCATTACCTTATCAGTTGTATTTACTGTTTAAAAGAAAACATTAATTTAGTTGAATCTGGAGACTACTAAAATGATAGTGAATTAAGATAGGCTACAACAGCTGCTCAATATTACTGTGACAGTTTTAATGTCAGGATCTCAAAGTGGAATGCCATCCTCTATGAACCTGTAAGCACTAACAGAAATGTGTGTTTATTTTTCCAAATACACACCTACAGATGTTAGCAGACTAAAATACTTAATCAGAACAGAAAAAAAAATATAATTGTTTGCCTTTAAAATCTCTGAGTAGCTCATTTTCCTACTTGATACCTCGTCTAGCTCCAATGTACATTTTAGGTGGGAAATGTTTTATGGAACTTAGATTCCTTAGGTGTACTGTACTGTGGAATCTCTTAAATCTAGAATCATAGAATCATTAGGGATTGGAAGGGACCTCGAAAGATCATCTAGTCCTGCCACAGGAGGATCACCTACACCAAGTTGCACATGAACATATCCAGGCAGGTCTTAAAACTCTCCAGTGCCTCCACAACCTCCTTGGGCAGCCTGTTCCAGTGTTCCGTCACCCTCACTGTGAAGAAGTTCCTTCTCATATTGATGTGGAACCTCCTATGTTCCAGCTTACATGCATTGCCCCTCATCCTATCGCTAGATGACATTGAGAAGAGCCTGGCTCCATCCTCCTGACACCCACTCTTCACATATTTATAGACATTAATGAGGACACCCCTCAGTCTCCTCTTCTCCAAGATAAAGAGACCCAGCTCCCTCAGCATTTTCTCACAAGGGAGGTGTTCCACCTATCTCATCATCCTCTTTCCTTACGTGGGACTCCCTCCAGCAGCTCCACATCCCTCTTGAACTGAGGGGCCCACAACTGGACACAGTACCCCAGGTATGGTCTCACCAGAGCAGAGTAGAGGGGAAGAATCATCTCTCTTGATCTGCTAACCACCCCCCTTCTGATCCACTCCAGGATGCTGTTGGCCCTCTTGGCCACAGGAGCACACTGCTAGCTCATGGTCATCCTGCTGTCCAACAGGACATCCAGGTCCCTTTCTCGTAAATTACTCTCCAACAGGTCAGTCCTCAGCCTATACTAGTACCTGGGATTGTTCTTGCCCAGATGCAAGACTCTACACTTACCCTTGTTATACTTCGTTATATTTCTCTCAGCCCAGCTCTCCAGCCTGTCCAGATCTTGCTGAATGGCAGCACAGTCTGCTGGGGTGTTGGTGACACCACCCAATTTTTTGTCATCAGCAAACTTGCTGACAGTGCATGCCAATCCCTCATCCAAGTCATCAATGAATAGATTGAACAGGACTGGTCCCAGCACCGATCCCTGGGGCACCTCACTAGATACAGGCCTCCAACTAGACTCTGTCCCATTGACTGCTACTCTTTGGCTTCTGCCCTGCAGCCAGTTCATGATCCACCTCACTATAATAGCATTCAGAATGGGGTTAGCAGTTCTCCTCCCCCTTTACTCTGCCCTGGTGAGTCCACATCTGGAATATTTTGCCCAGTTCTGGGTCCCTCAGTTCAAGACAGACACAGAACTGCTGGAAAGAGTCCAGCATAGAGCAATGAGGATGATTAATAGAGTGGAACATCTCCCTGGTGAGGAAAGGCTGAGGGAGCTGAGTCTCTTTAGCTTGGAGGAGACTGAGGGGTGACATCATTACTATCTATAAATATATGAAGGATGATTGTCAGGAGGATGGAGCCAGGTTCTTCTCAGTGTCACCTAGTGGTAGGACAAGGGGCAATGGGCGTAAGCTGGAACATAGGAGGTTCCGTATAAATATGAGAAGGAACTTCTTCACAGTGAGGGTGACAGAGCAGTGGAACAGGCTGCTCAGTGGGGGTTGTGGAGTCTCCTTCACTGGAGAGCCTTAAGACCCACCTGGATATGGTCCTGTGCAACTTGGTGATCCTGCTGATGCAGGGGGATCGGACTAGATGATCTTTCGAGGTCCCTTCCAATNAACTTGCTGACAGTGCATGCCAATCCCTCATCCAAGTCATCAATGAATAGATTGAACAGGACTGGTCCCAGCACCGATCCCTGGGGCACCTCACTAGATACAGGCCTCCAACTAGACTCTGTCCCATTGACTGCTACTCTTTGGCTTCTGCCCTGCAGCCAGTTCATGATCCACCTCACTATAATAGCATTCAGAATGGGGTTAGCAGTTCTCCTCCCCCTTTACTCTGCCCTGGTGAGTCCACATCTGGAATATTTTGCCCAGTTCTGGGTCCCTCAGTTCAAGACAGACACAGAACTGCTGGAAAGAGTCCAGCATAGAGCAATGAGGATGATTAATAGAGTGGAACATCTCCCTGGTGAGGAAAGGCTGAGGGAGCTGAGTCTCTTTAGCTTGGAGGAGACTGAGGGGTGACATCATTACTATCTATAAATATATGAAGGATGATTGTCAGGAGGATGGAGCCAGGTTCTTCTCAGTGTCACCTAGTGGTAGGACAAGGGGCAATGGGCGTAAGCTGGAACATAGGAGGTTCCGTATAAATATGAGAAGGAACTTCTTCACAGTGAGGGTGACAGAGCAGTGGAACAGGCTGCTCAGTGGGGGTTGTGGAGTCTCCTTCACTGGAGAGCCTTAAGACCCACCTGGATATGGTCCTGTGCAACTTGGTGATCCTGCTGATGCAGGGGGATCGGACTAGATGATCTTTCGAGGTCCCTTCCAATCCCTAATGTTCTGTGATTATATTTTATATGTCTTTTAACATGTTCCTAGTGATCTTCTGGATATTATCTCTGCCTTTGATATCAGTCAATGACAGAACTGTAAATCATAAATCTTCTTTGAAAACAAAATTAGTAGGTTTTCCATATTCTGCTATTTAAATTGATTTTAATATAAAGCAATTAAGGACACCCTTTTTCCATTAAGGGAATTATATTTAACTTCTGCTGTGTTAATGTATGTTATATATAGGTGAGAGAAAATACCTGATCTTCCCTTTTTATCTCTCAAGGTCGTTGTCATTGCAGGTGGTGGTGTAATGTTGAAGAATAAACATACTAAGTGGTCCTATTAGAATTAAATCATTCAACATTTCAAATATAAATAAAATTGACATAATTATTGTCATGAATGAAAAATTCTTTTACTTTGTTAAACAATGTCATGCTCTTGACATGTTAATAAGCAGTATGAAAAATGTCACTCTGAAGCCATAACAGGAGGACAGATTTCTTGGCACAGATTATATTTATTGCTGGTGTTTTTCACAACACTTCATTAGGATAGTGGCAGGCATTAAAAAAAACACATTTATGATGAAGCACTTTTGAAAGCTGTTTAATCAGTCATTCAGCTGTTTGGAATGGAGCAGTGTGAGAGTAGTAAAAAGAGAAACTGGTCAAAGAGAAGGGGAAAAATAGGCCTACTTGTGATGAGTGGATTTCATGTGAAAAAGCTTGCAAAACTACTTTGTTTTTCCTATTTTCTCTTTGCTTTTATCTGTATACTTTTGAAATACAGGGTGTTTAATCTTTGCTCATCCCTTGAATCACAGCATGTTAGGGATTGGAAGGGACCTCAAAAAATCATCAAGTCCAATCAAGTCCGTAGCGGCATCCCCTAGATCAAGTCACACAGGAACATGTTCAGACAGGTTTTAAATGACTCTGGAGAAGGAGATTCCACAATCTCCCTGAGCAGCCCATTCCAGTGCTCTGTCTCCCTGGGAAGAAGTGGATCTTCCTCTGTTCCAGCTCACACCCATTGCCCCTTGTCCTATCATTGGATGACACTGACAAGAGCCTGGATCCTGACACCCACCCTTTCCATATTTATAAACATTGATGAGATCAGCCCTCAGTCTTCTTTTTTCCATCCAAAGAGACCTCAGCCTTTCCTCATCAGGGAGATGTTCCACTCTCCTCATCATCTTTGTGGCTCTGCGCTGCACTGTCTCAAGCAGTTCTGTGTCCTTCTTGAACTGAGGCACTTTGAAGGCAAAACACTAATATTAATTCTGCAATGATTACAATTAATTGCAAAATTTACTGACAGTATCGTCTCCAACTAGGTTTTGCACAACAGTCAAAGCTGGATGTTTTTGTTCTACAGCTTAGTCAGAAATGTGAGAACACAATTCCTTAAGATTTGTACTATGTCTTTTGTTTCAGGACAGAAATGGTAAAGGAACTTAACAGCTGCTACTTACAAATGGTATTCAAAATTTATATATATGTCCTTTTATGTTCAGAATGTCTTAAGGTCTAACTGGGGCTATTACTAGTTACTTTAACTATGTTAGAAAAATATAGATGTAAAATATAAATATGCAGAGGACAATATGTATTAGGGTTATATAATGCATAAAGTTATGTAACCTAAAGAAAAAAATTACCACAAGAGCAAATAGGCATAAATTGGGCAAAGATTATTTTGGACTGTAAATCAGAAGTTTTCTAATTGCCAGAGGAATAAAATAGGCTATGCTGGGTTGTTATTTTAAACCTAGTCTATGTCTAATATTTTGTATACTGAAATTTTTCAGCACTGAATCTAGATATAGGTCTGGATAGCAATTAGTGGTAAGAATTAGGCTTCTGGAATACATTTCTTAATTTGACTTTATGCATGGGCTCAAAGATATTTTTTTAAGTGAATGAAGACATGGCTTCTTTGGTATTTAATCTAAAGGTTCATTCTAAAGTTAAACCACTACATCATCTACTCATATGGTCTGTCATTCGCTAGAGGTCTGCTTTTAACCAATCAAAGTTTTTTCCATGGTGTTTGCATCCATTTTATTACCTAATGTGTATATAGTGTACAAAATACAAGTATGATGTTTTGTTTCATTTTACACTTCTGCTAGGAGGTGTCCCTGCTTATGGCAAGGGGGTTAGAAAAATATTAAAATAGTTAAAGTTCTTTCCAACATAAACCATTATATGAAAGAAAAAGAATTGTCATTAGGGTGATATTTTTCTTTATCTCTCCTATATCCAGATATATATGTGTGTGTGTGTGTTTGTGTGCATCTATCTAACAAGACATCTAAGAGCTGTGGTTCATAAACAAAATGTTAAATAAAATCAACCTGTTTGAGTTTGCAAAATTTTGGATAACTTCATAAATACACTATCAGTGTCTGTATCTGACACAGTTGTATTTTTCCCATCTCAGTCTGGATTAAACTGTTCCATTTGGAATGGCTATTGGAAAAGGCCTAAATTACGCCATCTGAATTAGGCAAGAAGCAGAACGTTGCGTAGGTGATCTACCGTGTTACCTCCTAACCTGAATTATTCTAGGATTCTGTGATGATGTATGGTTATTGTTATGAGAAAAGTGTCTATGTTCCTAATAGAGGAATTCTTATTAGGAGTTATTTTGGAGTAGTAAGTGAAGATATACAGATCTACCTATCTATCTATATGTCTGCAGGTTTGCTGATGACACAAATCTGGGTGGTGTTGCTGATACCCCTGCAGACAGCAAGACCTGGACAGGCTGGAGAGCTGGGCAGACAGATATTTAATGAAGTATAACAAGGGTATAGAGTATAATGAAGTATAATAAGGGTAGAGTCTTGCATCTAGACAAGAACAACCCCAGGGGGGAGGGGGTTAAATACCAGTGGGCCACATTGGAGACCCTGGGGGTCCATATCCGTCTCGCCAGCCAGGGTTTGAGGACCCCTGGTCTAGGTGATCCTGCTGTGGCAGGGTGATTGGACTAGATGATCTTTCAAGGTCCCTTCCAATCTCTTATGATTCTATCTTTCTTTCTTTCTTTCTGTCTATCTTTTAGTACCTTTTCAACACTGTGACACATTTTATCTTGGCTGTAAAGTTTGAGTGAGTGGCAGTAGAATTAACTTTTGAAGAGCTAATGAACATGTTACTCCTTCACAGACCTAAAGACAATCTCTGTACATAACACTGTTGAGCACCCAAGAGCATTAGAAACTATGTTGAGCAGATAATTTGGGTTTCTCTCCCATGTCTTAGAGGTTTTTTTACTATCCTTACTATTCTTGTCATCTTAGAGTTCATCTTAGAATAACAGTTCCTATCATACTGGAGTAATTTTGGTGATGCACTGTCCATTTGTTGGTGTCTTATTTATAGTAAAATTAATTTACAAGGAGTCTTATCAAAAGTCCTTGTTGGTGTTACAATACTATAATACATTCTGATACTGATACTTCGGGGAAATTTCACATCCTTGGAGTAACTTGCAAGACTTATGGTATGTGATGCCCTGCCACACCAACTATTGGGATACCTATCAAAGATACATGTGTAAGAATACGTGTTCATCAACCCACAAGTTGCATCTTGTAGCTTTTTTAAAGACAAGGGTATACTTAGTAGCAAAAAATATCTGTGAGTGTTGTTCAGCTTATCAGACTTCTATACTAGCTATACAAATATCCACTCCATTCAGGTACATTACATAACCTTCCTGAGGAAAAAAATATGATGAGCATAATTTGAAATGCTCTGTGACTGCCGCAGAATCCCAGGGTGGCTTAATTCTAATCCTAAATCGCTTATTCAGCATTCTCCTTTAAATGGCTGCGTGCTTTCATAGTGCACTTAGTTATTTTAAAATACCTGTAGACAAGAACATCATCTTTGAAGACAGTCAGAAGATAGTATTGGATTAGCTTCTTGGTAAGAGTGCCAGTGCCTTAATTATGTTCATAGATATGTTTCTTTTCTTCTTCTTAGTTGATCCATCTTTTTCAGTCTCTTATTCAGCTGCAGACAGATAGGAGGCTGTTGTCTCTAGATGTGATTATACCACTCTTGAGTATCATAGTTTTGGAGAGAGCTGGAATGCCATTAACAATCTTTAATTTTAGCAATGTCAGGAAGTATGCATTTACATCTATGCTACTGGGATTTTATGAAAGTAAATGGAATATTTTGTTGTAATCCCAGTCTTCATCTTTTCTAGTAGTAGGATGATAATTATTACCAGAAGGTAGATATTAACTTGTTATCACTGTCGCTGTTTTTAATAACAGGAGTCAATTTAATGTATGGATTCTTTTTTTCCTTTAGAAAAAGAGGTTTAAATGCTGCTGATTTATATTTCACTTTTATCATATTACACTTTACACTTCAAAGCATTTCGCAGAAGCATGAGTTTAAGTTCAGTGGTGAGTTCAGTGAAGTGGGACTGGGCTTTCCAGAATGCCATGTCTGTAAATGGTTTGATTTATTAGATGTTTGTGCTGCTATTTCTAAAATTTTTGGCTTGGGTTGTCAAGATGAGAAGAAACAATGAAAGTTCACATGAGGGAAAAGGGAATTTAGCTTGAAACTTGAAAAAGAAAGTATGCTTTTCTTCAACCACACAAGGCACAGTTAGTGTTGAACTCTAGTATTAGAAGCTGTCGAGGGAAAAACAACAAAAGGAAGAGCAAAAATGTGGGTGAAAGAAAGAAATACAGAGACTAAACCTAACACCAAGAAAAACATAAAAGCAATCTTAAATGTCCAGGTTCAACATTTAGAGGCTCTAAATGGATAAATAGAGGAAGGCAATTTTTTCATGTCTGGTTGTTTCCATCTCTTCCTCTTGTGTTCGATGCTGGTAGAGAAGATGAAGTAGGTAGGAGGTGTTACCTCTGTCTAACATGACAGTATTTCTCTTCCTAGACAAAATCTTAGGCAAGGAAATAGGTGGCCTAGTTTCAGAGGAATGAAATAGCTGCAGTAAATGTTGAGGACTAAAGATAGACAAGAATGTAATGATCTTACTCAGCACAGAACCTAAGCTTGCATCTGTCCTGAAATGTCTAAACAGGCTATTTGGCTTTTTACATCTTTTCAGGCTGGCAAATGATCAAGTATTTTGTAAAACTGGTCAGCAAATACATCAGCAGAAATGTGGTTGTTTAACTTCAGACATGTAGAATTAAGTAGATAATTTTGTCATGTAGTTTTACTTCTACAGCTAAGGCAGAGAGGTAACCTGTCTTCCTTCTGTTATGCACGCTGAATCACTAGAGTAAATCCTTATGCAAAAGCCATCATGTGTTTTCCCTGCACATCATTTGACAAATGTGCATTAATGGAAGAATATAGTGTAGCAGTATAAAATGTATTGGTACAGCATAAAAATGAGAGCTTACTTCTTGAAAACTACTTCAACTTAATGTCTCAGCATTCTTCATGGAAGCTTTTCTCAATCTTGAATTAACTACACTCCTGTTCTGACTAGACAGATGAGAAGAATGAGAGTTACAAATGGGTTTAATTTCATTGAGAGAGATGTTCTGACTTTCTGCATTTTATTACCAAATGAAAAACTTAATAGCACAGGAAAATCTGTTTGTTAATTCATTTCAGCAGGGCAAAACTTGAAAAAGCTCATGTAATTCGTGTTATCGCTGATACCCTTTTCTCAAGAAGCTAACATATTTTTCAAAAACCATCTGTAAAACATCGTGAAAAAAGGAATTTATGTTCAATCCGATGGAACTTCAGACTATGTAAACCAAACACCTTTGCAGTTGTGTCATTTCCCTTCAATATTTGCAATCCTCAAGAATGTTTTGCCAGTCTTCCCTTCAGTATGGAATGAAGGGAAGGGAATGAAACAGGTGATGTAGTAAATGAGTAAAATGCTTCTATGTTTTTCTAATTCTTTAATTTACAGATTTTTCTTTTCGGTGGAACTAGACTTCAGTACTATAAGCACTGTCAATGCTTGTGAACACGCTCAAGCTTTCCAGGTAAAGAATTATTCATAAGAAAAAGGGCTCCAAATCCCAAGATCATATTTAATATTTAATTTTGGAGAATACAGATAAGTACAACTCCCCCTTTTTTTTCTTTGAGCTCTCATTTTAAGTATGATTTAAATCAACTATTTAATGATCTGGCTGGCCCACAGCTATTCACCATTGTCGTTACTGCAGATTGGAAAATTACCAGGTTGATTAGTCCTGCTGGTGTTAGCTACTGCAGGGAGCAAGTGGAGTTTTTTCTTCTTCAATTGAAGCTTTAAATTAAATTTCTGAAGTCCATAAAGTCATCCTATAACATTTGTACAAAATGTCATGACTTACTGAAATGAACTTAAGGTCTAAATTGCACAGCCTGCAGTAACCGTGAGTATGGGAAATTAATGGACTGAAATTGAACTCTGCATAGATATCAGAGCTTGATTTTGAATTCCTCTGTGAGGCAGAGTGCTGGGGACCATGAGGCTTTTGCTAGGATATAGCTGTATGATACTAATTAAAACAATATTTCTTGTAACGTCTGTTTCTAACAAACATGTAGAAATGATCCCAATTAAGTCAGGGAAATCCTTGTCTTGACAGGAACGAGGTCAAAGCTTTACAGTTGTGAAATGTTTCATCAGTTGTTTCACATCCGCTTCACTTGCTCACTTCTCTCAGTTTCAACAGAAATTATTTGATGGAAACTGAGAAGGTAACCTAATATAGCACTGATAAGACAGAAGATAACAATTTTAAAAGGTATATTGTGAAATTCATTTAGCTACTAAATATGTTAAGAAAAGATAAACAGATAAATAATTTGTAGGAAGTTCGCAGACTAACAGAATGAGCTTCAAATACTGATTTTTATGAACATTTCCTCAATCCCAGCAAAAAGTATCTTAAATTGTCTCCTCCCTTAAGTACAGGAAGTGAAAACTCAGCCTTGTTCCAATCAGTACCATGCCTTCTCTTGATTTGTCTGGACTAGAATTTCATAGCAATTTTTCATGAAATGTACAGCCTGAGCAGTGGAAAATTCCAAGTTGATAGAGGAGAGATTGATAGTAAATACAGCTTTTGCCACCAACATCCATAGCAAGTTTATTACATAGTACAACTACCAAAAGTTTTCGTAGTATAATAAATAAAACTGAAGATTAAGAGAACTGTTTTAATTAACCTGCACATACTTACAGAAGTTTATTTGTATATATTGCTGGATTTTTGATGCTATGACTCAATACTTCTCCCACAATAGGGAAAACACTGCAATAATTAATATTCTGCTTCATTTATCAAGGTGTATCCCCTTGCTTAAGATATCTACCCACTGAGATACAATTTAACAAATTCAAATGTATTGCCTCCTTTTAAAAGGATGAAGTTGTGAAGCATAATGAGACATTCTGCTAATATTCTATGTGGGAATGATTTTTGTGGAGTTTCTTTTTAGCTTCCATGTAATAATAATGTCTCATTTTTCCTTACCAGTAACGATTAGTTTATACACACCTTCCTCTGCATGAACATCTTGCAAATGAGCATGTTTTTGTGTTTGATGCTGAAGGACAAGGTTTATTCATTCATAGTTAACATAATTATTAATTGCAAGAGTGATTTGCATGTTTTTCCTGGTAAAGAAAAGCATGCAAGACTATGTGAGAGAAAACAAACGGACTTCTCAAAGTTATTCTGATCTTTGTCGGAATAACAGACTTACACATCTACCAGTGGCTTCAGACTGATTGCCAGTATAATTTGCTATTGAATGCATGTTTACTTAAACATTCAATGGACCACAGAAGGGAATGAAAGATTAAGAATGAAAAACTGAGTTTACAGGCTGGTAGTTATGACACTCAGCTGGACATGGGAGAGACAAGTTCAAGAAATTGTTTGTTCGCAGCACCATAATAGCTTAAGGCAGAGACAGTGAAAGAAACCCAGTCCAGACTACCACATCACTTCATGGTCAGGTAATAACTGTGGTTTCCATGAAACCTAGTTTTAAGTCTCTGCTTCCAGCCAGGCAGGATGGAAATTCAGAATATATCTCCACCTTCAGAGTAAACAGGAAACAGGTGTATGGTATGTTTCTCCTTTTTCTGGTTGTCTGGGATGGCCCAATCTATTGGCTCAATTCTTTAGATGCCTATGAGACCACAAGACAATAAGTTGCTGATTTGGTAATTGTCTGCTGACTGCAAGTAAGAGGTGGATGTTAAATAGCTCTGTTGTGTGACAACTTAGATGGTTTTTTGTTGGAGGGTTAGTGAAGACCTAAGCAGACAGACAAACACAAAGAGAAGTACATAATAAGTGTGTATAAACGACTAAAATTATGTAACATCTTTGTTGGAATTTTGTAGTGAATTGTGAGCTTGGAGCTCATGGGTAGTGGGCTGAAAAAGTGTGAATAGAGTTCCTTTAGGCAATAGATATTCCATACAATGAGAATGCAAATCAAGAAAATTAGGCTGGGTCAATCTTGCAGGAAAAAACCAGAAAGAATGAGCTTTAACATCTCTTTGACAAGTCACGCTTTACTAAACATTTAGAATATAATTCTTAAATGAGAGCAACCGTCCTCTTTCTTGTGTTAGATGTATAATTAACACCACCATGAATGAAATTAATATTTAAATTCTGTCTCTAATTTTACCAAAGTATTCCCACTTTCTGTGTGTAGAAGGCACATCTATCTAGCAACAGAAAGGCCCAGATTTCAGAACTTATTTCAACCTGTGTGTGTATACACATGCAAAGCTTTTACTATTTGCTTAATGAGGATGATCTGACTTTAGTTTCTTTTGCATTGTTTTTTCTTATCTTTGTGAATAAGATGCAGTTCCAGTTTTGTCAAATTTTATTACTGACATTCTCACAGAATGCTACAGGTTGGACGGGACCTTGAAAGATCATCTAAGTCCAACGCCCCTGCTGGAGCAGGGTAAGCCTACAGCACCTAGTGTAGCCAGACTGTCTCAAGAGCTGAGGTTCTACACAGGGCTCAAGCCCATGACCCTGGGATTCAGAGTCCCATACTCTACCAACTGAGCCAGCCCTGATGTCTTTTCTTCCTTCCTTACTGAAAAGGACAATAACAGAGAGAATGATGGTTTAGGTTATTCACAGCTGTCTTTTGTGTGTTGATGGCTTATTAATTTTCCTTACATTAGAATACAAAGAAATCTTTCTGTCAGCTGTAAAAGAGAAAGAATAGTTAAACAAATCTCTGGAAAGCTTTCTAATCCCTTTTTCCAGCTGATATTTGAGATAAAGTGAAAGTTTTGTGCTAAATCCCTAATTTTTAAGGATTCTTCAGAGTTGCTGTTTTCCAAGGCAGACATATCATAGGATCATAGGATGTTAGGGGTTGGAAGGGACCCAAGAGATCATCGAGTCCAAAAGTAAGCTTTCCATCATGAAGTTTTAAATTTTAGCAGGATCTTCGACAAAGCTTCTGTTCCTTACTGAAATAAATGCATTTACAAAAATGAAACATCTCCAAATTGCAAAGAACAAAAATTATATTCTTTTTTTTAAATTGATTTTTAAAAGTTATCAGGATGTCTGTGTAAGACAGTTAGTTATCTCTTTCCCAAAAATATTTGCTTTCTGAATACTAGAACTCTGTGTTATTAAGTAGATGCCTAGTCCTTTTAATCACGTAGTCTGCTGGACCAAAAAGTATGCAAAACATTGTAAGGAATAAGTAAACACTCATTCTCTAAGCAGTTACTTGTGACTCACAGGGCTGCAGCCTCTCACGAGGAACAGGCGGTGATTAGATGTAATGCAAAGGAATGGTGTGTTTTGATTATAATGGAGCGCAGCTTCTGTGAATCACACATACACGGGGGACACGCCACCTTCAAGAGTAGGTAATTCTAGGATGTGAGACAGTTTGTGTCTCGCCACCAAGGGCATCCCAGGTGAAGCACGCAACTCTTTCAGAAGAAAACAGTTCAAAAGAAATTGAGCTTCACGGATGACATCTGTGAGCCCATAGCTGGTTTCTCAAAGTCAGTGCTGCTTCCACTCTTTCTGACTCACTGTAAGTGTGTACCCGCACATTTGCAGAAAGAGTTGGTGTAGGAGCCAGGGCTATAATTACGGTTCTGTTCACTGTTGTACTGTTTGTTTTCCCAATGTACAACAGCGGATGTTGGCCTGGTGATGTAATAAATGGGTACAAAAGGTTAAATCTTGTTCAGCATATAGGGAGAAATTTTAGATAGGAGGATCCAGTCCCTTTGCCAAAAATCTGATTCATGCAAGAAAAGGGGAGGGATAGAGGAGAGAAAAGCTGCTGTTATTCTTTTACAATAGACACTAGAAGCACAATCAGTAGATTCTGCCCTAACTGGAATATACATTGTTTTAGGCACATAATAGTTGGAAAAAATTGTCTGGAAACAGCAAATTCTTGCTTTTTCTTTCCCAAAGAATCTGTAACTAGTTGTGGGTCACACTAGCAAACTGAGCCTTTTAAAAATTTAAAGAAAAAAAAATCACGCTATGGTTGTAACATGAAGCAACTAAAAAGGAGTTTGAAAGTGTAGGAATTAACCTTTTTCCATTGATTAACTTTCAGTGTAATTTCTTGACTAGTTATTAAATGACTGATGTTTTTACAGGGTTTTATTATGCATGGAGTTTTATTGAATTCAGTGATGTCGAAGTTTAGTTCATGCTAAACCCCAGGATCTTTTATGATTTTGGTCAGTTCACTTGGTTCCTTCTGTGCCAGGGTGGGACAGGAATGTGATCCCTAACATACAGTTTCTCATGCATATTGCTTAAGTTTGCAGAATGAAAGACACAGGAAAAGGCAAGTTCCAGGAAAACATCCTTTAGAGCTCTGAAATCTTTCCTTTGTCTTACTGGACTGTTTTTATCACGTGGAAATATGATCTATTTCACAGAAAATGTATATATCTACAGCTGATTACGCTAGTATGAATTAGGATGCTAACTTGGAAAGCCGAGACAGGCTGGCTCTCCCAATAAAGTAACAAGAGCAATGCTGAACATGTTCCTCTGCGACTTGATCTAGGTGATCCTGCTGTGGTGGGGGGATTGGAACGGATGATCTTTTGAGGTCTAATGTTCTGTGATTCTGTGAACTGAGGCAGAAAACTACTGTTTCAAGTTATGGTTCAGCAAAGAGCATCTTGCACAAAAAACTGAGGACTAAATTCAACAATAAAAAATAAATCTAGTAAATAGCAGGAAGGTCACAGATAAATAAAAACAAGAGAGAAGGGGAAAGGAAAATGGGGAACAAACAACAGAAAATCTTAGCAGAAGTACAGCTGTAAATTGGTGACAAAAGAACATGGAAGAAGCAGCAGAGTAGTTGTAACCCTCAGTGGTGGGTGATTTAACAACAGTTCTTTAGGACAGAACTTAGCTGTCAAGAGCAACTACTATTTAATTTAAAGCAGGGAGAATAATAAGCAGTTCAGACAATCTGTGAAGATTAAAATACAGGTTTCTGTCCAAGTGACTGTGGTGTTGTTACCCACCTAATGGAGAAATTTACATTTTCATGGTGTTTTTAAGTTTTACTGGAAAATAATTATTTTCTCAAAAGATAGCAAGAGCAATATTTTCAAAACCGTAAGTGCCCTATTTCAAAAGTCGCTTACACTTAGTTTAGAAACATAGATGGGATTTGTTTGGATTGGAAAAGGACTTTAAAGTTCTGCAGATTATATCAGCATTTCTGCAACTAGGAGGGGAAATCTATTTCTAAAACAAAATAAAACACTTGTTTTAAATTAAAAAAATTAAATGTTGAAGGATTTTTTCTATTATTCTTAGAATCACAGAATCATAGAATCATTACGGATTGGAAGGGACCTCGAAAGATCATCTAGTCCAATCCGCCTGCAACAGCAGGATCACCTAAACCAAGTCACACAGGAACCTATCCAGGCGGGTCTTGAATATCTCCAGTGATGGAGACTCCACAACCCCCCTGGGCAGCCTGTTCCAGTGCTCCGTCACCCTCACTGTGAAGAAGTTCCTTCTCAGGTTGATGTGGAACCTCCTATGTTCCAGCTTACCACCATTGCCCCTCGTTTTATCACTACATGACACTAAGAACAGCCCAGTTCCATCCTCCTGACACCCACCCCTCACATATTTATAGACATTAATGAGGTCCCCCCTCAGACTCCTCCAAGCTCAAGAGACCCAGCTCCCTCAGCCTCTCCTCATAAGGGAGGTACTCCACCTCCTTTACCATCTTCATCGCCCTATGCTGAACTCTTTCCAGCAGCTTCACATCCCTGTTGAACTGAGGAGCCCAGAACTGGACACAATACTCCAGATGTAGTCTCACCAGGGCAGAGTAGAGGGGGAGAAGAACCTCTCTTGATCTGCTAACCACCCCTCTTCTAATCCACCCCAGGCCACAAGAGCACATTGCTGGCTAATAGTCATCCTGCTGTCCACCAGGACCCCCAAGTCCCTTTCCCCTACACTACTATCCAACAGGTCAGGCCCCAGCTTATACTGGCACCTGGGGTTGTCCTTCCCCAGATGCAAGACTCTGCACTTACTCTTGTTATAGCTCATTAGATTTTTCTCTGCCCAGCTCTCCAGACTGTCCAGATCTCGCTGAATGGCAGCACAGTCTGCGGGGGTGTCGGTGACACCACCCAGCTTTGTGTCATCAGCAAACTTGCTGACAGTGCATGCCAATCCCTCATCCAAGTCATCAATGAATAGATTGAACAGGACCGGTCCCAGCACCGATCCCTGGGGCACTCCACTAGATACAGGCCTCCAACTAGAACTCTGTCCCATTGACCACTACTCTCTGGCTTCTACCCTGGAGCCAGTTTACGATCCACCTCACTACCAGGAAATCTAGGCCACACTGCCTCAGTTTGTCTGCGAGGATGCTGTGAGAGACCGTGTCAAATGCCTTACTTAAGTCAAAATAAATGACATCCACCACTCTGACATCATCTATCCACCTGATTATGTCCTCATAAAAGGCTATCAGGTTGGTCAAGCATGACTTTCCTTTTGTGAAGCCATGCTGACTGTCCCTAATGACCCTCCTGTCCTTGATGTGCCTGGAAACAGCCTCTAGTACACCTTTCCTGGGATGGAGGTGAGGCTGACTGGTCTATAGTTACCCAGGTCTTTTCTTTCTTTCCCTTTTTAAAGATTGGGGTAACATTTGCTATTTTCCAGTTCCAAATTTCTTAAAATATACATGGTTAATGATGCTTGTAGATGAAAGATGTTTCATGTAAACTAATCTTAGCCTTAACTCTGTTTCTCACAGAGTTCTATTGCACAGTTGCTTCTGCTCTAATGGAATATCTTTTCTTTTGATGTGACTGAGACATGTTTTAACAAAACATAGTGGAATTGTCTGTAAGAAAAATGGTGCAGGGCTTCATGAAAAATGTCTTCTGAGGACTTTGACAGAGTAAAAAAGGGGGGTAATTACTGCACATATTAGGAGACACAGTATAACAAAGTGGTGCTTGACTCTCGTGTTAACCTGACTGAAGTGTGGTATTTTGCGGCACTCAGGTAGTTAGAATCTCCTAGTCAATTAAACTCTCAGAAAAATTCCACACTTTTATTCATTTCAAGTACATAATCAACTTCTTCCCAGAGAATTCTTCTTCCTTCAGAATCCATATTTCATATCAGAAAACCACTGTAATAGAAGATTATAGTAACTCATGTTACTTTTATGCCAGTATGATCTGGCTACTGTTCCCAGATCTGCTTCATAAGTATCTTTATATTTATGTCCCCCATTCTTCCTTCAGAAACAGAATATGTTGAATGCTTCTCATATTCTGGAAACAACAGCATGGGCAACAAATAAGTGCATTAGCTATTCTCTTACCAGTGCAATATTTCACTAATCTTATGTTTATTTTAATCTTATTTTTTTAATTCTCTCAGTTGTTACATAACAACCATTCATTTCAGTTGGCTTAACACGAGTGAAATTTGTGATAAGTGGAATTGGCTGAACATCAGCTTTATCTACCAGCTGACATGTCTATTTGTCTTTGCTTTGGGATGAATTTCATGTAATCTCTCTCTTGTACGTTCAGGCACCCTTAATACTGACCAAGAGAGTATCAATCAGATTAGTGGGCGTTACAGAAAATAGATCTTCAGGAAACTTATAAAGCAGAAACTGAATGTGGATAAGGTAAAGACCTTAGAAGAACGGTGTATTAATTGTTTCAGAAGAGGAACAACATGCTCCAGAACCCATAATACCATTTTTTAGGATGCTGTTAATAGCTAATTTACCTAGATTTATTTCACAATATTTTGGACACTATTTGCGGTCCTAATGTTTTATGAGGCAGTTGTCATGGACCATGGCTATTACATTGAGTGTACAAACCAGGTAGTGTCAAGGAGGAATTACCATGTGAAGCTCTGAATTATGAAATGCTGGGTATTTGCAGAGTGATGACTTATTTTTCCCACACTGTTTATGTGATACCGGAATTACTTTGTCTGATAAAAACTCGGGCATTTTCTAGAAAATGTCTGTTATTTTCTTCCACAGTCTCTCATGCAGGCAACATTCAGATGCTCTGCACTTAGGACTGTGGCACTTTGTAGAAGATACAGTTCTGCTTAAATTCCTACCCTCTGAAGCGCCTAGGATGCAGAGATCAAATTTCACTAGGAACTAGAAGCAGAAAGAACTACGAATCCTAGAACTAGAAGGGAACTAGAAATCCTTTTTACTTTACCACCTTCTGGTAAACTTTGATGTTTTCAGCCTATGTATTTCTCAAAGAGCAACATATTTGGATTTTTTTTTCCCCAGAAAAACATATTTTAACTTTAAAGCAATTTACTAAAAAATTAAATAAGCCTTTCTTTGAACCCCAAATGCACACACGCACTTTTGATTTTCTTCAAGCATACAGTGTTTCAAGTACATTTAGGTTTCCCTATTTTTCAGAACTGAAGACCACACATTAAAATTGTTTTTAATGTGCACAGCAAAGTATGTTATTCATGCCCCTGCCCATGACAGGGGGGAGGGTTGGAACTAGGTGATCTTGAAGGTCCCTTCCAACACTAACCTTTTCTCGATTCTACACCACATATCACTGCGTTTATGAAGAGGCATTTGATTTCTAGTTATATCCCTCATTAAGCATTATCACAAATCCACCGGTATTGTTCTCTTACTTCTGAATGTACTCTGGAGTGCTTAGAAATAGTTTTCAGTGCTGCTTTGTCCACTTAAGTATCTAGATTTTTCAAGTATAAGGGACTAGACCTAGAAATAAGCTGTTGCACAACAATCTTATTGGTGTTCTGTAACTCTGTCTTCCCTTTCTTTCTCATTGCCAGCCCAGCCAATCTTCACATTAACTGAGATGTATTTGCTTTGTAATCGAATTTCCTTTAATGCATTACTGGAATTGACTTTAAAAAAAATTGTAAGGAAGAGGCCTCAGTACCACTTTCCCAATCTGAAAAATAACTTCCTATGCGACACACCATCCTGATTTATTAGTTCTGTATTGCTATCACAGAACACAGGCTGCTGGCAAAAAATGTATAACTGGTAGTTAGCCTCTTGGGCTAGAGAAAAGATTTAGCTTTTGCTCTTTTCTGAGTTTGTCGTCTTTCCTGCTTCGGGCAAAACTGTTGAAGATGAGGAAATGTGAGGAATGTGCTTTTGTCACATATAGATGCACAACAGTCGATGCTAGAGGGACATTTGGCAGTAATATCTAGTATCTGGAACATAACTGAGTTCAGTAGTCCCTGTTCCTTCTATTCTGGGTACAGGTGGATGCCAAGTCTTATTGTTTCTAAATGCCATTACGTTTTAGCCAGCTCTGAAATACAGAATTGCTTTCATTCTGGAGTCACTGCAACTTCATTTGTGAAACATTATTTAATACCTGCTGGTGTAATATTGATAGAAAAGCCAGAAGGCAGTTTCTTGGTTTTGCTTCTCAGTTAATGACATAATGACACATCTATACACTTAATATTTACATCACAGAATCATAGAAGGTTACAGGTTGGAAGAGACCTTGAAAGATCATCTAAGTCCACTACCCCCCTGCTGGAGCAGGGTAAGCCTACAGTACTGTCTCAAGATGTCCTACATGGGGCTAGAACCCATGACCCCAGGAAGTCAGAGTCCCATGCTCTACCCACTGAGCCAACCAGGTGCCCTATGTTACTCTGAAAAGCTTTTTTCTGTATAGAGAAATGTAACTTATTTTTTTAATGGAATAAGTTATAGTCATTTGATATCTGTTTCCATGTCAAGCTATTTCTAATTAGGTAAGAAAAGCAATAACCCCCAGGCAACTCTATTAGCACTTATTTGTAATTAAACCATCACACCTGAAACACACAACAAGCTTCTTGTGAAATTTCTGGAGGATGAGGAGAAGCTGCATTAATATCTCTGCTATGTGCCAGCATACAGAGATGTCTAAGATATAAAGTCAGCAAATATTTTATAGGAAGGAGACGTGTATTCCCTGATTAAGAAATACTAATTAATAAAACATGCAGCTCATGGAAAAGTAGAAGGAAAATTGCCTTTCCCCCCTTAGATAATGAATCTGTGGTTTAGATGTGAGTTCTACTTCATGAAAAACATGGAAATTTCTGTTTTGAAGGTAGCTTCTACATGATTAATTACTATATTGCAGCTGTATTAGGACACTACTTGAAAAACATTCCTAATACAATTGAGGGCACAGAATTATAGTTTCTACCCTGTGGCTCTTGATGCAAGGAAGTCTTAGTTTATTTTGGCCAGAGTTAGTAATTGTTCAAGTGCAAGAATAAAGTTTTGTTTGTAGGAAATAAATTTACTGTACAGCATTTTTACTGAGACTTACTGAAGTAAAACATGAACGTATCACTGAATCACAGAATCATTCTGATTGAAAAAGATCCTTGGGATCACAGACCAGCCTACTCTACAAGTTCACCCCTAAACCAGATTACCTGACACTACACCTAAGTGCCTTTTATTTTCATCCATGGGCGGTGACTCAACCACCACCCTGGGCAGCCCATTCCAGTGCCCAGCTACTCTCTCGGTGAAGAATTTTTTCCTGATGTCCAATCTAAACCTCCCCTGTTGAAGCTTGAAGCCCTTCCCTTTGGTTCTGTTGCTAATTACCTGTAAGAAGAGACCAGTACTGACATCTCTACAATGTCCTTTCAGATAGTTGTAGAGAGCCTCCTCTTCCTCAAACTAAGCAGCCCCAACTCTCTCAATCTTTCTTCATAAAATTTATTTTCCAGGCCCTTCACCAGCTTAGTTGCCCTTCTCTGCAATCGCTTCAGCACCTTGACATCTCCCTTGTACTGAGGTGCCCAAAACTGGACATTGTGTAAATTAGTTTAGGTATGATAATCATAGATATTTCAGCATCTAAAGAGGAACTTAAGGCATTCAATGACACATCTCCTTATATGAAGAATGAGGGAAATTTGGACATATGGGGTCATGAATTATTATCAAATGATAATAAACACATTTACTTTTTCTTGCAACTTAAGACAGAAAGGTGAGAAAAGGTCTCGTCATGCTGGAAACTTGTTCACACAATGAATAATTTCCAAAATAGTGTGGAGAAAAGTGGAAAAAAACCCAAGCAAACCCCACATGACTGGCTAGAGGACATTTATATCCTCATTTTAAAAGGGTCCTGAGAGATCTTGTCCTGGGCTTCTTTAATCTTTCTTGAACTCATTACTGTTCAGGTATCCTTGTAGACTCTATTCCATGGAGGAAAACTTCATTGAAGTAGAGTCTAGAGTAGAGGGGACACCTTCAAAACAGTTTAAAGAACAAGTTAAACTAGTACTAGGAAAGAACCAGTGCATATGTCATTGATCTGTTTTGGAACAGTGTGCTGGAGGAGATGCAGCATGAGTTCACATAGTACTACTGAGCTCAGCAGGACTAAGAAATGTACATTCTGGGTGTTAAAGTTCAAGTTAAAGGCCCAAGGTGAACTTGAGGTTGGTCATCTGTTAAGGTTAAAAGTAGTTTGAAATACTGTATCCGATTTGTGTTTCCCTGCTAGCTTGTAGCTTCATAAATCTGTTTCTGAGAAAGTTGTTTCTCTTTTCTAGAGCTGTTAACGGAGAGTTCAGAAGCTGGTAGAGTTATCAGCTGCCTTGGGGAATCACAGAAGCTGCTTCAGCAATAGTAGACAGGAAGACAAGAGATTGAAGTGTGATTTCTTTTTTCTTCTCTCACAGTATTTCTTTAAATAAAATCTATTTCCAGGTAGAACATCTCACCAGAGAAGAACATGATTTAAACTCTTTTTGGCTTCCATGTGTTGCTAAGAACCCAGAGGTTTTATAGCACTTCCTAGCAGAAAAATCAATGGGTCAGTGGATTTAACAGGTCTCTACTGGATGGAAAATACTTGTGATTTCCTCAGTTCCACTGTCCTTGTAGGAAATAAGAGAACATGTCAATTTTTACAAAAAATACATTTTCTTGGAAAAGTTTTTGAAAGAGGACTAGACAACTAATAAAAAACAAGAAAATGGAGAGGTGAGAGAGGGGAAAAAATTCCCCGAACTGTGCTTAAAGGTGGGGAGAGAATTTGAAAAATACTTTTTTTAGTTGTTTTGCTACAGTGCCCACTGAAATATTGCTTTCTACTTCATCTCTGGATTTGAAAGAGTGTTTTGTAATAGTAAAGGCATCCTCCTCCTAGCAACCAATGAGATGCCAGTTTAAGCAGCTGCATCTCTCCATTTTCATACTTCTGCTTTTCTAGTGCCCTGTACTATCAGTGACACTTTTTGCATTTCCCTTTGTCTGTTTCCTAATATAATTACAAAAGACGGAAATCTTCGTGTAGCCCTGACTTGTTACTATAAAATTGTATTATCATTATAGCCTGATAGAATTTGCTTTTGCAAGAAACACCTTTAATCTGGGATAACAGTGTCTCCAACAGGACAAACTGTAGCTTCCAACTGAAGCACCTGAAGCAGTCACCTTTGGTTGTTTGTGCAAAAAGGAGACAGCTGCAGAGGAAGATTCATACCAGGCAGGGTCTAGAACACAATCTAGAGCAACACTGTCTCTCAAAAAAACTGTAAAGGGGGATGAGTGATGAGGTCTCTGATTTAGGCAGGTCAGCCAGAGCCTCAAAGCTGCAGGAAGTTCCAATAGATTCAAGTCCCGTATGGATTTTATCATTACTAACCTTTATCAGAGACCTTCTTGATCACTTCTTCATGATTAATGCTCTTATGATCAACGACGTCCTCCTCAGCTGAGCACTGTGCGAGCGGATGTTTAGTGCTGTCCGCAAAGCATGACTGTGTGTATGGTTTCCATTCCATCAATCACTGCAACCAAGGCAAATGCTGCTGTCCTTTTTCATGTGTGGGAAATTGCAGTACAGAAAAAATATAGCTTGCCTAAAAGGCACCCTATGGCTCAACAGATTAAGCATTAATGTAGGATGTCATTGAGTATAATTCTGCTGTGGGATTTTTGTTTGTGCTTTGTTTGACAGAGGTTTGAAGTTTTGACATTCTTTTCCTCAGTTTTGCTGAAAGCAGGTTTTATGATACCTCTGATGCAAAATGCTTGAGGGGGGATTTAAAATTCTGGTTGAGTTGGAATAGAAAAATATTCTGTATATTAGCTCAGGTCATTTCAAAGCTAGAAAAGATGCCTTAGTCAGTGAACAAATGCTTATAGCACCTCTTCCATCATCTCTGCCAGCCCGCCTCATTTAACTCATTCAGTGTCTTAGAGTTACTGGGAAAGATGACAGAAAGAAGCATTTAATTTGGTGTGTCACTACTCCATTGCCTCTGACTTGCTGGCCACAAGATTTGCCATTTCTTCTTGATCTAAACTACAACTTTAATTAACACATCACTATTAGGTGGGACATTTAACATAGTTTTCATTCAATTATACTAAGTTTGCCAATTCCCAAATCATATATTTTTGAATAAATTGTTACAGATCGATATTTTGATTGACATAATAAGATTGAACAACTGCCATCTTGAGCTGGAACGATGAAATAAATTGTTCAGAATGACACTTTCTGAGTGAGTTTGTGGCAGAAAATCTTTACTTTCAGAATGTATTCAATCATGTGTGCATGTACAAATTTATTTTGGGTAAACTTACCTGGCTAGTTACATACTTTTCTCGTTAGTTTGCTTCTTACACTTCCCCAGCACAGAGATTTACAAAAGTGGGAAACTGGTTTTTTATGCATTTCTAATTTTTTAACATTCTGCAACCACAGAGTTGTAATGAAATATTTACTTTTGCTCGGTTTTTTTGCATAATTTATTCTCAATTGAGAAAAACTGAACTAGATCTGTCCAGTAGTGCATAGCTCTTGAGAGAAGGCTGAGGATTTTCTGAAGCTCTCATTATTGACTAACCTCTGCTTCTGTCAAGATCAGTGGAAATCAGTGGAGATTTTAAAGATATTTAAAGAAAATTATAATTGAGTGAAATATCAGTGTTGGACAAAACCCACAACATAATGAAATAAAACTATCCAAAATAATGAAAAATAGTTGATCTGTAGTAGGAAAATATAAATATAGAACCTCAGTCTATTTACTTTTTCTGATTTATATGACTTCTGTGTCTACAGAAGTACAGGCTGTGCTTTACCTGTCCTCTAGGAAAAAAAAATGTAAGTTATTCTTTCCACCTCTTTCCAAAGTGTTTTATCTGGGAAGTTAGATGAAAATCTTTATTCAGGCAGAGAAACTGAATACATTGCATCTGTGTGAGTGAAGTGTGAAGAGAGAGGTTATCGTAGCTGTTTGCATAGGTAAATAACATACAGATTTTTAAAAATGTCAGTAGAAATGTTTATTCTTGTTGTCTTTTTTCATAAGAGTCTACTAGTCTGAGGACTTCCTACTCATGAGAAAAGAGCAATGTATCAATGAATTGTACGGTTGGAGAGGACAAATTAAAAGTGAACAATTTGAGTGAATGAGAAATGCATGTGTGAAGAGAAAAAACAACAGAAATGCTCCCAGAAAACATATTAAACAAAATTGCTGAAAGCGTATTTCTGTTGAATTAACTTTGTAGGTCAAGTCATGCATGGTCTTTAGCAGGACTTTTTCAGTTCACTGCTGCAAAACAGGATTAGAATCATACAACCATAGAATGTTCTAGGTCAAAAGTAAATTCTACAGGTCATCTCGTCCAACCTCCCTACACAAGGATGACAATACCTAAGTCAGGTTGCTCAGATTCTCATCAAGCCTGACTTTCAATGACTCCAGGGATGGAGCCCTCACCACCTCCTCAGGCAGCCCATTCCAGCCATCAACCAACCTCACATTGAAGAACTTTTTTTCTAATATCCAGGCTAAATCTCTCCTTTCCCAGCTTGAACCCATTGCTCCTTGTCCTATCTATGCAAACCCTCCTGATAAAACCTCCACCTGCCTTCATGTAGGACCATCTCAGGTTCTGGAAGGTTGAAAGGAGGTCTTCCCCAGAGCCTTCTTTTCTTCAGGCTGAACAGCCCGAACTCTCTCAGCCTGTCCTCACATGAGAGATCATAGGATCATAGGGTCATAGGATGTTAGGGGTTGGAAGGGACCCAAGAGATCATAGAGTCCAACCCCCCTGCCGGAGCAGGACAAAACTATCTAACACAGATCACAGAGGAACGCATCCAGGCGGGCCTTGAAAGTCCCCAGAGAAGGAGACTCCACGACCTCCCTGGGGAGTCTGTTCCAGTGCTCCATGACGCTCCATTCCCCTGATTATTTTAGTGGCCCTCCTTTGGATGTGCTCCAGTCTGTCCACATCCTTCATGTGCTGGGGGCTTCAGAACCAAGCACAACCTTCCAGGTGACGTCTCACCAGGGCAGAGTAGAGGGGCAGAATCACCTGTCTTGATCTACTAGCCATAGTTCATTTGATGCAGCCCAGAATGTGATTGGCCTTTTGGGCCATTTCATTTTAAATTTGTCTGCTTAGAAGGAGTTTATGAAGGAAAATGTATAGTTTTGTAGATGCCCCTTGAAAGTCTGAAGAAAATTTGAGATGTATTTTTCTGGTTTTAGGCTCATACGGATGCCACTAGGTACCTAATGGCTCTAAAAAGCACTTTTAGCTCTTTGTGTATTCTCCTGTTGTCCATTGCACCTCTAAATGTCACTGCACATTTTGAAACCCAGAGCGGGTTTTGTCTTATAAAAATGACTTGATGAAAACAGAGATTGGCCAAAAACTGGTAAATGATCAATAATATTTCAAGTAATTTTAGAATTATAGAAACAATTGACAGTAAAATACCATTCCTGTATTTTCTCCAATGCAAAATTATGCCCTGAAGGGTACTTGAAATTAATTTGCCCACTCAGGTATAAAATGTCACCTCATAATGCTGTTTTCATGGGTGCCTGTGCACTTGTTGTTTAACAGAACATATAATTAAACAATATTCCCCAGCACTAATTTTTCTTTTTATAGCTTTAATTCAGAACTAACTATATATTTCATCCTTCCAGTCCCCCATTAATTTATTCTCCTTTGTTTCATTCTGACTAGATCAAGAAATCTTGCCCACAGTCTGTGTTTCAGGTACAGACCAATTTCTAGATACTGTGAATTCTCGTCTTTTCTTCACGTGGCAATGGACTGAAATATTGTTAGAAACGTTTTTGTTCGCTGTAATTTCACACAGGTGAGGAATGTTATGTTTGTTTCAGTACTGTATCTAAGGAAATCAGAATAATCAGGCAAAAAGCACCAGCTCAAGTCAGAGATGAATGGTCCTCTGCCTGAGAACCTAACCTGGAGGTATAGCTGAGGAAGCATGGAAATTTAATTCTTCTTAGGTGTAGGCTAAGTTATTTTTTCAAAGGCTTGATATTCTTTTCCAGTTGCAGTAAAATCATCCAAGTTTTTAAAATCAATCCAAGTTTTTCAAGTCACTTAAATGAGTCAATTTCCCGTTTATATAATCGATGTTTTAAAATGTGGATTTGTCTATATTGCTGTTCAGATCCAACTTATTTGAGGTTTCATTCGTCGTTCTCCGATCACTCAAGAAAGGAACTCTGGTTATCTGTCTTTGATTACTTACCTGCTTCAGAAAGGCATTCAGGCTCCGTGATGTAAAGAGTTTAAAGAAGTGCTTAAAAAAATATTTTCCTTTCTGTACCTTCTGCTACAAAAATAAAATCTGCTTCTTTACTTTCCCACAGGGAATATTTATATCTTATTAGGAGCTGACACCAGTTCTTCCCTCTAGTAAAACTGTATGTCTGATGTCAAAAACAAGCTGAGAACATTAGATTTCATTTGTTTGTTTGTTCTTTCTTTTTAACTGTCACTCTAAATAGGGGGTGATGTTTCCATGAATAGAACCTTTTGATCTTTTACAACTCACAAAATTGTCAAATGTTCCATTTTTCACTTTGATCCCTCTGCTCAGAGGTAGCAGCTTGTGTTCAATGGATATAGCAGAGAACTGTGTTCTCATGGCAAGAGCCATGATTGTTGAGCTCTCTCCAGCACACAGTCTCCACTTCCTAGGGAGGGCTGCTAGAAACTGGTAACAGGATTGTCTACACTGGGACTGAATAGGGAGCCCAGCAATCAGTTCAGCAGGGTGCACCAGCTCAAGGCAAGGTATGAAAGTCAGATGCGAGGAGTTGAAGTGGGAAGAGGAGGAAAGAAATGCAATGTGAAGATGGAGAGGAATGGAACGATAGGGGTCATGGGAGATATATGTGAGCCTGGAGGCAAAAGCAGAGGTCTGGAAGAAACAGAGGCACAAACCTGAGGAAGAGAATTAATGAATTGGCTTCAGTGTGTGAGAAGGAAAGCAACAGCAAGTCTCCCAGGACTTAAGAACACAGGAGGTAGCCCAGGTGCTGGAGGAGGCAGCAACTCAAACAGGAGGAGGATGCCAGGAAAGAAACTCAGACAATAGAAAGTTTTGAAAGTATTAATCTTGATTATGCTCGGCATGAATGCCATAGTTTGCTCTAAAACATTGTTCTAAATCTAAAGAAATCTTTTTTATTTTGTGAAAAGTGAAATGTGAATATAATCATTTATAACAAATGCTTTAATTTAATTTGTGCTGTCTGAAAAACCCGGCAAAGTAGTTTCCTCATCTGTTCCTCTGACTTAGTGCTGTTTTGAGGTGAACGAATATTTTAATGAACTCATTTCTCCTACAAAATGTATTCATGCTTGATAGTAAGCATCAGTTCTTTCCGTGAGGGGAGATTATTACCAGAAATAATGCAGTGCATTAGAATTGCATTAGAACGTAGACCTAGGCCATATTTAATTTCCTCCTGAGCGCCATGTTGTGCAGTAAGTGCACAAAATGGATGTAGTCAAAGGTAAAAGTTTATAAAATCAGCTTGTGCCTGCAGGGGTCAGCAAAGAAGTTGAACAAATTACCCCTCTCAATCTGCTCCTGTTCCATTTGCTCTGTAGAGCACAGTGTACTCTGACAGAACCAGCACACACATTTTGAATTAGTCAGTCTGCTCAGTGTTAATAATTCAGTGTAAATTACAATAAGCTGATCTGTAAATGTACCTTTGAAAGTCAGTGGTAGGGATCTTACATCAGGCTGCAAAATCTAACTCTTACTAGAAATGGATTTGAAATTCCTGAACCTTAGCTTATACTCAGAAGACAAACTTGATGTTTGACCTCTTCTGTTTGAATGATTCAGCAGACTGATAAAAAGAGGGTACAGCAGCAGAAAGGATTGTTTCCAAAAAGGGGTGTCCAGCAGTGTTGAGTTGTCTGAGACTCACATGGTGTAATCTGAAAGCATGAGGATTTGGAGAAAGAACTCTAGGAGATGGTAAGTAAAATTACTCACAATGGAAGATTTTTTTCCTTCAAAGGGAAAATCCTGTGCATCTTTGATTTCATATCTAATCCTTCTCATACTAAATGGGCTTTCCTTTAACTCTGGAATTTCTGTGACAGGAAAGCCTATGCCAGTAAAATTCTCTGTCAGGAAATCATTTGTTTCTGACCAGCCCTAGCTTTTGGCTGTGTGAGCCAACAATAAGTAATGGGAACTGAAATCTGGCCAAAGAGGGACACAGTTCTGTAGTTCCCACTGGGCAGGAAAGTGGCTGAGATAGATCAGCTCAGCTAACAGCCAGCTGACATGAAGCATATCTTTTCAGGTCAGCAAAGTAGAATGAAACGTTTCAGTATTTCCACATGCATTTTTAATGTTATTTTATGCATAGAATGGATAAAACAAAAAGTTATTTCATATTTTATTAATACATGTCAAATTCCAGCGACACTGCAGATTACATTTTTAGAATTATAGGATATTTTAGGCTGGAAATAAGCTTTAAGAGCATTGCGTCCAACCTTTGACTTAACTGCACCAAACCCACCACTAAACCATGTCCCTAAGCTCCAGATCTGCATGACTAATAAACACAAACTTGGATGGTGATTCGACCACCTCCCTAGGCAGCCTGATTTTGGTCTCACAGAATCATGGAATCACAGAACATTAGGGATTGGAAAGGACCTCGAAAGATCATCTACTCCAATCCCCTTGCCACAGCAGGATCACTTAGACCAAGTTGCACCTGTATATTACAAGTGAAACAATAAATCAAAAATTATTTCTTAGATATAATTAACAGTGACAATTTACATATTCTGGTTATTTTTAAAAATAAAAATATCTGTTTTGAGGGCTAAAAATATTACACTGGGCACTGCTTTTATCTCTCCTGAAGTGCAGTTCTCCATATAACCTGTAGCTGATGTAGTGGTCCCAGACTGGGAAGAAGGTCTCTGTCCCATATCCCATAAAGAACAGGTAGAAAATACAGCCACTTAAGCGCTGTCTTTTTGCCTTTTTCTTTTGTTTAATAGCTCAGAGGTTGAGAGCTATTTGAATTTCTATCTTCCTTTCAGCATTACTGCTGCCTAATGAATCATCCTGTATCCAGCATTCTTCAGTTTATTCTTCCTGCACAGGAGAGATACTTTAGAGCCGTCCTTATCAAATGATTGGGTTTTTTTTTCTGGAGTATTTTATGAGTTTGTCAAAATAATTTTGAATTGTAAAGCTGTCCTCCAACACGCTTGCAGCCTTTCTCCAGTTTGAGCCGCTTGTGATTTTTAATAAGTGTACTTCCTATTCCATTATACAGCTTGGTAATGGTTTTTATAATCAAGGTGTACGTCTAAGTAGTTTATTGTAGAAATTTTAAAAAACCCTGAAAACCAAATAAAAAGAGAACCAGACAGGGGAAATTATTATTCACTTGGCAATATCATACTCAGATGGTCAACATCACCTATTTTAAACTGAGAAATAATTTTCCACTCAGTACCCTCAATTTCCTCTAAGGCTTTCAGATGCCATGTAGTCTAGATCAATGGAGAATAGAGAGCTCCCAGATCAATTTGCTGTGCTCAACAGCATGTGCTACATAGAAAAAAGTCTAGTCTTGGTGGTCCCACAGGAATATTTGATAATGAACAGAATTTGTGATGCTAATAGCAAGTAAACTGGCTAAAAGAAAATTAAATTTCCTTGCCCTCAGTTCCAGGAATACAGTGATTTCTTTACTTGAGCTGCAAAATTTCTGGTTCCTAAGAATGAATCTAATAATTTAAAGCCTTTAGGCCTGGGCTCCAATGGACTAAATTTAACCAAACGCTCTGTGCCTTGTGTGATTTACATTCAGCAAGCTTAGCCAGTGGAAATTAGAAGCACTTAATGGTTCCAAAACCAATATACAATCAATGCTACGGGGCATTTCTTCCTATTCTAGCAGAGGCTCATTGACTCAAGAAGGAGCCAGGATAGTTGAGATGAAAAAGTGAGTGGCCACAGCTAGCTGGGATAAATTTTACCACACCATGTCTCTTAGCATATTCTCCTGCCATAATATATTTCTAAATCCATGGATACTGAGATCTTCCACTAGATACAGGAGTGATCTGCAAGCCTAAGTCCTTTTGGTACTAATGGAGAAGCGGATAGAGAGCATAGCAAATAAAATAAATTAATTATGTAGGAGACAGTGAAATATGGCTAAATGTACTGGGGTCTTGTTCCTGAAGATGCATCTGAATCATTCACATGATTCTGAGTTGTTCAGTTTGCTAGTGGACATGATCCTGTGAGAGAGTTCAGTTCCAAACTGCCTACAGAGGAGTATATGCTTTTGTAAATCCAACATAGAAAATATTGGCAAATATCATGGAAACCTTTGTACATTTTTTTCACTGAATTTACAACCCTTTTGGACAGGGACTTGATTTGTTTTATAAGAATCCGGAGACTTTACAAACTGTCATCAGTGTTGCTGGGTTTGTTTTTGTACTACAGGCAGGCAAAACTTGTGAAAGGGTGATCTTTAACGGGAAAACAGTAAAAGACTCTTTCACATACTCACAGTTACTTACAGCCTCTAATAAAAAAACCAAACCAATCCAAACCCCCAAAAAGTACAGGTGAAAAAGATGTGCTTTAAGAACTTACCATTAGGTATCATGCACATTGTTCCTAATCTCATAATTTTATGTGACATCTGAAGGCGTCTCAAACTTAACAGGTAACTATTCTGCTATGTGCACATCTGCACTAAGGAATCCAGCAAACACATAACCCCTGTGTCAACACCAGACTTCTCTGAGCAGGAGGTTTCCTTGTCACTTTTTACAGTGACACCTGTGTGCTCAGACCTATCCGAAGCCAGGCAATATCTTTGCGTTAATCAAAGTCATTTTGCTTACTTCAGCGAACTATTGATAGCTCACACCAGAAACATTTGTCTTAGCGCTGTCATTCTTGAACTTAACTGTTTCACCATCTTTAATATTACAACAAAAAGTTGACTATAAGCTGGGTGCTCATTAATATGTAGTTTCTAGGCCCCAGCCCAGGAGCTCTTTGATTTCAGATTTTACCCTCTGCAGTTGTCTTCCATCTCTCCTGGTTTCTGCTGCATGTTTTCGGCAGGTGTACGCTCTTCAGAAGTGTCTCATTCCTACAGACTGCATCCTTCAGTCCCTGTTCTTTCCCGTCTCATAGGTCATCTAGTAAGTGAAATAATGTAGGTGTTAGACATAAGAAATAGGTGCTCTTTGCATTAATTAACTCAAGAGAAATAGGAAAATTGGATAAAAACTTTATAAGCATGCTTGATCACAATATTCTGGCCTCTTTTCTCACCACTGAAACGCTCTTTATACAGAATGTTCCTATTCCAGGTGTAACTATTCTGGATTAGGGACTTCCTCCCATCCCCACAGCCATGGCACCTCTTTTCTGAAATCCTTGTCATCTTTGGGGTTCTTTTCACAGAATCACAGAACATTAGGGATTGGAAGGGACCTCGAAAGATCATCTAGTCCGATCCCCCTGCCAGAGCAGGATCACCAACACCAAGTCACACAGGAACATATCCAGGTGGGTTTTAAACATCTCCAGAGAAGGAGACTCCACCCATCTATCCCCCTGCTTTTGCTATAAAATACTGGTTTCTACAGGGTTTTGTGTGTGTGTGATTTCAGACAGTCTGATATCTTCAAATGTTATCCAAGGTTTCAGTGTGATAGGGATTTAGAGGGGTTTTTTAACCCTTTCTTGTTCCTGTGTCAGTGAAAATCCAACATGACCCTGTTGGAAGTGTTTTCTACCTTGAGGTATCTGAAACACAGACAATAATTCACCAATTTTACACAGATACCTTTGCAAGCAGGCACTTGCTGCAAAGACCCAAGGAAGCTGATGAAGGCACTGTGAACATCTGAGAGGCTGGCAAAGACATGATTTGATAATCTAGTTCTGCAACGCTGCTTTCAGGTAGGTTTTTCCAGAAATAATTTTCTGAGGTGATGAATGTTTCTTCTTGTTCGCAAAAGCCCTGTAGTAAAATTCAGGTAGCATAAAGCTTCTGAGCACGTCTCTGATTTCTAAAAGCCATTATAATTATTTATATGGTGCCTAATTGTTCTATTCTTCAATATTTAAATGGACGCTATTTTAAGATGTAAAGTAACAGCAAATTTAATATCTGTTATTTCGTGGCTATGTGTGTGCCTCATGCTTGCTCTAAATCCAAGTAAGTTTATAGGTCTAGAATAATTTTTCTGCAGCACTTTCAATTAATTGTTCAGGTTTTGAACCCATAATGTATTTTCTGCTAGCTGCACAGATTCACAGTCGTTTCTTTGCTGATACTCATCTAACACTGAAGTGCAATTATAGTTTATTTCCTTGCTGTTTGCAAGTGCAGAAAGTCTTTATTGACCTTAGTGTGATAGAAACCTATCTTTAGTACAGTGACCAATAAATCTTGGAGGTGAAATGTCTACTTTAATCTTCACTGTAATCAATTAAGCTTTGAGGTTAGAACTACCACGATTTAACTCAGCTGGCTGTTTGCAGAATTCTCCAGGCTGTCTTTTCTGAAGAATTGGTTGTGATATTAGGATGCATTAGTAGAAGGGGAAATCTATAAAAGAGATCTAAATTTAGACAGAAGCTATAAAATGGTGGTTGAAGTATGCACTTGGGTAATGCATTTTGTCTGCTTTTGGTCAAAAAATAATTTATAAGGCTTGAGAATATGAGCGATTTCTAGTTCATACAGAAAACTTGTGTACTTACCTTACCAAACTTCACAGAACTTGGCTTCCAAGGTTTTTAAAAGAAATTGCTTTTAGTACAAAAGATGCATTCATTAAAATGTTAATTTAAGGGTCCTTTCCAAATGCCATGGAGTAACACAGTTCCTTCTCCTCCTTCTGCCTGTGTTCTTGCTTTTTAATTTTTTTTTCTCTAAGTAATCCTCAGAAATTCAGCTGTCTGGCACTCCTTCAGCCATAGCAGTCATACTGCAGACGCCGTTAACTATCAAGATACTCACTCTTACAATCTGAGCCTCAGAAAAACATGGAACAATTCCTCAGAATGGCAAATGTGATTATACTTTTGGCTTAGCCATTCCAGAAATGCACTCATGAACTAGATTGCTCCATGGACTTAGCAGAGTTTAGAGGGTTTTCTTGCCAAGGGCTTTGTGAAACATTGCTGGAGAAGGCACGGGCCAAAATGGCTACTAAAATCATGGTAAAGTGTCAGTGTCAAGGCTCACAACTTGCCTTTGGAGGCAAGGCCTTAAGGCAATAGTGTCAGTCCTTCCAGTGCAAAATTATTGCAAGTGTCTCCTGCTAGGGATAGGTGGAGCAGCTGTGATAAAACCTCTTTCAGGAGACCACAGCCTTGTATATCACCCACTTTCCCCACATGCCTTGCAGTTCCTTTTCAATCCCTTCTTCTCTTTTCCAGCACAAGCCTTGGCTGTTTGAGGCTGTGCTGTTTTCCACTACACGGGCTCTGCTGTGCATTCACTCAGCTGACCTGTGGGTCAGTGTGGGTGGTAATGTTTCTTCCTTATGAGATAGTCCCTCACAAGTTTCCCGTGTCTGTTTCAAAACCAGAACTCTTTTCTATGTTCTCCATTTATTTTTTTTTTTCCCCTTGGCCCCAGCCAAAATGAAGCAAAGGACACCACTACAGTGAGAAGTAAACTTATCTTTCTCTGTGAAATATTAAAACATGGAGTGTTGGCTTTTTCTGCCATTCATACAAACTGGGCTTTGTCAAGCCAGAGTAATAAAGAGCAATAAAGAGCATCTCCACTTTTTTAGAACAAGGTGATTTTTCTTTTTTCCTGACTGAGTGAGTTTTCATCAGAAAGCAAAGATCAATTTAAGCTGAAAAGCTTTTGTGGTAAAATATTACTTTCATCAAAAGTTCCCTGCTGGGATACACTGAAGGAAATCTGAAGGGTTCATCCTTCCCCCAGGGAGCAGGGAGCATCGGGTTATGGCACTTACCTGACTTGCAGAAAGCACAGGTCCAGCTTCATGGTTTTCCTAATTTAGAAGAGAAACTGGAACTGAAGTCTTTGAGAATACCAGGTGCCTGACCTTTTTGTCAGACTGCCTGGAACATTTTTTGATGCCTCACAAGACTTTTCTAAAATCTTTACATGGTGTCTTCATATTTTCAGCTTGAATAATTTTTCAAGATACCAAAGTAGTTATTTTGCTGTATACTTGAGCATAAGGAAGAAACTCAAAAGGATGAGAAGCTCTGAGAACAGTGAGCTCATGAGAAATACAAGTTGTTTTTTTTTTCTCACTTGTAATTTCTACAGGCAAAAGAAGTTAATGATGGGTCATGAATTTAAGGAAAACATAAAATGTTTAAGAACTGGTTTAAAGTAGGAAATAACAGTGTGGTCTTAAAATCTACTGATGTGGTGCCACTTATTTCCCGCTCCAAACAAATTGCTTTAGCAACTGAGGCAGACATCTTCCTCAATGAAACTCCCACTGGTCACTTTTCAGCTGATGGATTTCCTTATCCTGGTTTATCCTTCAGCTGGGTTCATTCTTCAACCATTTCTCTAAGGACAGAGGATAATACAGGAGATTGCAGGACATCCCTTTCAGCAGTTGTGCATGAGAGTTTATAGTGAGCATGAAACAACAGAAGAATGCTCTAGAGGAGGTCTCATACTGTTTAAATCATTTGTCTATCCAGTATGGTCCTTAACAAGGACTCATGGTGGCTGGTTGAAAACTCAGCTCTAGTAAGAAGCTCAGCAACCACTTAATAAAAATTTCAGCAGAGCCAAGGATTCATTGCCTTGAAGAGTTTTCAGCCTTACTTCAGGTACCTGTCTGCACAGAACCATTCCCATGCACAGTCCTAAAATCAGTAAATCTGCATCAACATTCAATCGGAGATTAACAAAGATAGAATCTAAGAGCAATAAAACCCACACAGAAACAGAGTAGAGGGGCAGCATGAGTGGGAACTGCTTGGGAACTTACCTCCTATTGTTTTTCAAATGTATTCTTATTCTTTTCTGGAATGTGCCAGTCATCTTGCTGACTTTTGCCCTGGATAAGCATCCTTTGTGTACTGTGAACAATGTTCTGTGTTAGAATCATAGAATCACTACGGATTGGAAGGGACCTCAAAAGATCATCTAGTCCAATCCCCCTGACACAGCAGGATCACATAGACCAAGTCACACAGGAACACATCCAGGCGGGCCTTGAACATCTCCAGTGAAGGAGACTCCACAACCCCCCTGGGCAGCCTGTTCCAGTGCTCCGTCACACTCACTGTGAAGAATCATAGAATCATTACAAATTGGAAGGCAGCTCTACATCCCTCTTAAACTGAGGAGCCCAGAACTGGAAATTCCTTCTCAGGTTGACGTGGAACCTCCTATGTTCCAGCTTACAACCATTGCCCCTCGTCCTATCACTACATGACACCAAGATAAGCCCAGCTCCATCCTCNGTGTCATCGACACCACCCAGCTTTGTGTCATCAGCAAACTTGCTGACAGTGCATGCCAATCCCTCATCCAAGTCATCAATGAATAGATTGAACAGGACTGGTCCCAGCACCGACCCCTGGGGCACTCCACTAGATACAGGCCTCCAACCAGACTCTGTCCCATTGACCACTACTCTCTGACTTCTACCCTGTAGCCAGTTTACAATCCACCTCACTACCAGGAAATCTAGACCACACTGCCTCAGTTTGGCTGCAGGGATGCTGCGAGAGACCGTGTCAAATGCCTTTCTTAAGTCAAGATAGATGACATCCACCACTGCCATTATCTATCCACCTGGTTACGCCCTCATAAAAGGCTATCAGGTTGGTCAAGCATGACTTTCCTTTTGTAAAGCCATGCTGACTGTCCCTCATGACCCTCCTGTCCTTGGTGTGCCTGGAGACAGCCTCTAAAACAAAATGTTCCACCACCTTTCCTGGGATGGAGGTGAGGCTGACCGGTCTATAGTTACCTGGGTCTTCCTTCTTTCCCTTCTTAAATATTGGGGTAACATTTGGTATCCTCCAGTCCCTAGGCACCTCTCTGGTTCCCCAGGTTAGAAATTATCTTAGGAACATCTAGTTCCTACCCTGCTGCCATGGGCAGGGACACTCTCGCTAGACCAGATTGCCCAGAGCCCCATCCAAACTGGCCTTGAATGCTTCCAGGGAGGGGTCACCCACAGCCTTTCTGGTCAACCTTTGCCAGTGTCTTAACGCCCTGATAGTAAATAATTTCTTCCTAAAATCTAATCAAAATCTACCCTCTTTTATCTTGAAACCATTCCCCCTTGTCCTGTTACTAGATGTCCTGGCAAAAAGTCCCTCTCCAGCTTTCCTGTAGTCTACTTCAGGTACTGGAAGTCTGTTACAAGGTCCCCCCAGAGCCTTCTTTTCTCCATTCTGGTCAATCCCAGCTCCCTCAGCTTGTCTTCACAGGAAAGGTGCTCCCGCCTGTTATCTAGATAAGTGTCAGCAAGGAAGAACAATAGGGGTATTTACACTTGCTCAGAAACAGTTACACAGGCAAAACAAGATTGTTTTCTCTGTTGACACCCTGCTGTTCATCAAGTTTATGGTGTTGCATAGTAAATTGCTGGTTTTTTGGCAGGTGTTCTGGGTATAAATACATGCATTATCTAAGAAAAGAGGCTGATAAAATCATTAGTGTAAGCTCACAGTAAATCTCATGTTTGATTTTTAAAAGGCATTATTATTAGTAGTTATTACAATACTAAAAATAATAGTAGCAATAATTGCCTCCTTTTTTTGTGATTAGAATTAAAAACAAATGGATTCTAAAACACCTATCTGTATACAAAGATTTCATTGCAGCTACTTCCACATTTGATGAACTTGCCCCACGTGTCCTGTTACCCCATTGGTGGCTAAAGTGGCGGAAGTGCCTCAGGTTGCAGTTAGGAGGTAGATGATACGGTCAGCACAGGCTTCCTCTCTGTGTTGGCAAAATCTTTGTGCACAGAAATCTTTCCTTGTTGACAGACCTCTTCAATGAGTCTCAAGATTAGTTCTATAAATAAGCTGAAAGCAAGACATAAAACACAGAATCACAGAATCGCAAAACATCAGGGATGGGAAGGGGCCTTGAAAGATCATCTAGTCCAATCCCCCCACCACAGCAGGATCACCCAGACCAAGGAACATATCCAGGTGGGTTTTAAACATCTCCAGAGAAGGAGACTCCACAGCCACCCTGGGCAGCCTGTTCCAGTGCTTCGTCACCCTTACTGGGAAGAAGTTCCTTCTCATATTGATGTGGAACCTCCCATGTTCCAGCTCACACTCATTGACCTTTTTCCTATCATTAGATGACACTGAGAAGAGTCTGGTTCCATTTTCCTGACACCCACCTTTCACATATTTATCAACAGTAATGAGGCCACCCCTTAGTCTCTTTTTTCTCCAAGCTGAAGAGACCCAGCTCCCTCAGCCTTGCCTGATCAGGGAGATGTTTTACTCCCTTCACCGTCTTTGTGGCTCTGCGCTGGACTCTCTCCAGCAGTTCTGCGTCTGAGTCCTGTGAACTCAGTGTCCCAGAACTGGACACAGTATTGCAGATGTGGTCTCAGCAGGGCAGAGTAGAGGGGGAGGAGAACCTTGCTTGATCTGGATGTGTAATTTTCCAGTTATTTTTGTTTCTGAAATAGGTAAAAATATTTAATTTGAGAGCAAAAGCTAAAAACTTGTGAAACAGTATTTCTAAAGGGTACAGTGTAGTTGAGCTTTCAAAATGTTTTTTTTTTTCAACTTATATCTTAACACCATTTAATATGCTAAACAGCCTCATTAAAGGTCCCACTAGAATTGCAATATTTTGGGATGGAGGTATAGTAACAATGGCTTATTTTCCTGGGAAATCTCTAAAAGCTTTGTTAATTTTTCTTCCTAGTACCTTGAGAGATGAACTACTTAAATCACAAATAAACCTTCAGTGTGTTGAAGCCTCTTTAATACACCACTGTGTATGTGAGGTGAGTTCTAATAGATAACGACTCAAAGTCAACCCTACCTTGTAAATTTACTGCTTGTCATAATAACACTCCAAAACGTGCTTTTTCTCATGTTGCTTTATTTTTCCCACAAAATATCAAAGAAACAGTTTTGACCTTTTTTCTAGATAGTGTCTCATTGTACTGATTTTGAGAGGTGTTGGATCAGAGCGCACTGGATCATTTATGATATTCAAAGGGGTGTGTGTGTGTGCTTGTATCTCGTTTTCCAAGAGCTACTAGTAGCTGGTTGATCTCATTTCAAGGCATGATTATAAACAGACAAAAGGAGCACGTTTCTTAGCTGGATAGATGTGTTGTTAGTCATGGCTTTTGAGTCATGTATAAGCTTCTAAAACCGCACGTCCAATTTCAGAACTTCTTTAGTGTCCAAATCTCATGAATTATAAGTAAAGCAAATGTTTTAATATACGTGATTATTAACTGTACATAAGAAAAATTACAACAGTAATGTAACTTATTTCCTGTGGGAACTAACAAATTGCCTGTATATTTATTTCTGTGGAAAACTCTGACTACATGGTTTTATGATTCCCAGGCAGCATATTTGTACCTTTGACAAATAAGGCAGAACGTGTCTGACACTTTTAAAATGCATTTGCTTGCCATTTTGAGAACTTGGTCTTCATTAACAGAAAAATGCAGGTGTTCTTTTTCAGCAAACAAGGTAATTGACCTGTCACTTTAAAAAGACAAAAATCTCCCTGGAAATATTTCCACATTTTTCTTGTTTTCATGTACAGACTGATCAGAATGCCTCCCTTTTGTTCATCTTCACTCAGACTCACATTTAGCCCAAGCCTGCAATGGTATGTGTCATTTAATTGGGAGATAGACACTTTACAACATCCCATTGCTCTCTCTGTTGATATCTTCCGGACTTATTTATCATGTGCTTAAAAATATGTGCTATATACAAGCATTTTAAATGTTATGTATGAATTAATGGCTTCTGTTTTGCTATTCTAAAAGAAGAAACCTATTTCCTTGCTAATTATTTGAATAACCACTTAGGTGGCTATTTCTCTCTGGGTAGTCCCTAGTGTCTAGAAACTAATAGACACATGCTACAACCTTGGTTTAATTCAGTTTAAAATTCATTCAACCGTGAGACACAAGTCTCTCAAGAATCACTTGCTGTTAGTTTCAGGACTAGTTGTTGGATTATTAAACCAAAGGATGAATGTGGGGGACAAGAATTGGGGTGGACTGGAAGTGGACTCACAGTACAGGAAAGAATGATGTGACAGCCACGGGAAGGGAGACAGGGTCAGAAGGGAGATAATCGTGTGGAAAAGGGTAATGAGAGGACATGATGTGCATCCATGCTTAGAGATACAGTCAGGGATGACAGGTGGGTGATGGTCTGCTATTTTTTTTTTCTACTAGGAAGACAGCTAAATCATTTAAAAACAACCACAAAAAGTCACTGGTGCTTATTTTGCCAAATGAGAGTTAACTGCAGTATACATGGTAGTTACAGTGGCACAGAGACTGGTCCTTGTGAGCCTCCAGCCTAGCAGTCGCTAGATCATCAGCCAAAATACCACTGTTTGGGAAGGAAGAAGTTCTGTCAAATACCGGATAAACTGCCAAGATCAAGTCTTACTCTGAACTAAGTAGAAAGACCTGCAATTTTTTCTGCTTAAACTGAATTGCTAAGGCTTGGTTTAGGGCTGTTTCAGGTAATTTGATTTTAAAAACTACCAGGCAAGAGCAGTCTGCAAAGCACCTTCCTTTTCAAAACTTTGGCTAGTTGTGATATGGTAGGGAATAGAATTAAACACAATCTGCATATCATTAAACTGGGTAATAAAGAACAACAGCATTTGTCTCTGTGTTTACCATTGTACTGGTGCATTGACGCATAGATTAATTAATAGTAGTGTAAAGATAATAGTGTGATGGTTATAGGGATCCATGAAGTAATAAAACTGCTTCTAGAAATGCTGCTATAAAAAAAAATCCTCAGTGAGTTCTACAGTTGTTTAAGTGTCTCCAAATTATATTTGAGGAAAACAGCATTTAAAGTAGGATTTTTCTGTAGTATCGTGGGTGGCGTACAGAGACGTTTCTTGTGCAATTTAGCGGTTTCTGCTAATAACTAGGCAGTTCACATGGAATCAAGAAATGCACCTAAAATATTAACTCTGACTAGCTCAATTTCTTTGTTTCTAGTGGTTTATTCTAGTGGTTCATTCGCACTGCTTTTGCTAAGTACAAGCCAAGTTACATCATCTGGTTGAACGGTGTAATACTTCTGCCCTCCTTTGAGATATTTCTCCAGGCAAATTACAGGTCTCAAAGTTGTTTTAGCATCTTCTCTTCTATAAGTACAATCACGTCTTTAATGTCAGCTGGAAGAAAATAACTGGTTATTAAGGCCTTAATGATTGAGTTAGACAAGGAGGGGAAAAAAGCATGTAAAAATTTTTAGCTAGGCTCATCCTTTGTTTTTGTCTGACTGACTCACTGGAGGTTTGTGTTATAATTGGGATGATTTTCAATTTTGTTTTGGGAACAGCTGTGGTGGGGAAAAAATCTCTTTCCCAAATCTAGCGCACAAGTTAAAATATGCAGAATTGCTTTCCCCACTGTTTGCTAAATTTCCTGTCATGGACATATGTTGAATGCTGTAAATGTCAGGGAAATTTCTGAGCTTGGGAAGTTTTAATGGTGATAGAACTGGCAGAATTAGGAAGAGGCCTCACCCTGATTCAGCTACTGTACAGCTTTCTCCATTTTACAAAAATTCACATGGACCTTAATTCTGCCCTGGCTTTGATTGAGAGAAAAATGAGCTTCTGGAGAGAACTGCACACAGAGTTATCCTACAGCCTGCTTGCACATGGCTTTAGCTGTTCTGTCTGAATCTACAACTGAGGGTCTGACAGCATGATTTTAGTCACTGACGGTTTGAGAAGGAAGATGTTTTTAATTCAGGCACTGAATTTAAGTGTTGAGGGAAATCACATTTCCAAACTTCGGCTCTGAAAAACTGTAGAAGTGTTGAAAATTTTTTAACTTAAAAAAGTACAAGGGGTCTCTCAGCGTTCTGACCTTCTGTTTATTAGATGTTAAAACTAAAAATCATCAGCATCTCCATTCTCTGTGCTTGTGCTTTTCACCTTCAGGAATTCTAAGTAGTTCCAATTAGTTTTGCAGTGAAAAAGGATTTTAGACTCTCACCTTAAATGTGCTATCTCAGGGCACTGTCACATTATATCGGGAAGGTGCAAATGTCTCAGAGGAAGTGAGAATAGGTAATGAGGCAAAAACTCACACTGAGGGAAAAATATATAGGTAACACAAGAGGAAAGACAAAGCAGCAAGACTGGAGCCTTTATGACACTCATATATGTATAAGATTAATTATTGTATTAACTAGGGCTGCCACAGCAGTATAGCAGCAGGTATGTTATATTGAAATTACTGAGAGCAATGTGAAAGGCTTCTGCTGGCAATGGTTCCCATAGAAAATAACAAACCACTGTTTAATGGCACGATTTACTTTATCCAGGGAAAAGCAGAAACAAGCCTATTCTAAAAGCTTGAAACAAACTGCTGGTTCATATCCTCAGTAGAGAGATGTCTTGGCAGAAGATACAAACCCTGCTGTGGTAAATGCCAGCACATTTTGGGAGACAGCAGAGGTGGTTACCTTCCCTAGCATGCAAGAAAATGTCAGATCTACACACCTCAAGCAGAGAGACTGTTGGCTCAGTCTATGGGCTGGGTGAGCAGTTGTGTAACTTCAGCTATTGCTTCATCCCATGTGCAAGAGAGAGGTATTCTGGCCGAGGGATGGATTGACTGGCCTGGAAATTCAAATTTTTCTAATGTAAGAGGATGATAAATTACTAGAGAAATAAAGCTTTTGCTGCTATGTTTCTTCCAGATAAACTCAATTCTAGGATCACAGAATCACCGAATAGTCCAACTCCCCTGCGGTGAGCAGGGACAGCTCTGACTAGATCAGGTTAGTAGCGATTACGGAGACCTGGTGGGACAGCTCACATGACTGGAATGTGGTCTTGGACAGCAATGTCCTTTTTAGAAGGGACAGCAAGGCGGGGTGGAGGAGTTGCCCTCTATGTGAGACAGCAACTGGAATGCATCGAGTTCTGTCCAAGGGCAACAGAGGACAGAGCTGAGAGTTTGTGGGTGAGGAGTAAGGGGCAGGCGGGCATGGGTGACACTGTTGTGGGCGTCTACTACAGGGCCCTTGATCAGAGTGAGGAAGCTGATGAAGTCTTCTACAGCCAGCTGGCAGCAGCCTCACAGCTGCAGGCCCTGATCCTCGTGGGGGATTTTAACTACCCAGACATCTGCTGGGAGACCCACTCGGCCAGCCACCCACAGTCCAGAAGGTTCCTCAAGTGCATTGGTGACAATTTCCTGATGCAGATGGTGGAAGAGCCCACTAGGAGAGGAGAACTGCTTGATCTTGTCCTCACCAACAAGGCAGGTCTGGCTGAAGCAGTGAAGGTTGAGAGTTGCCTTGGTTGCAGCGACCATGAGACAGTGGAGTTCAGGGTCTCGTGTGGTAAGAACAGAACAGTTAGCAGAACTGCAACCCTGGACTTCAGGAGGGCCAACTTTGGCCTTTTAAAGCAATTGCTAGTGGAAATCCCATGGGACGGGGTACTGGCAGTCAAGGGAGCTCAACATAGCTGGCTAACATTTAAAGACTGCTTTCTTGTAGCACAAGAAATAAGTCAAGTAACAAGGAGTAAGTGAAGGAAGGGAGCCAAAAGACCCATGTGGTTAACCAGGGAACTGCTAGGCAAACTGAAGAAGAAGAAAGCTTATAGGTCATGGAAGGAGGGGATGGCCACTTGGGGTGATTATAAGGCTCTGGTGAGAGAATGTAGGGACACAGTTAGGAAAGCCAAGGCCTCCTTGGAATTAAACCTTGTGAGAGAGGTCAAAGGCAAGAAAAGGGCTTCTTCAAATACACTGCACGTAAAACTAACACTAGAGGCAACGTAGGACCCCTGCTGAATGAGGTGGGTACCCTGGAGACAGAGCATGCAGAATGGGCAGAGATACTTAACACTTTCTTTGCCTCTGTCTGTACTTCTGGGGCCAGTCTTGATGTAAGCCCCAGACTGCTGTGACTCCAGAGGAAGTTGAGGCAAGAGAGGAGCCTGATTTGGTTGATGAGGACTGGGTTAGGGATAAGTTGAGCAAACTTGGATGTGCATAAATCCATGGGCCGAGATGGGATGCACCTGCGTGTACTAAGGGAGATGGCAGAAATCGCTCAGCCACTCTCCATCATCTTTGCTAGGTCCTGGGGAACAGGAGAGGTGCCTATGGACTGGAGGATACCAAATGTTACCCCAATATTTAAGAAGGGAAAGAAGGAAGACCCAGGTAACTATAGACCGGTCAGCCTCACCTCCATCCCAGGAAAGGTGGTGGAACATTTTGTTTTAGAGGCTGTCTCCAGGCACACCACGGACAGGAGGGTCATGAGGGACAGTCAGCATGGCTTTACAAAAGGAAAGTCATGCTTGACCAACCTGATAGCCTTTTATGAGGACATAATCAGGTGGATAGATGATGGCAGAGCGGTGGATGTCATCTATCTTGACTTAAGGAAGGCATTTGACAAACTGAGGCAGTGTGGCCTAGATTTCCTGGTAGTGAGGTGGATCGTAAACTGGCTACAGGGTAGAAGCCAGAGTGTAGTGGTCAATGGGACAGAGTCTGGTTGGAGGCCTGTATCTAGTGGAGTGCCCCAGGGGTCGGTGCTGGGACCGGTCCTGTTCAATCTATTCATTGATGACTTGGATGAGGGATTGGCATGCACTGTCAGCAAGTTTGCTGATGACACAAAGCTGGGTGGTGTCGATGACACCCCTGCAGACTGTGCTGCCATTCAGCGAGATCTGGACAGGCTGGAGAGCTGGGCAGAGAAAAATCTCATGAGGTATAACAAGGGTAAGTGCAGAGTCTTGCATCTGGGCAAGGACAACCCCAGGTACCAGTATAGGCTATAGACTGACCTGTTGTAGAGTAGTGTAGGTGAAAGGCACCTGGGGTCCTGGTGGACAGCAGGATGACTATGAGCTAGCAATGTGCTTTTGTGGCCAAGAGGGCCAATAGCATCCTGGGGTGGATCAGAAGAGGGGTAGTTAGCAGATCAAGAGAGGTTCTTCTCCCCCTCTACTCTGCCCTGGTGAGACCACACCTGGAGTATTGTGTCCAGTTCTGGACTCCTCAGTTCAAGAAGGATGTGGAGCTGCTGGAGAGGGTCCACCGTAGGGCAACGAAGATGATGAAGGAGGTAGAGCACCTCCCTTACAAGAAGAGGCTGAGGGAGGTGGGTGTCTTGAGCTTGGAGGAGAGAAGACTGAGGGGTGACGTCATTAACGTGTACAAATATTTGGGGGTGGGTGTCAGGAGGATGGAACTGGGCTTATCTTGGTGTCATGTAGTGATAGGACGAGGGGCAATGGTTGTAAGCTGGAACATGGGAGGTTCCACATCAATCTGAGAAGGAACTTCTTCACGGTGAGGGTGATGGAGCACTGGAACAGGCTGCCCAGGGGGGTTGTGGAGTCTCCATCAATGGAGATGTTCAAGGCCCGCCTGGATGTGTTCCTGTGTGACTTGGTCGAGGTGATCCTGCTTTGTCAGTGGGATTGGACTAGATCATCTTTCGAGGTCCCTTCCTGTCTGTAGTGATTCTATGATTCTATGATTCTAGTTTGTTTAGATACCCATCAAGCCTGACCTTGAACATTTCCAGGGATGGAGCTTCTCTCACTTGCCTGGGCAACTCTTCCAGTGTTTATCCTCAGTGTAAAGAACTTTTTTCCTGACATCTATTCTATATCTATCCTGTTCCAGTGTAAAACCATTGCCCCTCGTCCTGTCACTACACCCTCGCGCACAGTCTCTCACCAGCTTTTTTGTAGCCCCCTTCAAGTAGTGGAAGGCTGCTAGCCCAGAGCCTGACTCCTCTTTGTATGTGACCTTTGGCAGGCTTGTCTTCAGAGTCTAAAATCTTGATGACTCTACTGCAGGACTATCTTGAGTACAACTAATCTGAATTTTAGAAGCTAGTGGCAAGGACATATTCTGAGGAAAACCTATATTCCAGGTCATAGGCTGCAGCCAGAAGATGTTTTTGTTGTCACACCTAGAGAAGCTTGCTAGTCTCATGAAATTAGCTGGTGATCCTTAGTATTTATTCTCCAGAAATCACCTGAAAGAGTGAGTTCTTGTTGCTATGTTCATTGGAAGTTGTGCGAGAATATGGTGAAGTGACTCTTCCATGGTGAGCAGAGAGCAGAGATTTCCAAGTGATACATTCCGATGTATATTGGTTTTTATTTCAAATACACACACTTCCAGCATCCAAAACAAATCTCTTCAAAACATATATTTTCTTTTAGTCAAAACCAAACTTTTTCTACTTTTTTTTTTTCTCATATGGATACAAGTTAAAGTTTGCAAAACAGCTAGAATTTGCATGCGGTCATGTCAGCCTAGATTTTTAAGATGAGACTTGATTTAAACACTGCTTGCTTCATTCCTGTGTCTACACAGGCCTTTACAACTGTGTTCTCAATGAAATGAATAGTTGTCATAAGAACAAAACACACATTATCTTCTCCTTACACTGACTTGTGCAATTATGAAAACCATTACAAAGGAAGTCTAGGAGACATGACAGATTTGGGATTATGGTTTTCTTAAAGAATCACACCAGAAACTCTGGGTATTAATTAAGACATGGTAGCGTGTGTGGAGGGAATCAAATGTCTATCAGCATTAGAATCATCTTTTTTAACTGATCGTAGTTGCCATAACATTGGAAGAAGAGAGGGGCATAGGGGAGGATTTTCTTGTCATGGAATGAAGTTTTGTATGAAAACAGAATGTACTTCAAATTGTCCAAAAGATTCAGCCAGTAAAGAAGATTCATGTGCAGCTAAATGACTTTGTATTTTTCAATACAGTTTCTACACCATGTCTTGCAGAAAATAATTTCTCCCAGGAGTACCAAGAGATAAGCCTGTCCTGCTTCAGTGTACCATCACCACCCAACTTTGCTGATGCTTTTTGCCAGGTCCTCAGACTCATGAAGACATTTGGAGCTTTGCTGTTACCATTAGCGGTTTTTGCACTGGTGCTTCAAATTTCTAGTTGGTTTCTCTCTGTACTTATATCTGAGGAATCATGCATGTCTTGTCCTTCCTATCCCTTCCATTTGTTCTTCACCTCTCCCATGCCGCTCCACTACTTTTCAACATGCAATCTTTAGACTCTTTAGCAAGTCCTGCAGTGACAGAAAAAGGGACACCAATTTTGGACTGAAGGTGGGTAGATTTAGCTTGGTCATAAGGATGTTTTTACTGTGAGGATGATAAGACAAAGGAACAGGTTGCAAGGAGATGCTGCAGGTGCTTCATCATTGGGAGTGTTTGAGGTCAAGTTGGATAAGGCTTTAAGCAACCTGATCTAGTGAAAGATATTCCCGCCCAAGGTGAAGGGGTTGGGCTAGACAGTCTATTAGGTGTCACTTTCAACCCAAAAATGTTTTATAAATCTATTCACTGCACAGTGGGAAGAGGCAATTTTTCACACCTCTTGAGGTCATAACATTTTCTGCATTTACATCTAGGGGAATTGGTTCTGTCCCTGAAAAAACCCCAACCTTATTTATATTAGTTCTGCTATGCAACGCCTTCAATTGCCGGCTTTATGACAGCCCTTGATTTTATAGGTCTAAAGGCCCTGTTTATTTTTTTGTTGTTATTTCTTTATTTAATAGTAACAGTTACATCTACAATCAGCATTTGACTGCAGTGTTTATCATTTCACCACATCTGTACTTCCTTGATGAAGTTATGAGAGCTTATGAAGCAATGTTGCTGATGACCCTTGCAAACAAAACTTCCCTTACAAGCTAATGCACTGAATTTGCCAGACGATGTTTCTTTCAAGTATTTGATTCCTCAAGCAGCTACATAGAAACTATAAAAAAATAACAAAAGACGTAAAAGAGTAGCATCTTCAGAGACTCCTAGATTATAGTTGTGAGTTTCCAAAGGCAATCTTCTAAACCACTGAAATCTATATTTTGGCAAGGAGGTAGTGTTAGTCCATGCATGCTTTCCTTGACTGCAATGGAAGATACAAGATCTAAGCCATGCATATATACGTCCATTTTGTCCTTCACTTCTACATGTTTTGGTCACACACTTTTTCTCCTTTCCTCTCTGTCTCCCACCTCCTGCTTATTTGCATTGCTTTTGCTGCAACATGAAATGATTATTACCCTGTGTTGCTTGTGTCAAGTGAGGATAAGAAGTTTTGGTTTTGAAATAGTCCATGTTTATTCATTCATTTCTTTTCTTATTAAGTTCAGATGGATGCTATTTTTCTGCTAAATCAATTCAAGGACACAACAGAAAATACCGCTGTCATTACCGCACCTTATCTGATCAAGCTATTAAAAAGTTTTCTAAGTTCTAAAAACCAAACTGTTGCAGGTTAGATGTTTTGGGTTCAGCTTCAATACTGCTACCCCCTTTCTGTTCTAATTTTCTTAGCTCTTCAGAGTTTTAATCTGGCTCTTTACAGGTGTTACCCGCTTTTAGCTCTCATCAGATCAGTTTCAAATATAAATGCTGCAGCCATATTTGACCCCGTCTTAAACTTCTTTTGGGATTTCTTTTTAGTGATTTATCTTTTTTTTTTTTTATGAAATCTTTGGAGAATTAAGAGCCAGTACAAATATAAATTATTTAGAGCACCTGATCTTGACCTGCACTGAGAGATAAAAAAATCAGGTACATTTGTGGGGGAAGTTACTTTTACAGCTGACAGTGGTTCTTGTTCACACTCCTGAAACCAGAAAAGAGCAGAGTTAAGCCACCTACACCTCATAATCTGTCTCTCATCACTGTGCACCATGATTTATTATGAAAGTAGCAGTTCACTTTATCTGAAAGTTCCTATGCTTGAATGCCCCAAAGCTCAGTACAAAAATAGAGTGATGACAATATTTTTATTCAAAAGTAATAGTCTAATACCATGAACTCAATCAAGAAAACAAGTTCAGTCAGAGCACTTTTCCTCTTTTTCTTACAATTACGTCTGAAATAAACATACAGCTTCTGGATAATGTCTTGAGGCTGGCTACCAAATGACTTCATATATTCATTGTGTAAGTGCCCTCTAGTAGCTATGGTCACTGCCTGCTTTAATCCAACTCAAGCAGACGGAATTTATATCTTTACACATCTAAACGTGCTGTCTGCAGTGCAGTTATGGATTGGGGTATCAAGGTAAACTCCTACAATTTTCTCACTGCAGACTGCAAGTTTTAGAAATATGACTTTCTAATATCTGCTGTAGCCTGTGATTAACTTTCTCTTATTTGAAATTGCTACTAGATGTCATTTGGCTCAGATGATTCAGTTGCAGAAGGACTACTTTGATATTTGTTAGCATCAGGTGCCATGTTCTGGCTTTTATGTATCTTTTCCAAATTTGTTGGAGCCAATGTGTTTTCTGTAGGCTTCAGAAAGCTACGCATAAAGCTGCAAACAGAATCTTAACACTGACTTGTTCCATAAACAATGATAGATGAATCTATTCATAAGTATAGAGAGATGTACTTCTTTTCCCTACATCTGAATATACAGAATTAATCCTCTTAGTGCTCATACTTTCCTCGAAACTACATTGGAATATATGAATATTGCATTCAGAATGCATTTATATTATGCTACGTGTTAACTTTGGATAACTTGTCTGTGAAGATGTGTCATGAGTATGAGCTGATGACAAGCTTAATTAACATCACTGCAAAATGTTAAAGATGCAAAAACATAGGTCAAGAAAGAAAGAGAATCAAAAAACAAAGCAAACTGAAAAAAAATGTCACTGGTTCTGTTAATATTGAGCAGGTGAAAACTGTTGGTTCCAGATGTCAGTTCACCAAGCTGGATTCCTGTCCAGTTTGGATACTCACAGTGCACCCTCTGTACGTCTTGAGAACAAAGCACAAGCATTTTCCTCCTCTCAGAAGCAGATAACCTTTATTCCACTGCTCTTAGATTCAGTTCAAAATCTGGCTGAGGGTGCTTTATGCTTAGCCTGTCAGAAATGGAGCTTACTTGGTCAGAACACTCAGTTTAGCTCTCTACCACTACAACTAACGAAAAGAGATCACATGGTACCTGAATGTTTTCCAGGTGCTACAGAAAACTCATCCTCCTTAAGGTAGAAAGGAAATAGTGAAAGGAAATTCACTGAAATAGCTACCAGAACAGATTTATAGGAGCTGATGACAAGCTTAATTAATGTAATAGGAAAACTGGAAATAGTTTAATCCATATAATTAATTGGAAATTGGAAAAAGATTAGTCAAGGATCTAACCTAACATAAAGAACATATACAGAATAAAATAACTTGTCAGAAAATTTCATAGTATTTCACAAATGACAATGACAGAGAACTAAAATCATCAATGTATTAAAAAACTTCGGGTTTTTTTAGTTATAAACTAAACACATTAACCTAATAAAGTCCTACTTTCTGGGAATAACTAATTTTTTTCCTTACCCTGCCTATTGAAACTTTTAGTGCAGTTGCACCATCTATACAGAAGTGATAGAGCTTTCTTCCTGAAGGCAGAATCTGATTTCTGTAACATTTTCGCTTTTCTTCCATGTTCTTTCTCTACAAAACTCCTTATCAGCTTTCACAAAATGGTCATTTCCCCTGCATTTTATCGTCTAAGGCAGTTCTAACAGCAAAGCTTTGATTTATCCTCACTCCATTACTTGTGGTCACCTGAGATTCTGCATTTACTAAGAATCTCAAGACAATACTTATCTCAAGACAACAATTGCAAAGTCAAAGATTTTCAGTTTAATTTAGTTGATTTTAGTTTATTTAAGTTTATTTTATTTTATTTTGGTTTATTTTATTATTGTAGAATTGATGGTATCATGCATGTAACCCTATCAGTACAAAATGCAGTAAAATGAATAAACATGCGAATATAGTTTGCCTAAAAACCTGGTTCAGCTGTAATTTGCCAACTGAGAAACAAACCCTCTCTCTTAATAAAGACCCCTGCATTACAGGCTATTGTAATACATAAAAATCTGTCAAGAAAAAGAAACAACCTGACTTATTGCAGAAAGTTTCTTTGAAGCTAATTTCCTCTTTTACTTCTCAAGAGAGGATTAGCTCAGGATCTCGAAAGTGCAAAGGAATCCAATCTGTCAACTTAAAAGACTTTTCCAATGTGCAAATAAATAGATTAGTTTCCTTATAAAGCCAATGTGACACTACCAGATGATGAATCTCACATTTTGCCTAGATCCCTGAGAGTGGTAGATGTATGTTCTGACATTTTTTTTTACACAAAAAAACTCAGCTGGTTTTTTTCTTCTATTAGGAAGACGATTAAGAAGCCTGTCCTAGGGTAACAAGGACCTGTGCCATTTTTTTTTTATATTCTGTAAACAATTCCAAGAATCTAACTGGGGTAGGAAATTAACTGGATGGGACTTTAAATTGTTTTGCCTTGTTTCGGTTTGTTTTGTGTTGGTTTTTCGGTACTTGAATATGGAGTCTGAAACTGATTTCAAAACCAAAGCTACACTATGGGTTTACTGCTTTTTTGAAATACTCATTAGAGAAAATCACAGAACATTAGAGATTGGAAGGGACCTCGAAAGATCATCTAGTTCAAGCCCCTGCCACAGCAGGATCACCTAGACCAAGATGCACAGGAACATATCCAGGTGGGTTTTAAACATCTCCAGAGAGAGAGACTCTACAACCTCCTATTTAAAATTAAGGATCTGGTGGAGAAATTCTTTAGCTAAGATGATGAGGTTAGAAAGTAGAGCAGAAAATGCCAACGGCAGTGCCAAAAATCATTGGCTTAAAGCTGGTAAAAGTAGCATCCCAAGTCACTATGCTTCCAAGTAGGAAGGATCTAGTGTTTAGGAATTAAAGGACCTGTATATTCATTCTGCCTTTTTCATTGGCTCCCAGCATGACCCTAGGCAAATTGTTTCTTAGATCAACAGCCATGTGTCTCAGCTGCTCTCCATGTGTGCTGCCTAAGTGCAATTTTCCTTAATTCTTGTAAATATCCTTGGTGTAAAATATTGTTATGTAATTAGGACTCTGTCTAGAAAAGAATAGCATGTCAAATTCTTTGTGGGTCAGTTTTCATATACATTAACTCCTTTGTTTCAATTTCTGTATAAATTTTCTTGATTGTTTTCCTTCCACTTCTCTTTCTGTTTAAGACACTAACTGACATAATTGGATGCCATGAACTTGTGACTCCACTGTGCTAACTCTTTTAATAATAACTTTGCTAGGATTGAACAAGTGTGGTCAAAAATGAGAGATGCACAGTAGGGGCAAGACCTGGGTTCATGGTCCCTGAGTACTTTGTGACAAACAACTGAAAATCTTTGAGTGTGATACATTAGGAATTTATTTTCTGTTCAATCTCAAATCGCTGAGTAAATGTCTGTGAGAAAGATATCTGGACACTCATATGTCTGTTAGTAGTAATATAATTCTCTCTGTAAAAGAAGATGAGCTCATCTGGCTTGTGACATTGGTCACTCTAATTTTTTCAGTGTAATATTTTTATTTTCAGTGCATTTTTTCCTTTGTTTTGTTTTCCTCTACTGATATCTTTGTCTCCAAATTAAGAAAGCGTGTAATTTTTCTTTTGTATTCCCTGCAGTATGTAATGGCAATTTATTGAACCACGGAACACTAGAGATTGGAAGGGTCCTTGAAAGATCATCCAGTCCAATCCCCCTACCACGGCAGGATAACCTAGACCAAGTCGCACAGGAATATGTCCAGGTGGGTTTTAAACGTCTCCAGATAAGGAGACTCCACAACCTACCTGGGCAGCCCATTCCAGTGATCTGTCACCCCTTACACTGTTTGTAGTTCCCTTAGGTATCTTGTGGAGTCAGTTCAGTGTTCAGCAGCTAGTGTAAATATGTGCAATAGGCATGACACATGACAGTTTGAGACAAGCTTCATCGTTCGGTTTGCATACGATGCTTCCTATTTTAGTTTAGCATGGCAGAGCCAAAATATTCTCTGGGGTGCCTTGTAGTTGTTTGTTGTTTGTTTTTTAGATAGATATGAACATCACCGGGTAAACAAGGGAAAAATGAGCTTGACTTAGTTCAGATGTCTGAGCATCTTGAGCTGACTCCTGTGTGTTTGAAATGCTTCATTTTATTTTTAATAGTACAGTCAAGGAAAGGAGAACACAATCTTTTTAGATGTTCTTGGAGCGTCTAAATTCATGAGAGGGTATATTTCCCCTCTCGCTGCTTCTACATGTATACTCTGATTAATGCAGATGTGAGTTATGCATTAGCATCAAGGGGAGAATTTCACAGCAGCTGCTGAGGAGCATGAAGCCTGAGTGGATGGTGAGGAGAAAATAAACAGTGACTTTCCAGTGGGAGTTGAAAAGGGTGGTAAGGAGTCTGTCTAGAGAAAGACATCTGTTCTTCTGTAATCAGACTTGTAGACTAGACACCTAAAATTATACACATCATGAGAAGGCTGTTGAAGGATCCAGTGCTGCCCTTATCTGCTGTAAGACAGATATACATTGATTTTTGTTTGTAGGTAGGAGAATTCTGCAGACTTAAAATGCACAGCAGTCTGGGAGAGCAAGCAATGTAACAGCAACTTCCCCTGAAGTCTGTGAGAAACAAGAGAAAATACTTTGGTCAGAGAGGTCAGCATTTGAGATTTGAAGGGCAAATGGCAGCTGAAAATGTGGTGCAGAAATACTGGAAAATGGTTCACTAACTGGTTGGTTTTTTCCACACTATTGGGAACTTCAGCATGAAATGGCTGTGTGAGCATTCCAGGAGTGACTTCAATAAATTTGTCCTTCAATACATTTAAGTATGTTTTTAATCAGCTCTAATGATGCAACTGCTAGTGTAAACAAGTGCAAAGCTGTACAGAACCAAGGATTGGGAGGTACAGAATTAAAAAGCGTAAGGAAAACAAATTTCAAAAAGAAAACAAAGAGAATTAAGAATATATTCAGAAATCTTACTCGTAAATGCACAACAATTCATGGAAATTCCTGGCTCATAAAGTCTAATCCTCTGCTACAGGAAGAAATTTTCTTGCTTGCTTATATGTTCCTTAAACTTCACTATGTATTTAATAGGTTGTCCATTCTTCAGGCTATACCTGTGGGGGCACCTGGAGGTGGATAGTGAGACATAAAGATGTCCCTGTACCCAGATATATTTTAGAGAGGAGCTTTGAGAAACCCTGCAAGAGGTAATGTCATAGCCCACAACATAAGTTTAAATCTGACTAGTTAACAGTAAAATCAAGAGTCTTCCTATAACCAACAGCTGACATATACCTTTTAACATTATTAAAAGGGATTTAAAATTCAAACCTGAAGTGATATTTTTATAGAAAAACAGAAAATAAAACAACGGTTCTCGATAATATTAAACAGTAGCCTTCACCAGCAACAAAATTCATTTAAAGAGAGCAAAAATCAATGTCCTCATTTTTAGATAGGAAAGCCAAGGCACAGAAAAGTGAAATAGCTTGTCCTAGTTTGTGCAGAAATCTGAGTGATCCCTAGTGATCATTAAGAAGAATCTGGCCTATTCTTGGCTAATGAGGCAAAAAAAAAAATGTTCTGGATGTGACTGAGACTAGATCAGATACAGCTCATGAAAGTGAAAATTTGACTAGATACTACACCATGTTCTATTCACTGATGTGACACTGCACAGCAACAAAAGAATTCTTTTATATCGGGTTATTAGTTAAACTAGGGCTCCGTGTTTCTTGAGATATGTTAGAAAATGGGTAGTCATTTTATGTACCAGTCTAAACAGATTTATGAGAAGTTTATTTAATTAATGTTGAACTTTTAAACTTTTTAAAAAGAAGTTCAGTGTTCTTCCTATCTACGCTTGGTGGAATTAGTAGAGGATTCTATTAAGCTGTGACTTTACTAATGTAATTTGATGGCTCAACATCTCAGTGTGCCTGGTTCTCACTATTTGTTCTGTTTCAAGACTTGACATGATCGGTCAGATCTGAGAATTATAATTATGCAGTGTAGAAATAGACTTCAAGATTTCAAGTCCCCACAGAAAAAGCCAGTGGGTATGTAATTAAGAAAGAGGAAAAAAAAAGTCGACCTACTTTTTCAGTTTAGTCTAAACTTCTGATTGATTTATCTCTATTTCTCTCAGTTGATCTATTTGTCTGCCTATCCATTCTGTCACTAATAATCTTGACCTAATTTTGCATTGATTGATCGTTTAAACAAATTTCTAGCCTGAATGTTGGCAATTTAATAATGTGAGCCATTTAGGAGTTAAATGGAATCAATAAAACATTCTATGATATCAGTGAGAAACACTGAAGTGCCAGTGCCTCATTATCCCTTTCATCATTTTATATTAACATTTTTGGAGCTGCAGTCAACCAAAGTTACTACTGAAACCAGGACAACAATTAATAACAAGGTGTTACATTTTAGCAATCACATTTTTTCCAACTACAGAAAATAAAAGCCAGAAAATGCTGTTATGTGTTCAGCCTCAGTGGGCATTTTTCATCTAATCGACATCTGGTATAGAAAACTTGCAGTGTATCTGTAATCCTTGTTTTCAATCTGTTCTGTCCTTCATGTCTATTCCAGTAGGAAAAGAAGAGCCTGATACCTTCTTAGCCAACCACCCCAGAACTCAGATCAGTGTAGTTCATAGAGAAATCACCATTTTGCTGAGAGGCTGAAATGTCTGCAGCAAAAGCAGCACTTCTGATACTGGAAATACCAGAGGAGTGGGTTGGACTAAAGTAAACTATATGATGGCTGCATGTCATCCTTTACTTTGAGGTATGGTTAGTGTAGTGGTTTTAGCTCACAAGCACCTACCAACACTGGACTTAGTAACACACTAAATGGAGATGATGCTGCAGTCAGGAGCCTTCAGCTAGTTCACCTGACTTCCTAAGATTTTGGCTTCTAAAGGGCAAGCGTTGCTTCCTTTGTCTTGTACTAAGCTCTCGTTCCTCCAGAGAGAACCAAGCAATCCAAATACCTATAAAAAAGTTTGATATTCTGAAAGAAGTAGGATCGTGAGGTATGGAAATACAGGGTTTTGTGAAGTCGTTGTTGTAAGAGCAAGGGTGTTTTAACGTCAATAGTCGGCTAAAGTATGGCGATTAGCATGTGCCGCGGTCTTTGTTGACCACCACAGACAGGGGCTGCAGTGTGCGTGGACACTTCGTGGACAGCGTATGGCAGCCAATGAGATCGCGGCACGGGTTGCTGGGGTGTTTGCCGGACCAATCACTGTTCTCTAAGAGTGTATATATTGCCTAAGTTTTAGCAATAAAACGGCTTCTACTTGAAATCCTATTGATTTGAGTAGATTCCAAAAGGTGATGCCCCCAAAATATGTAAGTTAAGTTACGCAGCTATAGTGAGGTATGTTTGGGGATCTTGCTTGGTACGTACCATGGGACAAAGGATGGTGGCAGTCTGTGCAAAGAGCTCCATCCCTCTATCTTTACTGAACACTTTTTATGGAAAAGCTATTTTCTTCTCTATTTCCTGTGTACTTAAATGAACAACTAAATATATGACAATATACAAAATCCTAGCATAATCGGAGATCTTAGGTTTTCTCTAACAATATTTATCTCTCTCTTATTCCTAGGTTAAATGTTTCTCTGATACATCCGCTGCTCGTGTAACATGAATTGTAACGATGGTTTCACACAGACAACACAATTTGTTGTTCCCGACTCTGCACAGTGACAGACACATTCTGCTAAACTGAACCGTAACTAAGTGATAATAGTATGCATTAGCAACATTGTATGCTTCTTGTTTACCTTCTTATCAGATGCTGCTCTTTTGTGTTGGTATTTATTTTGCTTCATTTAAATGCCCTACCAATAAATGAGTCCTAGAAACATAGCACAGATTATTATGGCTTTAGACATAAGCTTCTGTGAAGGTGTTAAATACCATCCATGTGCTATTGAGCAGCCAATATAATATTTCCTTTAAAATTTCTATAATTCTTTGTCATTTTCTTCCTAACTTATATTTTTCCAGCTGGATGGACAGTGTAGTGGCAATGGCCTGCCCCTCACAAGGTTCTGATTTAGGGTTGTTAACTCTATACTGCACATGTCCCTTCTCCATGCCAGAACAGATTAGCTCTACTGGCTGCTGTTAATCCAGATGTTTGCCTCATGAATAATTCTTAGTCTGTCTGAAAGCCCATGAAACAGAAGAAGAATGATACTATATGCAAAATAGTAGTCTACTGGAATACTGCTTGCCAATTACTTCATTTGGAGGGGGAAGAAGATAAAGTGCAGCCGCCAGGCCCACAGATATTTTCACATCAATTCTCACATTAGTGTCTGCACAACACAGCCACCTCCTGACTTCAATTCTCATATGATGCATCTTTTTTGAATTTCAGATGTCTGAACTGTGAGTGCGATAAACAGAATAAGCAAGAGGCACAACGGTGACATAGCAGTCCAAGCCAAGGTAACATATGCCCCCCTCCCCCAACAACCTTCAAACCCCGAACAGTGAGAAAATGAGACAACGTTTTAACAGGCATCTACATTCCAAAAAAGGCAAAACCAACATTGGACTGCATGAAGGGATAAGAGAGAAGAATACAGAAATATTATGTGCTATTACAGAACCTGATGACACATCCTGATTTGGTATTATAGTCACGCGCTCTTTTAATAAATTAATAGTTGTAGACTATTCACCCATTGTGAAAAAGTATTTTAATGGTGTCCTAAGGTATTGTCATAGAGACTTTGGAGGAAACAATAAATACAGCAACAATCATTAGCATCTTGATTGATTAACAAGTTCAATGTCAAAAACGGGTATTCAAAGAGATCTGGTATTGAAGAGATTATTTTTTCAAGACAAAATCTTTCAAATGAATTACATCTGATTCGTTTTATGTACAATTTTGCCTTTTAATCTGTCTTGAACCATGGGATGTCCATATTCACTACTTGAGTTGTTTCATGTTCCTTATAGCAGGCAAAGTAACCTGGATTCAGATTCAAAACACAAAAAAATTTAGAGAGCAGAATAAGAGGATGGAAAAGAAAGCTGTGGAGGGAATGCAAATTCTAAAGATGGAAAACTTGGAAAAGCACAGTGAAAGAGTCACAGTACAGAGATGGTAGTTCCCCTTGGGTATGAGTAAGAAAAAGAGAAATTCAAATATTCACTTGCATTGTAAAGACGTAGCACTTTTTCCTTCACTGATTTTTGAGTTTATTTGGTTTTGACATTTTGTGTCTTTTGTTATAATGTGGATCAAAAAGCTCTCAATAAATTAAAGACATTTAACTTAATTTTAGGAGGTTTGTTTGTTAAATACAACCTATTCGACAAACTGAAAATCAATGCAGGTCAAAAGAAGCCTCTCCATTTGAAGTTCTATAATCTATATGTTTTTACTTTTTGTCTGACTCCAAATGCTAGATCAATGGAATGAATTTCCTTTAAGAGCGAATGAAGCTTGTCCATTTCCCTTCCTCCCAAATGAGTTATTATTTTAATTTCTTTTTCATGTAAAATTCATTTTGCATTCTTTCTAAACCTCGCTCTGAGTAGATTTGCAAGGATGTGGAGACTCCATTAATGGAGTCCATTCATTAATGATAAAAAGCTTTGGATTAAGATTTGCATGTCAGCAGCATTCTCTAATAATATTTAAGGTTTCCTCAAACGTTCCCGTTTTGATTTTTCAGAATCTCTGTTTATGTTTTTTTTTTTAAAAATCCTTTCTTCAATTTCATTTTGTAACTGTTCCATACTTAGCTTTTTGTCCATCTTTTTGAATTTTTGTTTTCTCTACATTATACTTAAAGGAAAAACACACTTGGTTAACTGCCAGCTCCTCAAAACGTAGAGACTAGATTGCCTTGGAAACAAGAAGTTTATGTAAGGACAATGAAATTTTGTTATTTGACAAGTAGGCAGTCTAATTGCATAGTGACAGACGTAGTACTCAGTTTAAATTTTTGATTGGTTAAAATTTCACTGTACAAGCTTAGATTAATGATTAAACATCAAATAAATGATCTGTAGATTTTTGTATTTTGATTTGTTCATCATTCCAAAAATGCTAGATAATAAAATGAAAATCTTTGCAAGAACTTGTTAAAAATTAAAAGAAAATTACATATTGAAAACCAATCCTGAATTTTGCATGGGACATGTTTAAAGTGGGTTGTAAAATATTACATATTTAATCTCTGAGAGAAAAAGCTCCTGGTAGTTATAACCAGGTTATTTAAAGTCAGTATTCAAAGATTATATAAAAGTATTTGGAGTACCTATGCCAAATAAAAAGACAATATAGCTCCTCCACACAGCATATGCAAAATCATTGGTATCAGCTTTGTCAAGAATTTCAGCTATTGTTCTCTGGCCCTCGAGCCAGTGCTTTGTGGAAGATCTGTAAGACTTCCCCAGGCTGTATGTGCAGAGATGCAGCATGCTGAGGGATACCAGTGGTGCATCTAAGAAATTCATTTTCTCTCCTGCAAAGTCAAAGCTCTCCTCTTGACAGCTGCTGTGAGAAGGTACAGGCTGAGAGGGCTTCACACTGCAGAGATGCAATTCCTTCGTGACAAGGCAAGAAACAACAGGACTGCTAAGTTAGCAGACTAAACTTGGAACCTTGAGGGGAGGAAAAAAAGAACAAAAACGGTGCTTTATAATTTACAATGAAACAAGCATTTCCTAGAACTGCTTTTGATTTTTTGTATTTTCAGTGTCCTACTTGATCTTCTCCGATTTGACCAAGCCAAGAGTTCCTTTTAAAGGAATCTGTGATGCACCTCATGCACAGGCTTGATGGTGGATTTGTATTTAAAATTTTCCACTATGCTGTCACACTTCTAAAGTTTATTGGCCCTGCCAGACCCGCTCTCTTGAAGATGGAGCGATTGCCAAAAATATTTCTGCAGTGATAATCCTTCTGGATTTATGCTCTCAACATGCAGTTCACCACCTGGGCTCAGGATTATACAAGGATTAGAACAAATTTCAGATAAAAACTGGATATGCTTTCCGCATTGCTGCCTATTCCTAGCAACTGTCACTCCTCAGTTACGCATTGAGGTGTATGTGTTATTTTCTTTCATTATTTATCACAGAATCATAGAGTCATTCCGGTTGTGTCAATATGGCACCACTCGTAAATTGTTATTAAAAGGCGAGCTGTTTGTGCAAGCTTAAATGTCTTGGAAAGTATCACCCTAATTGACACAGCTTGCATACTACCTTTCCAATATCAGTTCTAACTCTTTCTCATAAATATTCTCAGAAAGCACTCCTGCTTAGCTTTAAAACCTGGCCCCAGGACCCACCAGCTTTACTGTCTCATTAATGCTACCGGACAGGGATTTTTATCTTTGTAATCCTGAAGGAAACACTTGTGGAAATGCTGTTTTTTCAGTAGTTGGAGGAAGTCATCTATTGACATGAACACTGGAATATACACTTTTTATAGTCTTTCATAATTCAGAGACCCGAGGGTGTTTTGCTCAAAGTTTCCCAAAAATGTTACTTTACAAAGTGTTGATAATTGTGAAATTAAGGAGCTGCTGTTCAGAAAAATCTTGCCCAGTTTTCTTCACAAATAGATGCTTAAACTTGAGAAATCAGGTTAGGGGATCTATAGAACACATTTCAGCCTCAATGCACTGCCTAAATTAAATGCAATGTCTCAAGCAAAGATGCTCTCTGAAATCTAAAAATTGTTTGCAGGTTGTTGCAATCTTCAGGGGTGTCTGTGAAGCGCTGGCTCAACATATGTGGAAACAAAGGTAACTGCTACTCGATTTTGCTGTCTTGCCTATTGTGTTCAATGAAGTTGAAGACATGGCAATAGCATAGACAAGATAAAAAAGCTCTCAAAAAATTTCCTTATCTTGGTTAAAACTCACAGTAGCAAATAGTGTGGATGATGAAGGAAATGGAGCAACTCCCTTATGCGGAAAGACTGAGGGCGCTGGGTCTCCTCAGCTTGGAGAAGAGACTGAGGGGTGACCTCATTAATGTCTATAAATATGTGAAGGGTGGGTGTCAGGAGGATGGAGTCAGGCTCTTCTCAATGTCATCTAATGGCAGGACAAGGGGCAATGGTTGTAAGCTGGAACATAGGAGGTTCCACATCAACCTGAGAAGGAACTTCTTCACAGTGAGGGTGACGGAGCACCGGAATAGGCTGCCCAAGGAGGTTGTGGAATCTCCTTCACTGGAGATGTTTAAGACCTGCCTGGATGTGTTCCTGTGTGACTTGGTCTAGGTGATACTGCTGTGTCAGGGGGATTGGACTGGATGATGTTTCGAAGTACCTTCCAATCCATAATGATTCTATGATTCCATGAGTCTAAGCTGCATTGTGAGACAAATCTGAAATAGTCTACATGCATGCCAGCTGGAATGGAGGTGAGACGCTTTTTGATTACCGTGCCAAAACAAACCTGTTTTTCCGTTACTCACATTATGTCTTGTTTAGGGTATTTAGTTCATTTACCCGTTGGAGGTTACACAAAAACTGATAATGAAAAAATACATCAGCTATCAAGGTGCTATGCCAAAAATAGGTGTCTAAATTGAGCAGCAGCCTTCTGTTTGTCTTGCTCATGTGACAGACTGTCCTCCTAACAAGCATGTTACTCACTGGGAGATGGATTCATCAGAAAGCTGGTAATGATAAAATAAGCTGAGTATAGACTGCAAACCCTTGTTTTTGGTAATAATAGCACATGCTTGGGGAATCCTTTGAGGCCGAGACTGAGAAGGTGTGGTATGTAGTGGCAACACTTACACACAAGCCTTGATTTCCAGGTGAAAAAATTATAGCCTAGTAAAGACTATAACAGTATTATTGCAGCCCAGTAAGCTTTTGCCCTTCTTACTCAGATCAGACTGATTCTAAGGAGAGAGGTCCATGAGCGTTTTTCTGGTACTGTTGTAGAAACCACAACCGTTCAAAGAAAGATTAAATTCAATAACAAAGAGTATTATTGGGTAAAATTAAGGTCTAGGAAATCAGGCTAGACTCAATGTTTGTACTTGCCCTATCCAGCTGATACTAGGTGTTATGCTTCTTGCTGAAAACTGCTCCTGTCCTACTCCAGCAGAGAAGCTTATTTGGGTGAGTGCACTGAATGTAAATGTCTCTGGGCTTTTGGGTTTAAATGAGCCACTAGAACTGCCTTTTATTTTATCCAATTAACATTTATAAACTCAGAAAGGGAACACTTTCTCAGGCTAGCAACAGACAGTTGTTTTTGCATCCTCAAGTACAGACAATAAAGCCCTAATGAGAGTTCAGCAGTTTGTTTTTTTTTTTCATTTGATATGTTCTGAAGGAAGAGGTTTCAGTGGGAAAAAACTGATCAGCAATCAGTGATTAGTGTTTATTTCTTGACATTTTGCTGGAAGTCTAGGAAAGGCAATCAGGTATATAAGGCTGCCATGCTCTTCAAGCAGCAGTTTGGTGCTAGGCTAATTATTAGCTCTCCTGTAGCTAACTGCTGCCACATGTGAACAAAGATCACAATGTTATCTTAACAATAAATGTACACAAGTTTTAGCTGTGTGCTGCAGTGAATCAGCTAACGCAAAATAAGGTTTTAAGGACATTAATGCAAGAGATAATCCAGCAGGACCTAATTTAGCTTGATGAATTAACATGCTACATTCAGTATGAAATATGCATTATCTTGGGTACACAGCTGGATAATTTGTGGACCAAGATCTTGAACTGGAGACAGACAGATTAACTAGGCTAATAAAAATGAACCTCTTTCTGGAATGACTTTTTCTGCTTCCAGGTGTCTGTAAGGCTCTAGTGCCTTTCTGAGCTTTATAAAGAGGAGACCAGGCCAGCCTCATCACCTGCCACAGGCTCTCTTTTTAACTCTTAACAGACCAACTGCTCTAGGCAGCTCCTATGAAATGCAAGAAGTTGTCACTGAGTCTCAGCGCCACATCTGTCAGGCAGAGTTAAAGCCATCTCCTTTCACAGGAATATGCTCAAATATGTTGTAAAGAAGTTATTGCAGATCAGACAAACAAAATTTATCTGTTGGGCAAAGATTTAAAACCCTATATTCATTAGTGTCACTGATGGAGAAACATAAGATAATAGTTTTCATAAACTTTATAATTTTCATAGGAAGATTACCTAAAGGATCTCCTCTACAGTTACTTATGTGACAATGTCAATAAAAAATGTCTTAAAAACCTCTTTTTTAAGTTTTGGCTCTCTCTGAAGTTCCTGTGAGTTAAATCTGTAGCACTAGATGCCTATTTCTATGGAGTATTCTCTGCAGCAGTATTCTCAAATTCTCAGACTTTATATAGAGATACTGATCCACCCTTAGAGCCACTGGTAGTCATAACTGAAGATAAATCTGAGAAGACGCAAATAATCTTGAACAGCTTTTAAATAGAGGAGGGGTTTTTTCCCCTCCCAGATTATCTTGATCTTGGCAAACGCAGATTTAGATATTTGTGTTGGGGATTGAAATATGTGTACTGTTTATTCTAGGGGAATTCTTGTAAGTGCTTATTCCTTGTAAATATTCAAAAGTGGTAGAACAGAATATACTTAACTTTTATCAGAGTGCATAAACCCGCATTTTGCAAAGTGAGTCTTCTCATTTTACTACAGGTCATACAACTTCACCTGGTTTTTCACCCCCATAAATCAGTGGCATCTCTAGCAGTGCACTTTGTGCTGCGCAGTACTCACAGATGTAGCCTCAGTCAGAGGGGAAGGTAAGGAGGCTCGGTCACTACACAAAAACTGAGTGTATTAACACGAATGTGGCTTACATCGCGATAGTTCTTATTTCATCCCTCCCCATTCCCAACTTTGTCTTCTGAGGGAGTGTGCACAGTGCTAATTGTCTAGAGCCAAAACTGTACAAGCATTGAAGTACCTAAAAATGGGAGCACTTGTATTTACAAAAGTGTAAGTAATTAGGCAAATCCTCTAAAGGTCTTGATTAAATTCACCAATTACTTCTGCCGACGTCTCTTTTACCAGGCCTCCTTGAGTGCTGTTTTGAGTATCACACTTTGAGATATCCAACTATGGCCTTCCTGCACGCTGAGGGTTTGGGGTGAACTGCTGCTATGCATGTGCAACACAAGAATATGGCATGTGTGTTAATAACAACAGTGATGATGTATCATAGATCGTCCATTAATAAAAATAAATACTCCATCTTGAGCACATCCCTTTTTCTGTTTGCCCGGTTACATGCCAGATTGTCCAGGCAGGCTTTATGCAATCTCCATTAGCAGCACAAGCCTGTCACTCGCAGAAGAAAACATCTTGAACTTTTCACAGATTCACATCAGACTTCTCTGTCACAGCAGTGATTTTTAAAAGAGAATATTTTCCTTTTTACCTAATTCTGCTGCTTTCTGTATAATAGATAAAAGCGCGTGAAATATGCTGGTTTTATCCTTGGATTTTCAGCTGAGGAGAAAATAAACAGACACTGTTCTGTCACAATGGCTCTCTGGGGAAAAAGAGAGATGCAATTTTTTATTTCCCCATTCCACAAAAGATCCCCAGGCAGTTTGTCCAGGTCATTTTATACAGTCAGCATAGCTCTTGACACATGTTCCTTTTCTTCTCGAATGGGAGACACAATAACTCATTACTACTCTTCCTCAGCCATTTATTCAGGTTGCTGTCTGACTCCCTGATTAATGACTGTTTCCCTCAAAAACTCTTAATGAAGTGACAGAATTCTGGCTCTGCAGATTCCCAGTCTCTAGCAGAATAATCACATGGTCTTGTGCAGCTAGAAAAGCTGCTGGCTCCGGACAAGCTGTCTAAAATATTACTTGACCACAAGTGAAAGCCATCCTGACTGAAACTCCCTGCTGTCTCCTAAGTTGATTGCCACAGTAGTGCTGATCGCCCATTAGCAACGTTTCCTGTTTGATTCTGACTTACTGGGCAGCAAAAATACTTGTTTAAAGGTCAACACAAATGCTGTTAAACAAAAAGGGACAAGAAAGAGCCAAGCACAAGTCAGTGACAACAGTGGACAAGTGCACATGTGCAAAACACACATTGAAGTGCTACCTATATGCAAATGTCACTTTGTCGAAGCAGCCACTTGTCTAGGTCATAGAACCATTGAATCATTTAAGTTGGAGAAAACCTTTAATATCACAGAATTCAACAACCCAGCACTGCCAATTCACCAGTAAACCATGTTCCTCAGCATCACAGTTATATGTCTTTTAAATACCTCAGGTGTTGGCGACTCCACCACTTCCCTGGGCAGCCTGTTCTACTTCTTGAAAATCCTTTTAGTGAAGAAACTTTTCCTAGTGTCTAATCTAAACCTCCCTTGGAGCAACTTGAGGCCATTTCCTCTAGTCCTGTCACTTGCTACTCAGAAGAACAGTCCAACCCCCACCTTGTTACACTCTCCTTTCAGGTAGTTGCAGACAGAGTTTTCTCCTCTGAGAAAACTCCAGGCTGAACAACCCCAGCTCCCTGTTTTGAAAGCCTGTAGCTTTGCCTGGTGTTGTTGCAAAAATAGAACATTGCCAGACACTTGGCCTTGTTAAACATCATACTATTAACCTTGGCCCATCAATCCAGCTTGTCCTGATCCCTCTCTAGAGACCCCTCTCTCCCCATCCTCAAGTAGATCAACACTCCCGCTCAACCTTTGTCATCTGCAAACTTAGTGAGAGTGCACAGTATCACAGTATTATCAAGGTTGGAAGAGACAGAATCACAGAAGGTTACAGGTTGGAAGGGACCTTGAAAGATCATCTAAGTCCAACCTCCCCTGCTGGAGCAGGGTAAGCCTACATACTGTCTCAAGATGTCCTATATGGGGCTTGAACCCATGACCCCAGGAATTCAGAGTCCCATGCTCTACCCACTGAGCCAACCAGGTGCCATCAAGTCCAACCTGTTATCACAGAGCTCAAGGCTAGACCATGGCACCAAGTGCCATGTCCAATCCTGCCTTGAACAGCACCTGATTTCCTCATCCAAATCACTGATAAAGATACTTTATCTGAACCAAATACCAGCTCTGGCAAATGTCACATGTAACCAGTCACCCATTGGAGCCAAATCCACTCATCAAATTCAGTTTCCATACTCTGCATTTTGGGTTTGTCAGCCACCGTATCATTTCATGCACAACTCCTCGCTGTATTGCTCTTTACCCTTCCCTACCTTCTTTAGACTATGTGTCATCACATCTTTGCCTAGCTGACAGTTGGTATCTCAGTATATATCTTTGATTTTTCTGTTCTTTATCAGCAGCTTTCTCCTCCATGGCCAATTTCTATTTCATGGTAATATGCAGAATGCGGTTATACAGGCAAAAGTGTTAATTAGGGACTTTGAACTGAGTCTCAGAAGGTCCCGGTTCCGTGGCTAGATTTTAAAAAATACTTTCTGTCTTCTGAATATAAATCTGGAAATACACACACTTTCACAGTACCTTAGATCAGAGCACTGAATGAGCCTGTTTCCTGTAAATAACAGTTTTATTATATATTATTACCTACTGTAAAAAGAGGGTTGTTCAAGATGTCCTTCCCAACCTTAATCATTCTGTAACATTTACATCTCTGAGTAAGAGGTCACTTCTAAGGATTTCTTATCTCACTGCTATAATAACACTTTCAAAATTATCTCTCCTGTTTCATGAATGCTGTAATTATGTCTGAGAAAGGCAAATTACTTTCTGTGTTCCACAAAATGAGCAAGCTAAGCTATAATGATGAGGTGAGGCTGAGAATGCTGTAACATTGAGTGCAACAAGTGGGGTTGCACCCACTTATTCCTGATCCAGGAGGAGTCTTTTGACAAGGCTTAGCAGACACAAACACCCCAAGGTGCAAGATTTCAGTATGTGTTCTTCTCTTTTACAGAGAATATGCAAAAGGAATTGGCTTGTAATTTGGAAATTGCCACTGCAGCAGGTAAATATTTGTCTCTAGACTTTAGCAGTAAGTCTCAGAGAACATTTTCAGTAGCTCTCAACAGTCGTTAGGAACTTGAGACCCCTTTCTTCCTTTCAGCTTAATTATTTCTATGACCTAATCACAGACAAGTATGGTGTGGGATCAGGCCTCCAGTCTTCTGAAAAAATATGAGAGAAAAACATTGTCTTAAACAGCATAAAAAACAGACTTTAATGTAAAGAAACAGAACATTGTGTTCTTTATGGACTATTCAGTTCAGCCACTGACTCAAAATTTATGGGAAAAACCTTTGGAAGTGTAAATTCCTAAAATCTTCTGTTCAAAAACAAAGTAAAATTGTTATTTCTTCTGTTTAGTTGGTGGTTTTGAGCACAAGTTGTAACTACCATATTTTAATTTTCAAATGTAACCAGTTCAAAATGTGAAGGTCAAAATGTTTACAGTCATAGAAGGCTGGAGAGGGACTTTTCACAAGGGTATCTAGAAATACAATAAGGGGAAATGGTTTTAAACTGAGAAGAGTAGGTTTAGACTAGGTCTAAGGAAAAAGTTGTTCAGTAAAAGGATGAAGACCTTCTAGAATAGGTTGTCCAGACTGATTGTAGGTGCCCACTCCTTGGAAGTGTTCAAGAACACACTGAATGAGGCCTTGAGCAACCAAGTCTAGTTGAGAGCCATCCCTGCCCATGGCAGGGACGTTGGAGTAGATGATCTGTAAGGTCCCTTCCAACCATAGCCATTATATGACAGCATAAAACTATAAGTAAATGCAAAAGAATATGAACTTTTGCAAAAAATCTGATGTGTATTATTTATAATAAACGTAGATTAGACAGTGTAGGGGTGGCATTGAGATTGCTTTCTCTTCAGGCTTTTGCTGTCTCGAGCCCACAGAGAGCCAGTTTTGAGATTGGGTGGGAAGCAAAGCAAAAATATAGCTAAGTGTAAAAGATTATTAATGTATTCTCTTTATAGTTACCCTCAGAACTTTCATAAAGTCTGATTCTGAAAAGTTTTTTGTTTGTATTTAGATCTGCGCCAAGCTTTACTGCCATGAGTTGCTGTCCTCATTTCAATAGTTTGGGTACATCCAAATTACCGTGGGTACATGTCTTTCTGGGGTAGAAACCGTGTTTGTCTATCTGTATCTTCATCCCTGGAGGCTTTGAATGAGAGCAGAGAATATCCTGGATAGTGTAACAAACTCTGCAAAACATTCATACTTCATTTATATTGCTCACAAAATTTAATTTTCTGAGGTGATATTAGAAGAGCTAGTGGCTGCGGGCAGAGGTAATTTTCTGTCTCTCATATGAACAACAAAAAACCCGGAAAGGTAAATATTGTGATTTTTTAGACAGGATGGCTTATAGTCTAGAGTCAACTGGAAAACACAGCTTTTGCTCCGTGTGATTTGTTGTACACAATCACTACAATAAAATTGGACTTCCGTGTTGAGATGCTTATCATTAATGAAATATATCATATGCGGTTTGCTCGCTGTCCTTGGCATTTTGTGGAGGGGTAGCAGTGAGTAAGAATCTACAGATCCATTCTCTCTAATGCACTAGAGATTAGCAAGCGTGATGCACATGTACAAGAATGTGACAGGGAAGGCTGTGGAGCAAATCATATTGAGTGCCATTTTACACCATTTACAGGATGCCCAAGAGATCGGGCCCAGTCAGCATGGGCTCATGAAAGGCAGGTCCTGCTTAATGAACCTGATCTCCTCCTATGGCAAGATGACACACCCGGTAGATGAGGGAAAGGCTGTGTTTCTTGTTGTCGCAGACTTAAGCAAAGTCTTTAACACCATTTTCATGGCATTCTTGTAAAAAAAATGGCTGCCCATGGCTTGGACGCTCCTCTGGGTTAAACACTACCTGAATGACTGGATTCAAAGATAGTTAATGGAGTTAAATACAACTAGCAACCAGTCACAAGTGGTGTTTCCAAGGGCTTGGTATTAGGGCCGCTCCTGTTTAATGTATTTATTGATCATTAGGAAAAGGGGATTGTGTATACCCTCACTCACTGCACACTCACTCTCTGCACTTACATTTGCAATGACAACAAGTTGAATGGGTGATTTGATCTGCTACACAAATTGAACATTTACAAGTCCATGGGCCCTGATGAGATGCACCCAAGGGTGCTGAGAGAACTGGCTGATATTATTGCCCTACCACTATCTATCATCTTTGCCAAATCGTGGCAGACAGGAGAGGTGCCTGAGGACTGGAGGAGAGCCAAAGTCACTCCAGTCTTCAAGAAGGGCAAGAAAGAAGTTCCAGGAAACTATAGACTGGTCAGCATCACCTCCATCCCTGGAAAAACGATGGAGTGGCTCCTGCTGGAGGGCATCTCAAGGCACTTGGAAGAGAAGAAGATTATCAGGAGTAGTCAGCATGGATTTATGAACGGGAAATCCTGCTTGAATAACCTGATAGCATTCTATAATACAGTAACTGAATGGTTAGATTGGGGGAAACCAGTGGATGTGGTCTACCTTGACCTTAGCAAGGCCTTTGACACTGTCTCCCATGAAATTTTAGTGAGCAAGCTGAGGAGGTGTGGGATGGAAGAGCAGACAGTGAGGTGGGTTAGGAACTGGTTGCAGGATAGAGTTCAGAGGGTGGTGATCAATGGTGCCAGGTCCAGCTGGAGAGCTGTGACTAGTGGTGTCCCCCAGGGATCGGTGCTGGGACCGGTCTTGTTCAACATCTTCATCAATGACATTGATGAGGGCACAGAGTGTCTGCTCAGCAAGTTTGCCGACGACACCAAGCTGGGAGGTTTGGCTGATACGGCTGAGGGCTGTGCTGCCATCCAGAGAGACCTGGACAGACTGGAGGGCTGGGCACAGAGAAACCAGATGAGGTTCAACAGGGACAAGTGCAGAGTCCTGCATCTGGGGAGGAATAACAAACTCCACCAGTACAGGCTGGGAGGTGATCTACTGGAAAGCAGTCCTGTGGAGAGGGACCTGGGGGTCCTGGTGGACAACAGGTTAACCATGGCACAGCAATGTGCCCTGGTGGCCAAGAAGGCCAATGGGATCCTGGGGTGTATTAGGAGGAGTGTGTCCAGCAGATCGAGGGAAGTTCTTCTCCCCCTCTACTCTGCCCTGGTGAGGCCTCATCTTGAGTACTGTGTTCAGTTTTGGGCCCCCCAGTTTAAGAGGGACAAGGATCTGCTGGAGAGGGTCCAGCGGAGGGCTACGAGGATGATTAGGGGACAGGAGGGCATGGCTTATGAGGAGAGGCTGAGGGACTTGGGGCTTTTTAGTCTGGAGAAGAGAAGACTTAGGGGAGATTTGATCAATGTTTATAAGTATCTGACGGCTGGCCAGGATGGGGGGGACAGGCTCTTTTCACTTACTCCCTGTGATAGGACAAGGAGCAATGGGTGTAAGTTGCAGCAAAGGAGGTTCCGCCTCAACACAAGGGGGAACTTCTTTGCTGTGAGGGTCACAGAGCACTGGAACAGACTCCCCAGGGAGGTTGTGGAGTCTCCTTCTCTGGGGACTTTCAAGGCCCATCTGGATGCGTTCCTCTGTGATCTGTGTTAGATAGTTTTGTCCTGCTCCGGCAGGGGGGTTGGACTCGATGATCTCTTGGGTCCCTTCCAACCCCTAACATCCTATGATCCTATGATCTGTTTGAGCATGGAGAGGCCCGAAAAAGTGATTCAGACAGGCTGGATCAATGGGTTAAGACCACTGTATGAGATTCAACAAGGTCAGGTGCTGAGTTCTGAACTTGGATAGCAACAATCCAATGCAATATTACAGGTCTAGGGGAGAGTAGCTGTAGAGCTGCTCAGCAGAAAGAGGCCTTTGGGTATAGACTGATAATCAATTAATCATTCGCCAGAAGTGCATCCAGGTAATCAAGAAGGCCAATGACTTCATGGTTTGTAGCAGCAACAGTGTGGCCAGTTAGAGCAGTGACATGATATTCCCCCTGTACTCAGCGCTGATGAGTCCACGCCTCAAGTAGTGTGTTCAATTTTGAGAACCTTAGTACAAGAAAGATATTAAGGTGCTGATCTAACTCTAAAGAGGGATAACAAGGTTGGTGACAGGTGTGGATAACCAGCCTTATGAGCAGCAGCTGAGGGAACTGAGGTAAAAAAAATGGTGGGCAGTAAGATGACCCTGAGCCAGCAATGTGCCCTTAGAGCCAAGAAGGCCAATGGCATCCTGGGGTGGATTAGAAGGAGAGTGGTTAGTAGATGGAGAAAGTCTCTCCTACCCCTCTATTTAGCCCTGGTGTGACCGCATCTGGAATATTATGTCCAGTTCTGGATGTCAGCAGGATGGAGCCAGGCTCTTCTCAGTGGCATCCAATGATAGGACAAGGGGAAAGAGATGTAAGTTGGAAAATAGGAGGTTCCACATAAATATGAGAAGAAACTTCTTCACAATGAGTGTGACAGAGCACTTGAACAGACTGCCCAGGTGGGTTGTGAAGTCTCATTCTCTGGAGATATTTAAAACCTGTCCGAACATGTTCCTATGCAACTGGATCTAGATGATCGTACTGTGACAGGCGGATTGGACTAGATGATCTTTCGAGGTCCTTTCCAATCCCTAAAATTCTGTGATTCTGTGATTAATGTTCTGGGACTGTCTGTTTAAGAAAAGTAAAGGACAACATCTTCACATTAGAAAATACAACCTTAGCAACCACTCTAAGATAGAAGCTCTGTCACACTTAACCCTCCAAAATATTGCAAAGGTCTAACTTGGATTCCTATAAAAATAAAGGGAGAGAAACATCTTTCCTCCAATATTTTTTAGGCAGCTAAAACAGCTTTCATAAGTGGCCCTGAAACCAGGGAGCCTGATGCAATAAAAATTGTGCAATTGGGAATGTGTGATTGAAAAGAGGCAGAACAGTGGATGATGGACACAAACTGAACTACACAAAATTCCATCTAAGCACAAGAAAACACTTTCTTACTAGGAGGATGTATCACAGTATCACAGTAATGATAAGGTTGGAAAAGACCTTAAAGATCATCCAGTCCAACCCAAATCCAAATAAACCCAGTAATCCCAACATGTAACATCTAGATCATGCCACTCAGCACCTCATCCAGCCTAACATTGAACACCTCCAGGGATGGTGACTCAACCACCTCCGTGGGCAGCCCATTCCAAGACTGGATCACTCTTTCAGTGAAAAATCTTTTCCTAATGCCCAGTCTAAACGTCTCCTTATGGAGCTTAAGACTATGACCCCTTGTCTTG
>VXBP01009533.1:963800-1363544 GCA_013400115.1 Rhinopomastus cyanomelas | reverse complement strand
ATGATTCTATGATTCTATAAGCTGAGGTATAAGGTGTGTATATATATATATACACACACCCATTTTTAGTGTTTGTCAGAGAGCACTAGAAAACCTATTAACTTTCTCTGTCCAGCAACCCTCTTATTGGAATAAAATTGCTTTTTTTTCAAAATTATATACATGTCTGTTCCATAGCAATACATATTCTCACATCAGCAGTCACCACCTTCTGTACTTAGCACAAAAAACAATTATTTGCTGCCATACAATATGAACACTACTGCTTCCTTGGATGGCTACTTGGCTTTCATCCATAAAAAGATCTCAGATTCATTTCCTCACTTTTGGGACTTGACCCGTGCATTAAAAATATGCACAATTACAAATACCCCAAATAGACTTGTGTGGCCTATTATGACCCATTTACTGAGTCCGGAGGATGGTAGTCACCTACTCTGGGGTGGCAATGAGTTTAGGATTAATTATGCCCATTAATTATTGTTGCATGGTAGGCAAGCGACTACAAATCCAGACACCTGTAAACATCTTGAGTACTGTTCACTTTCTCACCTCTGTTGTTGACAAACTTGTATCAAAATGCAGTTAAATTCTACCATGGCAGTTCTACTGATATAATGAATTAGAACAAAAAGATGTTATACCGTCGGCAAAAGCAGTGATAAAGCTATGGAGTAATCAATCTTCTGAACACAGATGTAGGCTGGGAAAGATCAGGTGTTCAAACTTTATCAAGTCATGAACTATACTGCTACAGAAGGTAACAAAGTCTTTGCTAAGTACTAGATGCTGGAAGTGTAGTTATCTTGGAATGCTCTAGGAACACATTCTAGTCAATTCAGAGTAGTTCAGTAGGTGGAAGCTACAAATATAGTAAAGTGCTTCATGAAATGATCACAGTTCAATGAACTGAAAATAAGTACAACTTGAAAAATGAATAGCATTCTAAATACTTAAGAACATCTCCAAAGCACACATTTTTCTTAAACAAAACTAAAAAAAAACCCCAACCCTGGGAACTAAGATAAAGCAAATAAATCAAACTTCTGGAAAGGAATCTGGTTGTACAGTACCAGACTCTTCCATGAAAGAGTATTTAGAGCACAGTAAACAGCTAACTAACTCAGATACAACCTCTGAAAACTACTCCCATAGTCCCTATGGTATTGATTAATAGTCAAGAATTTACTGTCAGGCCAGACCCTCTCTAAAGCTGCATGATCACTTCATTTGAAGCAGAGTAACAGTAATCTAAAAGCAAATTTCCCCCTCAATTGGGTGAGTATTTCACGTGTACAAGGTCCTCACGTCCCTGCTGAGGTGCATGATCTGATTGCATGTAAACAACGATCTTGTGGATTGTTGAAAGGATGTAGGTGGTTGAAAGCACAGTTACTTTAAAGCTGAGGTGACAGTCCTTCCCACCGCTCTTCTTTTTGGTCCATACAAGTTATACCACCCCGTTACCTAAGACACAAACACTCTGTCTGTTCAGGCACTGAAACTCTACTCTGCATTAAGCTATTATACTGAAGTACAAAAAAATATTTAAATACTGAGATACCTGCCAGAAAAACTCCCAACAGTTTTTAATTTCAGAGTAGGAAACGCAATAGTCATTAAAAGCAGAACTTGTGGAAGAGTAAAGAGCCCTGTCCTAATAATAGTAATAAATATAATTTAATTATTATTAATAAAAACCATCAATACGTAACACATTTTTTTGAACAAAATGAAATTGCTCAAATGGAAGAGGACTGAATAAAAACTCATCCTAGCAGCCCAGTGAAAAAGGAATGTCTCCAGCCCAGAGATACTGAAGATCTGGCTGCTCCATTCCTGGAAGCGTTCAAGGCCAAGTTGGATGGGGCCCTGAGTAACCTGATCTAGTGAAGATATCCCTGCCTGTGTAGGGGAGTTGGAACTAGATGATCTTTGAGGTCCCATCCAACCCTAGCCAGTCTATGATTCTATGATCTAGTGCCTGTTTCAAACCAGCCTCCTGCTACACTAGAAGTGTGCTTTAACTAGTGGGCTATTAAGAGCAGAAGGAGAATGTCTCCCCTACTTGCCTTTGTCCAAAGGCGAGAATCTCAGCACACCACCACAAATATCACAAATCCTAGTGGCTGCTAAGGATAAAGTAGGAATTTGCTTGATCCCAATGGTCTCCACTTTAGGGACCACACCCAGGGGTTTTATGTTGCACTACCTGCTGCAATAGAATCACTGCCTAGAGGTTATGTTCTCCTGGCTGGCATCCTAGACATGCAACTGAAGAGCATCACTCTGACTCAGCACAAACTGAGCATATCCAAAATTCCTGAGTTTATTATATATATTTCACTTGTAGAGCCAAGCCAAACATGCAATAGCTGGATTCACTTACATGGTGAGCTAAAAGGTCCTCTCTGATAGGCAAGGGGAAGGGATAGGGGATCTGGAAGGAAAATTTCAGACTGAGAAAATTCACTTTCCACAGCAGTGCTTGCCAAAATGAACATCAACATCTGCTCTTCCTCAAGTGCCAAACATACTGACAAAGAGCAGCTAAATAGTAAAATGCAGCCTCCTCAAATTCTATGTTTGCACAAACCCCCTGCAAAACAGCAAGAAGACAACATTCACTTTCTGTTTTCAAAAACTAGGCATTCTTGCCAGGGGCTGGAATCAGAAGTTATTTAAATTGGCTCTTATTTCAGCTCAGAATTACATGCTAAGAGACAGCGTCAGTTAAGATGTCTGTGTAGTTGGCCAAATGTGGTCTGCAGAAGAATATGGCATGGAAATACAAAGCAAAGTGTGTGATGTAGTATACTACAGAGTAAGAAGAGAGCAACAAGAATTAGTATCAGAAAGTGTTTTGTTTTAGATGTTAAGAAATGACATTATCACAGGGAATCAAAATTCTGCCAGCAGTCTGGTACAGTGTAATTGTTAAAAGCAAATTCTCATAATCTGGGAATAAATCTCAAACTCAAAGATGTCTGAGTGAGAAGGAAAGGCAGATGTGGAGTTAGAACACTTAATAGGGTGAAGGCTCCAGGCCTTTGAAGTGCCAGTTTACCAACACATACAGGTTGAAGCAACTACTTAAGAATTCACAGAGCTACATGGACTCAAGCTGTCTGCTTGCTGGTCCCAAAGGACAGCAGAGCACCACAAGCTGCAGATGGAGAGAAGGAACCTCTGGAGAGCAGCATTTTGAATGCAGTCACCTGAGCTCCCGTGGCCAAGCAAACAGGGAAGCACTGCACTCACGATGACAAGCTGGCAAGTTTAATGGTGAGGCTGGGGAAGGGAACAACTTTATCAAAGCTCTGAAAGAGCTCTCTGAAGTAAAAATGCTTTTGACAAAAACTGAAACAGCCAGATACTCAATTGGAAGCAAGACAGACCTAAAGAAGCCTTCATGCAGCCAGGCCTTGGGTGACTAACGTTTGTTCAAAGCATGTGTACAGATACTTTATGAGTCAGTGAGGTTATGCATGTGCTTGAAGGTACATATGTGATTGAAATGTGCCAGAGCTGTCTGAACCTTTCAGAACTGAAGCAGAGATGAAATGCAGTCTTTCATTTGTTATGACCCATATAGGTCTTTTGAAGAAGACAATTTTTTTTTCCTTGAACAGTCTTTCATATTAGTTTTTACATGCACAGAAAACATATGTACACAAGAACTCTAAAAATGCCTACAGGTTCGTCCAACAAAAGGACCTGATGCACACTCATGATAAACAGAGACAAGCCCAGCAGCATTCCCATGCTAACAACACCCGCAGAATGACACACTACACTGGAAGCAATACAACTGACATTTTGGTATTCCCAGCCTTCCTCTCCTCCTCCACAAAAAAAAAAAAAATCATGAAAAAGACATTCCTGGAAACAACAACTACAGCATATAAATAAGAGACTACAATTACTGACTTTATATAGTCCTTCAACTTAATTGTTATTACACGTTAAAACAAAAGACTATTACAGTGTTCACTGGACTTTGAACTGAACGTTTTACAGAAAATGAGACACCAATTATTCTTTTCAGTTGAAACTCACACTAGCCAGGTATACTGAAATGAATTGTGTAAGTACAGACCTGTGTACTGCCAAACACATGCCAAGGCACCTTAACCTGTCTCCTCTCACACAGCCACCCCAACAGTCAGGAAACAACGCCAGAAAACTTTTCTGCTTCTGAAGGTCAATAGCATATGAAGTGCTGCTTGGCATGCATGAACAGAGGTCACTGTTCAGCCAGGAATATAAGGACCTTTTAAAAACAATCACTGATTTCTTAGTGTTGCAAGTGTAATCCTGATAAAGAAAGCCGTTTGACTAGCCAGGGAAACGAAACATTTCTCAAACACGACTTCTCTAGAAAGCTAATCAAATTCCCTGTATGCCAGTTATCCTTCCCCAGAGACAGAACCACAGCAAAACTTGGGATAAGCAAAGTTTAATCCTAACAAAGCAGGAAGTTGCTGTGGCTTGTGCAGTCACAGAAGAGCTGACTGCTGTGTTTATTATCAAGGCGTTACATCAATCATGGCTTTGCTTCACTCTTCTACAGAGATACTAAATAAAGACAAAAGTAATTGCTGAACTACTAGATTTTTTTTAAAAGTCTCTGATTATATAATCATGAAGACATCCACCAAGTTATCATCTTCACAAAAAGCAGCGCAGGCAGTTACTTGTACAGAGTTCCTACTGCAGACAAAACCACAATCAGAACTGCCACAAACTCACATCTCCAATTTAGGCATATACCAAACAGGCAGGCAGGGCTAGTTCTGCAGGCAGCAGATGTGACCTGTGACTCGATTCTGTGGTTATAAAAGCTCTATCACTGTAATCCATAAACATGGATTTTGGCTGAAGGGAGCTGGCTCTACAGTTGCTCAACATTTGGACTCTCCAACAATTGAAAAAAATTGAAAAGATCCATCTATAAGAAGCAATTTACTCAGGATGAGGTTCAGCTTCACTGTTTGTCTTCCTTAAATATGCAGACTTCCGTATAAAATTGACACAGGTAGAGCTGTTCCAAGAGCTGAACTTTATCCATCATTATTTTTCCAAGGGTTCTGCTCATTAACTGAGACCAGACTAGTCACCCTGCTCACAATCAGAGCACAGCAAACAGGGAATGCTTTGGCTCTTTTTAAACTGCCTGAACTGTGCGGTTGAAGGAGAAACACAAGGACTCTTTCACCACTTTATCCCCACATACACCCTGCTTTTGGACAGGGCACAAATTACTGACTTGTTCCTTCCATTCTAGCTCCATCCTACTGCCCTCAGAGAGGGTGTCTGTTCCTCTGCTGCTGAGGATAAACATATCCACAATTCTTCCAACCTACTCTGAGCACATGCTCCATGCAGAGAACAAAAACACATGCTACAACTACTTGCTCACATCATGAATCGTTATAGCATGAACTATTTTGTCCCTGCCCATGGCAGGGGAGTTGCAACTGGATGATCTTGTGGTCCCTTCTAACCTGACTGACTGTATGACTTGGTCTAGGTGATCCTGCTGTGTCAGGGGGATTGGACTAGATGATCTCTCGAGGTACTTTCCAATCCCTAATGATTATATGATTCTATGATTTCAAAACATGCTGGAGTGGGGGCAAGACTGTCCTACCTTCACCACAGGTTGCCTTCTTATGAATAAGTTCACTCTTCCCCACCATCCTTCATTCAAATCAGAGCCTCGGTATTGAAAAGCCACAAGAAATTGCATAACTCCTTCTATAAAGACACAAGTTTCGATTTCACTATGCTTCCTGCATGACCAGCCAAATCTCACAATGTCATCTCTCCCCTGGAACTGGCTAGCATCAACCAATAAATGCAGTAAGAGATTTACAGATGGCCACCTCAAATGCTTACATTCAGACTCGTCACACTGTTGTACATTCACTGAAGCCGTTGTGATGCTTTCTGCCACCAGGAACAAACACATACCCATCTTAACAATAACAGAAGCAGAATAAAGAAGGGCCAGCAGGAACAAAAAAGCAGCCTGAACACCCTAAAAATAAAGAAACTCTTCAAGAACTCAAGTCTTCTTTAACCTAGATGATTTCCTCAGAAAATTCTGTGAAATTTCAACCTGCTTTCAGTTTCAGACTTTGATCAACATCAAAGTGATCAGTGACATCTGAATTATTTCTTGAGGTATTTGCATCACACAGCTGTAAGTTACTTTTCTGTGATTCATTTGCACCAGCACATGTGATCAAAACTAAAGGGCTGCAGGGAAGAACAGGGACACCAACCGTAATTCACTAAAATTTTCTTTTAGAAGTGAGCTGAGATTTCATTCCTACTTTTATTTTTCATGTAATTCTAAATACATTAATTTTGAAAAAATATTATCTGTGCAGCATAATGCAGGCGATTCCATCTCAAAAAACTTGCAGAGTTGAGTATGAACACATATAAACTATATGTTTATATAGACAGCAACAAGTTAGGTCTATAAGCAATTACAAGACTACCCACGTGAATATCAGGCCTTCCACCTTGAACATGCAGCCCCTAGCCACTAAGCACTTAAGTGCTACTGAACTCCATGAAACTTAAAACACATACATTGAAACATTTTCCAGAGAACAAATGTTAAGCATATCTTAAGTCTTTTAGAACTGCTTCAGACGTGCCTAGCATACTAATAAAATGTCATATCTGCACATGCAAGACAATATTTTTAATCAAGAAAACTCTGTTCTAAAAATCTTACAATAGACATTTGTCCTGATCATCTTTTTTAGTACTGCACTAAAAAAAAATAAGCAAGCATAAGGGGTCTGATGGGGATGGAGTCAACTTTCTTCACAGCAGCCCACACGGTGCTGTTTAGGATCTGTGGCTACAGCAGCGCTGCTGATAACACAACAGTGTTTTGGCTATTGCTGAGCTGTGCTTGCACAGTGCCAAGGCCATCTCTGGTTCCCTCTACACCCCCCCGGTCAGCCTGAGCGGGGGCAGAGCCTGGGAGGGAGCACAGCTGGGGCACCTGACCCAGACTGGCCAAAGGCATGTTCCATAACAAGGATCCTCAAGCTCATAAACAAAAGCTGGGCACGAGGAAGAAACAGATCAGGCCTTTTCTTGTTTCCAAGGCGGCTGTTCTTTGAAAGCTATCTGGGCATTTGTCTGGTTGTGGGAAGTGGTGTATGATCTCCTTTGCTTTACTTGTTCCCACCACCCCCCACTCTTTTTTCTTCACCTATTAAACTGCTTTTTAATCAAAACTCAAGATTTTCTGGATTTTCTTCTTTGTACATTCTTCCTGCTGTGAGTTAGCAGTTGTGTGGGACTGGGGAAAACCCACCGCAGTTAAGTCACATAGAAAAGCTCTTCCAGTTGGCATCTTATATACTTCTCAGACTCCAATTACATAATATTGCCCCAATATTCTGAACCTACTGTATGTATTATTTCTGCAGATACCTACATGACACTTCACATCCAAATATCTGAGCTGAGTAAAATGCTTTACTAGTCTGAAGGCTTTTTACCGAGTTCCCTACTACTGCTCCTCCAAGCACCAAATCTGGTTCACTAATAAGTCTGCAACAAATTCCTGATTTTCAGAGACACAAGACATCAAGCTGATGTGGAAGACCAAGTACAGCTGAAAAAACTATCATCTTTTCACTAAAAATCACAGAATGCCAGCAGTGCTCTTCTGAAAAATCCCAGTGCTATGTAATACTGCTGACAAGGGCATAGATCCTTCCAAGATATCTTGCTCTCTAGGCACACTATCTGTTTCTGACAGCCAAAGGTCTGGTCAGGAACTGACCAAATGAATCACTTAGTTGTAGTAAATGGAATCATAGAATCATTAGGGATTGGAAGGGACCTTGAAAGATCATCTAGTCCAACCCCCCTGCCACAGCAGGACCACCTAGACCAAGTTGCACAGGAACATATCCAGGCAGGTCTTAAATGTCTCCAGTGAAGGAGACTCCACAACCCCCTGGGCAGCCTGTTCCAGTGCTCTGTCACCCTCACTGGGAAGAAGTTCCTTCTCATGTTGATGTGGAACCTCCTATGTCCCAGCTTACAACCACTGCCCCTGGTCCTATCACTAGATGACACTGAGAAGAGCCTGGCTCCATCCTTCTGATGCCCACCCTTCAAATATTTATAGACATTAATGAGGTCACCCCTCGGTTTCCTCCAAGCGAAAAAGACGCAGCTCCCTCAGCCTCTCCTCATAAGAGAGGTGCTCCACTTCCTTCATCATCCTTGTTGCTCTACACTGGCCTCCCTGCAGCAGCTCCACATCCCTCTTGAACTGAGGGGCCCAGAACAGGACACAATACTCCAGATGTGGTCTCAATAGGGCACAGTAGAGGGAGAGAAGAACCTCTCTCAATCTGCTAACCATCCCACTCCAGGATGCTGTTGGCCATCTTAGCCACAAGAACACATCGCTGGCTCATGGTCACCAGGACGTTCAGGTCCCTTTCTCCTACAGTGTTCTCCAACAGGTCAGTCCTCAACCTATACTGGTACCTGGAGTTGTTCTTGCCCAGATGCAAGACTCTGCACTTACCCTTGTTCATTACATTTCTCTCTGCCCAGCTCTCCAGCCTGTCCAGGTCTTGCTGAATGGCAGCACAGTCTGCAGGGGTGTCAGCGACACCACCCAGCTTTGTGTCATCAGCAAACTTGCTGACAGTGCACCCTAATCCCTCATCCAAGTCATCAATGAATCAAAATTGAATGAAACTTCAATGTAGAATAGGACTGGTCCCAGCACCGATCCCTGGGGCACTCCATTAGATACAGGCCTCCAGCTAGATTCTGTCCCATTGACTACTACTCTCTGGCTTCTATCGTGCAGCAAGTTCACGATCCACTTCACTACCCAATCATCTGGACTACACTGGCTCAGTTTGGCTGCGAGGATGCTATGTGAGACTGTGTCAAATGCCTTACTCAAGTCAAGATAAACCACATCCACCACTCTGCCATCATCTGTTCACCTGGTTATGCCCTCATAAAAGGCTATCAGGTTGGTCAAGCACGACTTTCCCTGGGTGAAGCCATGCTGACTGTCCCTAATAACCCTCTTGTCCTTGATGTGTCTGGAGACAGCTTCTAAAACAAATTGTTCCATCACCTTTCCTGGGATGGAGCTCACCACCAAACAAGTAATATTACATAATGTACTTGGCCACACTTGAGATCAGCAGCTGTGTAAGAACCACTCTGGGCAGCCATATTTTTTGTTTTTCTTCTTTCCTTTGAGGAAGTCACATAGCTCACCACTACTGAGTTTAGCATGCTACACTGTTAACTAACAGATTTAATCTATTCAGCCATTTGTCATAAACCTTCCATCACCACAAGCTTTGGAATTTCACTGCGTAGGAACTCTGTAAAAAAACATTTAAAGGAAATTCTTAAGAAACAGTGTAATTGACCTCCACCAAAAAAAGAGGGTGCATGTAGTGAATGACAGTTGAATGAGACTTCTTTCTGTCTACCTACCACGTCTGGGCACTTCATAAATCTCTATAAATAATCTGTTGATCATCCTGACACCCATGCTCACGTGAAAGAGGTATTGTTCTCTCAGTTTACAAATACATTGAGGCAGTAAGTGATTCACTGAAGACTTCTCAGGAAGCTACTCACAGGGAACACAATCCAGATGTCCTAAGCTGCATGTAAACTGGAAAACCTTGAAGAGCTTTGAAAAATTGGTTGTCCCCATTAGAATTACACAGAACGATGAGGGCATGTAGCCTACTTGTTAGACTCAAGCTTGGAGCAGACTGAGCTTATGCTTTTGTAACACACTGGACACTATTTCAGAGACAACAGCAAAAAGAATTTCCTGAAACGCTTAAACATTTTCCTCAAAACAACTAAAAAAATTAATTTGGCTCAGAACACCTGTACACTGAGGCAACTGTAAAGACCCCATTTCTAAATTTTCTGGTGTAAAGGTTTATCCAGTTCTTTTTTTCCAGTACTGCAAAGCTGCCTTTTCCCATTGTTTGAATAATACTTGGTGTGAGATGATCTCGGCATATCAATTCAGCAGAACGTTCAGTTGCAAACTGTGATACATCTTCAGAGCAGCTCAAACATTACAAAAAAGAGATGAACAGAAGCAGCAGAACAATACAGTAAGCAACTTAACGACTTGGAGAAAAATGATAAAGAAATTTATCTGGAGTGGTGACAGATGGATTCTGCAGACAAAACAGGAACCAAAGCAGTTGCCTAACCCTCAAGAAGGAGGACCCAGTTGTTCATGGTTTCCTTTGAAAGACACTAATCTGTGTCTTTCAAAAAGTCAAAGCTACAAAGCTTGTAGGAAGTTAGGAAGCATAATTTTATTTATTGTTGCATGTGTCTTTATTTTCCTCCTATAATGTGGCATGTGGGACTGTGATCAGCTCTAATAGGATAGCTCAAGAAACCTGATGAACTCAGTTGTCAAGTATAGGTTGAATGTGTCACACGTTTCTGAACCCACATGGCAGTCACAACAAATAGCAGAGAAATATAAATTTTATCTTACCACTGTGAATAACTCCAGTTTCTATTCTTAATTTTCTGTCTTCTCCAACAGGCTGTATTTCCTGCAAAAAACAAATGGACGTTAAAAAAATTAATTTACTCTTGATGTATTTCATTGCTCTCTCCTTATTGAAGACTTTTGTGAAAAAAAACCCATACCTCATCTCCCCCTTGCTGCTCTGCTCAACATGTAGGGGTGCTCATAGATGCCCTTTACCATTTTTACAAGCCTTATCTTCACTGCCATGCAAGCTTAGGCAATTACCTAAACCTTGTTGTCAGCCTCACTCTTGAGCACACAGACAATTCTGCTAGATAAAACAAACCTGTTTGTAAAACTAACACATACTATACACTCAAAGTAGCCAGCACATTAGGATATGCAGAAATATAAACCTAAGCAATGCAAACTGTTCTATCCATTAATGCAAGAGGGCCTCAGGTGCAACGTATGGTAACTCACAAGTTACTAATCAAATCCCTTAAAGAAGCAGTTTCAGTGCAGTCATTCTCCACTGAGCAACACTATTATCTCAACAGTACTAACTCAGCTGAAACAAAGGGAAACCCTAAGAGCAATACCAGCATTCTGCTCACAGTAGGAGGATTTTGCCAATTTGAATGCCAATTTCATAAGAATTCTACCCAAAGTTAAAGACGTACAACAACATGGGCAGCAGAGTACACAGATGAATGGAAACTGATTTCTCAACTTCATTAGCAGGAAGCAGGGGGGAAGGGAGGAGGGCAGAAGTCAGAGATAAGTTTTGCATTTTCTTCTGCAGCTGCAAGTATAAGGCAGCCATGAACTAGTCAATGATTTAACCACACATTCCAGACAGGAATTACCCCTTTCTGGTTGCTGCTCGAGTTGTACACTCGTCCTTGTTTGCTTTGCAATAAGATCTGTTCAGCAGTCACTCAGCTAACACTAGGACCATAATGTGTTGGTTTTGAACATCCTGACCACTGAAGTCAGTCTCTGACTTATTTTTCATTCTCTATTACAAAATAGTCACTCTCTGTAATAGACTGAAAGTGTTTGACTGCTCCATTTAGTTAATTTTATTGTTACTGACATGACATATTTTACTGAAGTCAAAGTGAAGTTTTAGGGCACAGAAGTCCTGCCAGATTCACAGGTTTTACTTTAAAGCAAGGCAGAAAAAAACTTAATTGCTTTTGCATTTGAAGCATCCAGGTACCCCCTTAAGCACTTCTAGCAAAGGCTCCTGCAACAAACGATCTTAGAGCTTAGGCCCCAAAGTCCATTGCAATCTAAACACATACCTCTGCACGGCTTGCTGAGTCAGTATATTCAGAATCAAAGGAATGAATGAAGGAATTTAAAATGTGATGCTTTGATGAAGTAGTACAAGTTCTCACACACATCAAATTGTTGAAGAGACAAAACCAAGAGCTCGACAAGCAACGGCCCCACCAGCACTCTGTTCTTCAGTGCAAGCAAGGACAAGACTTGGGTATTTATTGCCTTCAAAGGGACACAAGAAAGGGCTGAGAATGAGGGAGATGCTGTGCATACCTTTGATCTACTGAGCACCTGAACCGAGACTGAGGAAAACAGCAACATTCCTAATAGCTACCGCTAACATACGGACATCTCACTTCTTCCAGTAATGTCTGTAGTCTGCAGGTGGTATATTTAGGAGTTAAACAGAACAAACCAGATCATGCATTACCATTGTACTGAGAGGTACCCTAGCGATTCTGGTGTCGTTCCTGCATGATGCATCACCTACTAAATCCCAGTTTTGGTCTTAAGAACTTGAGCTGGATTCTTTTCCATCTTCACTAGAAAACTAAAAACTGAAAAATTAAATGGGAAGAGCTTTACAACTTGAAACAATATTGAGTTCTTTTGAAATCTTTGTCCTTTCAAACTTCATAAAATATTGGAGGTCAAAATGACCAATAATCTCAAAATTCCATGTTTTTAATGTGGTCTCAGATATGAAACACTGGCACCAGTATGAAATTATTCAAGCTAGAATTTTAAATCTTATGTTCTGAAGACTGCTACTATTAAAAACTATTTTAAAAGAGCAAGGAACTCTACCAAAAAAATTGAAGTAAAAGGTTTTTTGTTTTGCACCACTGTAGAGTAAAAACACAGATAACTGAGACAGCTACAGTCCAACATACAATGAAAAAAGTTTTACTCGATATTGTAAAGTTTTATTCTTTCAAACAATACCATATCTATCATTTGATTGAATGAAGTATAATACCTGGAAAAAAAATTAATGGTCCCGTACGGGTCATCTCTCCGTGATCTGATTACCTTCCTAACTCACCATCTTACCCTAACACAATGTTCCACGGCACATTATCAAAGCAAACATTATTCAGGAAATAATGACTCAAGGGAGGAGAAAGGAAATCAAGAGTAAGGGTACAACACTTAAAAGGAAACTTATTTTACTTCTGTATTACCAAAGAAAATACTGATGCTTTCATGTCTGCAAACATTTAATGCAATTTCCCATCATAATGAAAGGTCAATTCTTAAACTGATTTCTATTTTCAAACAAATAAGACCCTTAATTAGGAAAGCATGCTCTGACTCTGCAGGTAATAACACAAACTTTGGAAACAGTGGTCCACATTCCTCTGTGACACATCTACAGCCAGTGAAGACCATGTATGCGAGAAGGTATTTCATGTAACCTTCAGAGACTTCAAGCCATTGTCCCTCACTAGCAGGTACAAAGAGAAAAGCAGCCGTTTCCCATATCACATCACCAAACCTTGCATCAGAGTTGGGTGAAGAACTACTACACCCAACCAACATAAGCCAACAATGCAGCAGGAATCAGTTCTCATCGCAGCTCTACAACCTGGAGAACATACAAATAAACAAAGCACTCCCCATCTTGAAGTCTAACCTCTTTTAACAGTTCTGTAATCCTAATATTAAAGTGACACATGACTCATACAAGCACCAGAAACAGATACCAAAATTAAATCCTGATCACAACAGCTATTCATAGAGATGTGCACCTCAACAGGCACAACACTCTGGACAGAAGCTTTCACCCTATATGAATCTACTTGGAAGAATAAACCACTTTGATCACTTCACTTCTTATGTCTAGCCCTGACCCAAATTTTAACCAAAGCTTTCGCAAATACCTGTCATTCAGAAGAACTCAAGAAACTAAATACTGCACTCTGATAATTCCACTGTAGACCTATGAGCCTTCTAGATCCCAACGGTAAACATAACCTTCAATCTCTCGGTTCCTGAGTACACAGCCTAAACATGTTCCAAAATGCAGTGTTAAGTATCGCCCAGTGACAAAGGTTAACCCTGAAATTAAGTGAAGGTTGATTTGTTTGCCTAAATCAGCTCTTATCTGTGTGTGGGACAGCAGTAAAATTAAGTCTGTCAGTCCTAAATTACAACCCCACTGAACACATAGCTACAATCTAACACAATTCCAAATTTAATCCAAGCTAGCATGGATGCTGGTAACGTAGGGCTACAATGGACGATGGGTAGCTTTCATTTCAGGCTGTTTCTCTGGCAAGGCTGCTGATGGAATGTGTACTGTGAGAAGCAAGTTGACAGCATGGAGTTTCCTACTGAATGCAGATACAACTAAATGCAGAGGCTATCTGGAATCTGCTGGTACTCACTCTGAAGCGCTATTTTTTTTGAGGATTTTGTCACTTTCTTCTTTTGGACCTTTTCTGGATTTTGATTTTGACCTAGTTAATGAGTCAGTCACACCTCCTAATTGCCAATGCAACTATTTGCGCACAGAAAGCAAACCTCCTTGTCTTTGACATGTAGACAAACCTTAAGGCATTTAGTCTTAACCTTACACACAACACAGACTGTAAGTTCTGCTCTAGTCAAAGTAAGTCAGAGATGCTCCTTTTCTGTCAGTGCTTCACCTCAACACAGTTGCAAGATTCCTGTTTTTCATCACAGTATTCAGTCAGTTAGTAACATCCTCCAAAGCTAAACTCCATCGGATCAATTCTGTGCACTAGAGTTTCTAAGTTCAGAAAGGATCCAGCCTATAGAAGACAATTTATATTAACATTTACAACACACATTTCTTATTACAACAGAAGATGCATATGATCATAAAGCAGCATCAGCTTCCTGACTAAAACCACCCTCATCTGGTATTTGCCAAAGATTCTACAGTAAAAGAGTCTGCTGACTTTGGGATTGGGAAACAACCAAATAGAAAGCTGCAGGATCAGACCAGCTCTCACCCTATGCCAGACTTCTATCGGGTGACACAAGCAGGACACAGGTAGGGCAAAGAAGAGGATCCAGGTTCAGCATTCGTCTGTGAGAGAATTACAATAGATAAAACACAGCTGCAATGAGGAAGAAAATCTGTAAATCCTGTGTCATCTTGTCAAGGAGAAAAATTTTTCCTGGAGGTTCTTATAGCAAAGAGCCAGCAATGCAACCAGACATAAAACTGGCATCACTTCAGTTTCAGCCAACATGAAACAGCATTGCTTAAAAAACAAACCGGCTCCCATGTTTACTATAATTTATGTCTTAAAGGACTTGAATATCCAGTCCTTCCAGCCTATGAAGTTCTTCCAGGTTGTGTGGGAACTTCAGTGCAAGTTCAGAGCTTCAACATGAGTCTCTGACTCCTTACAGATCCAAGCCCACGTGTTGGGTCTGTAAGCGCTGATCTGTTACTATTCTATCTGTTACTCCTCCTAACACCAGTCAACATTTCCCTCACAAAGTATTAAGTACCTAATAGACTTCCAACTGGCAGAACTGGAGGTGGAACAGACCTGTAACATACACATAGAGCCTTATAACACTGGAAATTCATAGTATCTCACTAGATGAGAAATTTCTTGTAGAAGTCCAGTTTCAGAAGAAGCAGACCCACTGAAAACCCAAAATGATTGGAGGACTGAGTTGTGGGCCCTACTAAAGCACTTAAAGCACTACTCTCTGACAATGAACGTAAGGCAATGCTCAGAAATTGTTCTTCCTGTAAGAATTTCTTCTGCTTCTTACACTTTCCATACTTCTGATAGATGGAGACAGTTTTTTCCACAGCTGGGAATGTTTTACTTGGATAAGTTTATTTTTTTCTCAGTCTCTGGCTGACTCACAGACATCTCCATCTATTTTAGTCTTCTCCACTCTCAGACACAGTAAGAGGTTTTCTATTAACTCTAAGTACACTGCTAATGACCCTGATCGATTCATGGAAAGCTCTCTGTTCACCAAGAAACGAATCCACATGTTCCCTGAGAAGTCTTATTTTGGGAATTAACTTCATTAAAAGAAACTTCTACTAATTTGTAACTTACCAATAGAATGGCTGTGTCACAGTTGGTACCTATTTCAGCCTGAAGGTGATTTGAAAGAAATGATGCTTTTTATTTTTGCAGAATTCATCTGTGGAGCAGGGATCACCCAGGCACCTATATTCTATCCAGCTCTCACAATGTTCACATCATTTCTCAAGACCAGCTAACTGGATTTAAGATGAGAATCTTCTGCGAAACATGAGACCATGTGTCAAAACCATTACTCTAAGGACAGGAAGACCTCCAAGGCTACATGTAGTAAAATGACATGAGATCCTCATTCAAGTGGTCACAATGGTGTTTTGGCACTATAATTGCTAAAGAAAACATTCCCTAACAAGTACCAAGCTAAGCTTTGCATCCTTTCCCCTTTCCAAACTAAGGATGCACATATCAAAAAGGCAGTATCCCATCTTGAGTTAGCCAAACTGTACAATGACACAAGCCATTATTTGTTATTGCTTACTGCTAGTCAAGATTGCAGTATCTGACCTTGATGAGTCTGCGCAGAATCCTAGAAGTAGTCAAATATACTGAAAAAACATATTTCAAATAGAAAGCCTTTGTAAGTACCCAAGTGGAATAGTTGAGGGGGGAAAAAAGATCATTAAAGAAGCTGCAGAGGATTTACAGTTCTGTTTTGTTTGGATCTGTACAGTAGCCTAGCCCATAAATAGAAACCAGAGGGTTTTTTACGTTTGCTTTGCTCCACTTGAGAGTTGTGGGGATGATGGTAACCAAGCAACACCACAAAGCTGGAAAGCCCTGGTTAAGACCATTGCCGACACCCTGATGAGCCAGGATATCTTCAGTACCTACAGGAGTTATTTGATCTAGTAATTTTGGATCTAGATTTTTAAAATCCACTAGGACCTTGAAGGGCCTCAAGATCCTACAAAGAAAAAGATTCCATATGATCTCTGGACTCTCCATGTCTCCATGTGAAAACTTCCTCCTTCAACTGAATTTTGCTGCTGCTTGGGAGTCCACTGTGAGTTCTACTTACAATTTTTACACACTGAAAGGTTAATTTGCCAGGAAAGCCTCCTATTACAGAGGCTGGGGAACTCAAAAATACTGTGTCTCACACAGCAAAACTGTTAACAAGTTAAAAATAACTAATTTATTAGAAATGGACTGTGGACACACGTAAATTTAAATATGTAAGTTCACACAGAACACAATCTTACAATTACTTCTAAAAGACAATCACAAGAAGTTCCAAAAAAAATCCACAATGTTACTTGCTGAGCAAAAATTATCCTCCCATCATCTCTAGGAAGTCAGAACAATTAAGCATTTTACAGCTTCCAAGATTAATGATGGCTTAAATACCTAACTTTCAATTCACTCCTATTTTCAAGCTGGCACATACTCTGTCCACGTAATCTTTCTTTAGCCTCCCAACAGGACAGACACTTCTGCAGAAAGCAGTACTTAAGATTTTACACATTGCAGTGAAATCAACTGTGCTATCAGTCTGTCAGTTTTCATTCAGTACTTTTTTGAACTGCCCCAAACCCAAAATAGACATTTTCTCAACAACAAAGCAAATGTACGTATTTTTGTATAAACCCTGTGAGACAATCACATTCTGAGAATGAAAAGTAAATGATGCTTTAATAAAAAGTTAAAATTATTTGCTTATCCAAATAAGCACTAGGCAGTGAAAATACGTCTGAGTGCACATGGTTTTAACAATGATTATTTTTTGAGACAAAGGTTATCTACTAACCACAATGAGTGTGGTAGGTAATACATCAAGTTAGTGGATGCTAAGTTTATGCTGCAATTCAGCTGACAGCATTACAGTAGCTTAGGCCATGGGTACAATACCCAAGGCAGTGGGCTCAGTACCAAAAGCAACATAGTACAGCTATAGCAGACACGTGCTTCACAGCATGACATTGTACAATCTGCAGGGTACATTCAGAAGCCCAGGTCTGATGAACAGGTTTTCCTGATACTGATACCTGGTTGATACCGATTCTTACTGTCCATTACTTTGTATCAGAGACTACAATGAATAAGAATTAAAAATCACCAAAAAGCTCCAACAAGGGACCATATCTGAAGATGTCCCCTCAAAGTTACATGGGAACACAGACAGTAGGGTGGGCTTCAGAAGACTTGCAGTACTGCCATCCACATTATGCTGGTGGAAAAAAATAGTGCCACCATAAATGTGAAAAGCTGAACTTCTTATCAACACCAAGTCATGCCATAGTGAGTGTTGAGTCTGCATTTATTACATAAGACGTGGACATGATCGCAGAACCAAAGAATCACAGAATCACTCTGTGTGGAAAAGACCACTGGGATGATCAGCTCCAACCATCTAACCTGCTTTACAGGTTCACTCCCTAAATCATATCCCTCAACACCTCATCCAAATGATCTTTAAACACATCCGGGGATGGCGACTCAACCACCTCCCGGGAAAGCTCATTCCAGTGCTTGACCAAACCTTCCATGAAAAAATCCTTCCTATTATCCAGTCTAAACCTATCCTGTTGTAACTTGAACCCATTCCCTCCTGTCCTATCACTAATTGCTTGTGAGAAGAGACCAGCACCAACCTCTCCACAACATCCTTTCAGGCATTTGTAAAGAGTGATGAGGTATCCTCTCAGCTGCCTCTTCTTCAAACTAAAGAGCCCCAGCTCTTTCAGTCTTTCCTCCTAAGATTTATGAGGTCCAAGAAGACAACCATCTCAGTGTCATCTAATGATAGGACAAAGGGCAATGGGTGTAAGCTGGAACACAGGAAATTCCACATAAATATGAGAATCACAGAACATCATGGATTGGAAGGGACCTTGAAAGATCATCTAGTCCAATCCCCCTGTCAAAGCGGTACCACCTAGACCAAGTCACACAGGAACATATCCAGAGGGGTTTTAACCATCTCCAGAGAAAGAGACTCCACAACCCCCGTGGGCAGCCTGTTCCAGTGATCCATCACCCTCACTGTGAAGAAGTTCCTTCTCACAGTCATATGGAACCTCCTATGTTCCAGAGCTTGACCTGTCACTAGATGACATTGAGAAGACCCTGGCTGGCTCCATCCTCCTGACATCCACCCTTCACATATTTATAAATATTAATGAGGTCACCTCTCAGTCCCCTCTTCTTCAAGCTAAAGAGACCTAGCTCCCTCAGCATCTCCTCATAAGGGAGGTGTTCTACTTCCTTCATTAACTTCGACTTTACTCTCTCCAGCAGCTCCACATCCCTCTTGAACTGAGGAGCCCAGAACTGGACACAATACTCCAGATGTGGTCTCACCAGGGCAGAGTAGAGGGGGAGGGGAACCTCTCTCAATCTGCTAACCAACCCCATTCTGATCCACCCCAGGATGCCCTTAGCCCTCTTGGCCACAAGGGCACATCGCCAGCTTATAGTCATCCTGCTGTCCAACAGGACCCCCAGGTCCCTTTCTCCTACACTGCTCTCCAACAGGTCGGTCCCCAGCCTATACTGGTATCTGGGGTTGTTCTTGCCCAGATGCAAGACTCTGCACTTACCATTGTTATAGTTCATTTCATTTCTCCCTGCCCAGCTCTCCAGCCTCTCCAGGTCTTGCTGAATGGCAGCACAGTCTGCAGGGGTGTCGGCGACACCACCCAGCTTTGTGTCATCAGCAAACTTGCTGACAGTGCACCCTAACCCCTCACCCAAGTCATTAATGAATAGATTGAATAGGACTGGTCCCAGCACCAACCCCTGGGGTACTCTAGGTACAGGCCTCCAACGAGACTCTGTCCCATTGACCACTGCTCTCTGGCTCTTCTATCCTGCAGACAGTTCATGATCCACCTCACCACCCAATTGTCTAGACCACACTGGCTCAGTTTGGCTGCGAGGATGCTGTGGGAGAATTTGTCATATGCTTTACTGAAGTCCAGATAGACCACATCCACTACCTTGCCATCATCTCTTCACCTGGTTTTGTCCTCATCAAAGGCTATCAGGTTGTCAAGCATGACTTTCCTTTGGTGAAGCCATGCTGACTGTCCCTAATAACCTTCTTGTCCTTGATGTGCCTAAGGACAGCATCAAGTATAAATTGTTCCATCGCCTTTCCTGGGATGGAGGTGAGGCTGACCAGTCTGTAGTTAACTTGAGTCCTCCTTCTCACCCTTTTTGAAGATTGGAGTGACATTTGAGAAGGAACTTCTTCATGGTAAGGGTGACAGACCACTGGAATGGGCTGACCAGGGAGGTTGTGGAGTCTCCTTCTTTGGAGACATTTAACACTCACCTGGATGTGTTCCTGTGCGACTGGGTCTAGGTGATCCTGCTGTAACAGATGGACTGGACTAGACCACAGAATCACAGAACATTAGGAATTGGAAGGGACCTCAAAAGATCATCTAATCTTCTGTGATTCTATGATCTCCTGGGAATTCTTACTGGAAAGTAGTCCAGCAGAAGGATGCACACTCTACATCACCCACTAGAACATGTACTGTGTAGAGAACAACTGCTCCACCCAGGATCCAGTACCGCAGTGGCAATGGGATCCTCAGTCAGATTCCATTTCATCCATCATAGTTGGCCTGATGTCTGGAAATGAGAACAACTGAGAATCACCTGCCAGCAATTGTCTAAGCAGTTTCACACTCTTATCTCTTTCCTGGCACTCCTACAAGAGCTGAACACAACCACAATGCATGCTTTACAGTATAGAGCTCCCAGAAATAGATACATTCCTGCTTTTATACAACTCCAATCCTAATTTCTCTCAGTTTATAACCAGGAAATAGCCTTTTTTTGTGTGGCACACTAATTCTAAGAACGGGATCATAAAGAACAAAAATGAATAATGAAATCAGTTGACAAAAGTAAATCTAACTCTTAGCCTCTTATGAAGTTTTAATAGGAAGGAGGAGCAAAATTACCCAGGGGACCTTGTTCTGACACAGCCATCAGTGTAAATGAATTCTCATTCCTATGTGGCATTTCACATCTCAAGGGAAAGCACACAGAGCTCTCACATTCTTGAGACAGAAGGTTCAATGAAGCACTAATCTGTATGACGAAGCATCCTTTTCGTGGGAATGACACACAAATAACAAAATAACATCCAGTTTTGAAACAAACTTCTCACACTGGAACTTACTGTTTATTTGATGATTTAGAGCATTTTGGCCTGGCTTGTGTATTCTACTTAAGCAAGAATCTGGATAAAGTAAGGCAAAAGTATGGCTTGGTTTTATATTTTGCTAATGAGTTTAGATAAAAGTGAGCGCTGTCACAAGTCTGGATTGCCCACAGTGAACTCACCCTATTCTAAGTGAAATTAGAGTTTACCTTAGTTCATTGGCATAGAATCTTCTATCTGGGTCATTTATTCAAAATTTCTATCTATGTTAATTTTTCTAGGAACAAACATCTATTTACTGGTGATGCTGAGCCCCAGCAATTGACTTATGATTTGAGACCTCTCCACCTTTGAAACACAAAAAATAAAGTTTGGTGCAGTAATATCCATTTACCCACAAGACAGTCTGGATGTTTTATGGCACAATAGAAAAACTACCATCTTATATATAAAGAACAGAAAGTTGCATGGAAATCATTACACGTAGGCAACATGGCCAAAGTACCATCTCTAATACCTTTGCTTTGGTGTTTGATTTAGCTTTGTAAGCTCACAGTACACTGGTATTATCTCTCTAATTTTGTTCCGAAAATTTTTGCTGCTTAAGTAGAAGGAGGTAGGGAGAGGAACAATAATAAATATGGCTACAGACTAGCTATCTAGTTTCCAAGGCCTTCTGACTTTCACAGATGGACCTGCACAGTATCGGTTCTGCTCACATCACTCAGGAAAACACAATCCTTTGGACTCTAGTCCTCAGTATAAACAACTGAAGGTTTCATATGTCAGCAAACACCTTAGCACCCACACCTGCCCCACCACCTCATATCCACTTTGACCACCAACACCATTTTCAGGAATGAGCTTAGAAGGAATTAAAAAGGAAAGAAAAAAAATGCAGATCTTTAAAATCTTAATTTCAATTCCTATCTGCAGGAAGAGTAGATGACTTTCAATATATTCTACACATTTAATTACTACTCCAAAGAGAAAGTTAAAGGAAATGAAAATAAACTGATGATTTTTTAACAAAGATTTTAATGCATTGCAAGTACTTTGCAGTGGGTAAGGCATTTTATGTGTGGGTATGGTAGGTGGGAAACAATTATTTTAATGTATCATATTTTAAAGAGGACAGCAGACAGAAACAAAAGAGCCACACCGGATCGCATTAGAGGCCATTTTTTGACTCTGTTCCCTGTGATCACTGTCAGAACTTCTAGCAAGAGGGAGAGAATAAAAGGAAAAAAATAACCAACATAGCCTTCTGACACAAGCAATCTATTAATGCCCATCCCCAAAAACAAGCATCATCCAAACGCAAAGGAGAAACATGAACTATCACAGGACACAGTACTTAATGTTTGCATGCCAAGGAACAAATGGAAACCACCTGGAATTGTCTTTCTTAAAACTGGTGCCTTATGGTTAAGTAAAAAGATCATATAAATTCAAGGAAAAGCTTCAGACTTCAGAAAACAACAATATAGTGATAGCTACCTATTATTTCTATATCAAAATATAGACATTTCATGTTATTTTATGCATTTTAAAAATGAAAGAAAAGCCTGAAGACAGAATTAGATTATAAAGCCTGGTAGTAGAATATAAAGTTCAACAGTTTATCAAAAACACCATTCATTAGCTGGTCCCTCTCACACACTTGGCATTTAAGAGAAGAATTCTAGAAACAGGCAGCCTTAGGATACTACTTTGACCTAAATTTGACTACTGTGGTATCATGGGAGGGTAAGAGATAAAGCCATTGTGGGGGAGAAGCAAACAAAAATCCCAATAACATATCAAGTAATAATTCAAAATTTCAAGCAAGGGGGCCAGGATGTAGAAGGCAATGTAGCCAGAGCTAGGCAGGACATGCTGACCAGGGTGCTTAAACCAGGCCACTACTCAGTAATGCGCTCTTTGTGTTTTAGGTTAAGAGACAAATTCAGAAACTGGCAGACCAATTCTTGAATAACTAGAACAGATATCACACAGAATTAATCCCAAAAGACGAATTAATAAAATAACGTTTAGCTGCTACACAGACAAGTTTCCAGAGACCAAGGTGTTGCTTTGACCCAACTTTTGACACACATATTGCATAGGAAAACAGCTCTGATATTCCATTTTTGTAATAGCTTTGAAAGATGTGCTCTCTGTATAAGTGCTGCTCTTCTGCTTGCCTGTCATTCTAGCGATGAGAGCTTCGACAGATTCAAGCTCTTGATGCCTCTCAAGGCGTGCTCACATCTGTCAGTAACCACATGAAGGTTATCACATGGCTGCTAACACATAATGGTTAGGGTATTATTAGCAGTTCTCTTCCTGGCTTCTCCTTTAAAGATTTGTAACTCATTTACTTCACACAAGTGCAGGCCATATACTTTATATAAAGTATCAGCCTAACTCATTAGCCACTCTAAAGCAAAAATTAACGAAATATGAAAAGATTGTTTTTTAAATAGAAAAAGTTGAAAAAGAGCCTAGAGACCTTGTCAAAAGTAAGTAGACTCCTGGATGGCTGCAGGTTTAGCATGTACCTTGAATATGGAAACAGCACTCCAAAAAACAGACAGCTAGAAACAGGCAGAGGTTGGGCCCCACTTGTCCTCCTATGCTGATCCTGATGCAGAATTAAGCTGCAGGAAAGTAGGAAGGTAAATCTGGTAGACTTTTTGAAGGGAAAAGCTACACAAAAAAAATCATACTACCTTTGTCTCTCTGTGTACAATATATGCTTCTTAGACTTGCTTGCATTGTATGTGCTGAAAATTTTACATAGCATAGTTCAGATTGTGCTGAGTATGAATGGCAAATATATGCCCGTTTCATCTCTGCCCTCTGACTGCTCTATGTTTCTTTTAACTACCCACAGTTTATCTATATACTTTTTTGGGGGCTGTGGGGCAGAGAGGGGTATTTGGGTTAAAAAGTTACTCTAGGTACCATTTTATATTTGTATTAAACACAGAGGGTTAATAATTTATGGAGTTAATCTGGTGTTCAAGAGCCTGTGTATCCTTTATAGTTTCCATTTCATTTACAGCAGACTACTTTCCAAAACTGTTTTCTGTGTCCAGTTCTGCAATCTGAAAATGTTCAAAAACATAGTGCACAACATCCTCTAAGGTCCCTTCCAGAAAAATCCCAAACTAGAAAAAGCAAAGCCTTTTACAGAGTCTGGTACAAAAGTTGTTTAAAGACAAAATCCAACAAAACCAGCAAATTCAGCAGCAGTCATCCAAAACCACACCAGCTGCCCACTGGCACCAGCTGCAGTAGTTCCCCATGCTGGCCTTTAAGGAGAAACAGAACTTTGCAAGGGCTTCGCTCACACACGTGGCAAAGCATCATCACAACACTCCCACTCCACAACCCAAGATTTAAAAATGGGTTATCCTTGCCCAGGACTTTTGGCACTGCAGCAAAACAGCCCTTGGTATCATATTCTTTGACAATTTCCATCTATTAAACCACTTCTGAAGAGCTGGACTCTAATTTCAGAGGCAGCTCCATCAGGATGCAGAGCCTGAGACGCTGAGTTCAGCCCAGAATGACCACTATATAATGACATAAAATGTCTAAATTTTTTTTTTTGTCCTAAGTAACAGCAATCTTGAGCTTTATTTTAATTTACAGAAAATTAACCTGTAACATATTGGTCCTTTCTCACAACTAATGAGCGATAGGACAAGAGACAATTACCTCAAATTGCACTAGACAGCAGGAAAAACATTTTAATTGAAATGGTCATCAGTTGTTGGAACAGGCTGCCTGCTGGAACAGGTGGTTGAATCACCATCCCTGCATGTGATTAAAAGTCACGTAGATCTGGAGCTTAGGGACATAGGTTAGCAGTGTGCTTGGGACAGTTGGGTTGTTGGTTAGACTAGATGATTTTAAAGGTCTTTTCCAACCTAAAAGACTCTATGATTCTAATATCAAGCTGAGTGAATCTCCAAAAATAAGAAGATATTATATACTTAAAATAGTTAAGGATAGCTTAAAGGTGTGCTATTCAGTTTAATTAATGATTGCTTTTATATTATTGCTTTCTTCAATACAGTGCAGCGGTAGTAACGACTAACTCCTGTGCAGTTTAATAGACCTTGCAACTTCAAGATGTTTCTTTTTCCATTTAACAAGCCCCTTGTTATAGCTCAATAAACCTGGTTTTACTCTTTGGCAATTCTCATTAAAACAACTTGGAAGGTACCACTGTTCACCTATGGTCTGATTTTCAGAGGACCTGACCGTACACAAGTTCAATTAAATCTTTCTGCACTTGACATCTCTGAAAATCCAACACTGGAAAGGCAATTAGAAGCTTTCAACCTTTCCACATCTACAGGGTAACGCGCAAAATAACCAGGGTCAGGTACAGTGTAACTAATCACATGTTAAAATGCTAACATGGGAACCTCAACTCATCTCGTTAGCGTAGAGTGGCAGTGCAACGGATGAATCTACATACGTGATCATCTGTCGCCAGATGAGGCAACAGCGGAGACACTTTCCAGACTGCCAAACGCCTGCCCCTGTACAGACTTCCTTGGTTTTGTAGGCTTACTCTCTTTAATACAAAATAAAGTGTAACACTTCACATTTAGAACACCCTTCATTCCAAGACACTCTGTGGACTATGAGCCCTCTGACCTAACTGTCTTACTCACTAATGAAGCAAAAGGCAGCACATTTCTGCATCCTGCTTCACTGCTGTCCCATGCCAATTTCTTGACTAATGACATAGAATCAAACTCCTGCTCACTACAAAAGTACTGCATAACTTCCAGTACATGTAGAGCTCTGACAGGACTTCAGTGTGAAATATCACTTCCCCAGAAAACAAACTGCAGAAGACCTACACTGTACCTACTTTAGACATGTGGTTCCCTTTTGACAGAAAGTAATTGTGAGTTTAAAGTCCACACTGCAATGGAGACCAAAAAATAACCATTAAAACCATCTTGTATCAAAATGCCCAGAAAGCCATGTAAAAAAATAACTGCATGACTATAAAATAATTTAAATATTTAAAAAATCATGAGATACATTTTATGGTGAGAGACTCATTTTACAGCAATATCACTGAAATGCAACTCCACCAATGTCAAGGAGCTCCTGACTTCAGCATGTGCCAGAAAAATTAATATTTTCCATAGTCCCTTTTCACACAAAAGATAAACACCAAAGAGTTAGAATTCGTTTCATGTAAAGCTCATTGTGTTCTAAGCTCAAGGTCTCTCCATACATCACTGTCTGGAAATTTATTTTACTTTTTACGATAAAATAATAATTACTTCACTAAGAAAAGTCACTGCAGCTACTACAATCAACTAAACGGCAATGATGTTCTCTAACCCTCTACAAAATGATCCAATCTACCAGCAATTATGTAGATGAATGAGGCACAAGAGCATGAATATTAAAGACAATTGTGTGGTTTTAGCAACAGATTAATAAAGGCAGAATTGTTTCTACTGGGTGACAAGGAAGCAATGATAATGGGCCAACTCTCTACTTGTGGCTTTCTGGGAGTATATGCCTCAGGAAAAATGGGCTCTAAATCAGTAACGCATGAACTGTTGCAAGCAATTCCATCAGATCCTTAACCAAATGGCCAACCCTGAGGAAAAGCTCATCAGAGCCAAAAAAGTCCCTGACCTTCTATAACCATTACACAGAAATGATTACCTGTAATTCACCCCTTTTACCAGCACTTCACCAGCTTCCATTTCTAACTGAGTATCTAAATAGACATGATCAAGACATGGCACCTTCTGACTGCCAGAGCTCTTTTCCTCCCCATGGATTTTCTCTGATACACAGTAGCTGCTCTAGTTCTGCATTTGCCCCACGCTGCAGATCTCTGCAGGGCATGGAGGGCAGATACACCTCTTGAATTACCTATGTTACAGCTCTGTGTATCAGATAATACACCTGATGTTTTGCCTCCTTTCTGCTGCTCTTTCCTTATGTTTCAGACTTGGCAGCCTCTCTGTTCACCAAATGAATTATCCAATCCTTTCTGGCTCCCACTGTTTGTATACATTGTAATTTGGCTATTATGCAGGAAGAAACCCTCGAGTTCTTTTAAGTTTTTAAATGAGAAGAAATGAAAGAATTTCCTTCTTTCACTCTAGTAACGAAGTGGCTGCAAAAGATGGGAAACCTCTGGACTTGCAGGAACAGATGGGGAAGCCTTTCTCCACTTGAGTGTTGTGCAAGATTTGATCCTAACACCAAAGCTCAACTTCAACTACCAGCAGCTTAAATCAGCCAACTCATGACAGTTTCCAGCCAGTGTTATTATTGGAAAACAATTATAAAAAAGGCAATATTTCATTCAAACTGAGTCCTAAAAAACTAAGTCAAATTGTGCACAGGCTAGAATTACCGCACAAGATACTTACATCCTGTATAATCACAGAAAGGAGAAGTCCCACAGCGATGACATTTTGGGACTGCTAGTATAAATCAGAGCCTCTGAATACATTCCCACCCAGAAGTACCACCACACCCAGTCTGCATGTGCAAGGCTTTTACTGTATTTAATTTTATATGGAGAACTATACACAGCAGTGTAATTTAAATACTAAAAATGGAGAGTCCAAGACTGATGCAGAAGTGGAAGCCACAAACTGCATATGTGTAGGGAAAGCACATACTGAAAGCTGGTTTTGCACATTCCTAAGAAAGTAATTCAGTCTGGAAGAACCATCAGAGTACATGCTTGAGTTTAGGGCAAAGAAATCCAGGAAGGCTGGACACTCTTCAAGAAGGAAATCTTACAGGCCCAGGAGAAAGCTATCCTCATGTGTCATGATATTAAGGGGAGGGGGAGCAGGGGGAAAGGCCAGCCTGGTTGAACAGGGAGCTTTTGATGTGACTTGGGAAGAAAAGGAGGATTTACCACCTTTGGAAGAAGGACCAGGCAACTCAGGAGGAGTACACTGATCTTGTCAGAGAGAAATTTAGGAAGGCAAAAGCCTAGCTGGATCTGAACTTGGCCACTGACATAACTAATAACAAATAAAGTTTCTACAGGTACATCAATAATAAAAGAGAACAAGGGAGAATTCTCCATCCCTTAATGGATGTGGGGGGGAGCATTGCAACCAGTGACGAGAAAAAGGCTGAGATACTTAATGCTGTCTTTGCTTCTGTCTTCAACGGACAGACCTACTGCTCACAGGATATTCAGCCTCCTGAGCTTGAAGATAAGGATGTCGAACAGAACAAATCCCCCTAATCCAGGAAGAAGTAGTTAATGATCTGCTGCTGCAGCCAGACAATCGTAAGTCTATGGGGCCAGATGGCATTCACCCAAGAGCACTGAGGGAGCTGGCAGGAGAGCTTACCATCTCTCCATAATTTTTCAACAATCCTGGTCAACAGGGGAGGTACCAGATGACTGGAAGGTGGCTGATGTGACACCTATCTACAAGAAGGGCCAGCAGGAGGATCCGAGGATCTATAGGCTGCCCAGTAGAAAAGGACCTGGGGGTGCTAGTAGACAGCTGGCTTAATATGAGCCAGCAGTGTGGCCAAGGTGGCCTGTATCAGGAATAGAGTGGTTAGTAGGAGAAGGGAAGTTATTGTGCTCTTGTACTCAGCCCTTGTGAGGCCTCACCTTGAGTACTGCATTCAGTTCTGAATTATAGGAAAGACATTGAGACACTGGAACATGTCCAGAGGAGAGCTACCAAGCTTGTGAGGGTCTAGAGAACAAGTTGCATGAGGACAGGCTGATGGAGCTGGGCATGTTTAGTTTGGAGAGGAGGAGGCTGAGGGGGGACCTCACTGCCTGATGTAGAATCTATCTGAAAGGAGGTTGTAGAGAGGTAGGTGTTGGCTTCTTCTCCTTAGTTACTAATGACAAAACCAGAGTTGAGGCAGAGGAGGTTTGGATTGGATATTAGGAAGAAATTCTTTACAGAAAGAGTGGTGAGGCACTGGAATGGGCTTTCTAGGGAGATGGTTGAGTCACCATCCCTGGAGGTATCTAAGAAACATGTAGTCATGGTGCTTTACAACCTGCTGCAGTGACAGGCATGTAGGGGGTTATTTTGTGGGTGTTGATCAATCAGGTATTTAGGTATTCAGGGGTTTTGCTGTTGTGGGTATGGTTGGACTCTGATCTAGGAGGTCCTTTCCAACCATGATTATTCTGCGATTCTGTGAAAGACAAAATCTTTCTTGGCAGTCATACCTGAACCAGTAAGAAAGCCTCAGGTCCTGATTTACCACTCCATTACCTTTCAGCATGCATCAGCCTTCAGCATCAGTAAAAGCTATGTGCCATGGAGAGCACCCAGGTGGACATACCAGCACTGAAACTTCAGGGCAAGTTCTGCTCAGGTTTCTAACAAAATCAGCCATGATGCTGAAGAACTGCCTTCATTCATAACTGTTGCACAGAATAAATGCAATCTTTGGGTGCTGTTCCAGGTGAGCTTCAGTCAAAATCTTTGCATGGATTTTGCACAAGCTTGGGACAACAAACACCAGCCTACCAGCCTTTGATGTGTGGTTTTTATTCTGAAACACTGCCAAGTTGGCCTTACTGGCACAGAAGGCTAACAACACAACCTAACTGTGATATCAGCATCTTTGATGCTAACTCAAAATACACCCACAGCTTTTGAGGATAGTAACCTCCCAAGAAATCATACTCCAGCTACTTGGCCCTGAACAGCACAAAGAGGTAACATTGCTCAATGCTACTCAGAACATAAATTAGCATCAGACCTCTGTGAAGCACAGCTCATGGAAACATCAAGTTTATGTTACCACTTTAAAAAAAGAAAAACAGAGCAGATCTTCAGACAATGAACATCAAATAAAACTGAACTAATCCACAGAGGCCAAAATCTGTCCCCAGGTCTGAGCAGCAGCACACTGCTCCTGATAAGCAGATGAGGGTTTGCCACTTGAACTCTTACCCTTTCAACACTTAAAAGATTTAGATTCATCAGTAATTTCAACACTAGACGCAGAACATAACCATAGCCTTTGTTATTTTTTTTAGTCAGCAAACCACTAGAAAAAGAGAACCAAAAGGCTATTATGAAGGCAAATCACTATCTTTTTCTTGAATGACCACAGAAAAGTCAGTGATGTTTGAAGGAAAAGGGGCAAGGAGTCAATAAGTATTGCAGATTCATCTGTAACCTCATGTTTTTGAGGAAACAGTACAGTTTCAGTCAAGAGCAACCAAAACCAGAACTTGAAAATGTTATGCCACAACTCTTCCTACTATGTATAAGCAAGAGCACATTTTTAGACTAGTTTCCTCTTCTGTATTATAAAAAGATGGGCAGGCATTCTAAGTTATTGTTGTTTTATGAGGGAAGTTTAAAATACATACAGAATTTTGACTTCCTTCCAAAACCCTAATTAGAACGGATAGCATTATTTGCCTTTTCTGAACTGAAAATCAACAGCAGCTTTTCCTGGTACAAGATCTGTTAGAAGTACAATTGCACTGGGATAATAGGTGAAAGCACTGTTACTTAATAATCGCTTCACTAACAGAGCAAATTTGCCATCACCCATAAAGTATATGGTGGCCCATTCAACAAAAGAGACTTTTTTATATTGAGAAACTAGCATTTGACTCTTTAATTTTCAAGTCTGCTCCTGAAGTCATTCACTAAAAAGTCCATTACATCTGCTGACAACTTCTCAGAAGTCAGATGTGTTTTACTTATCTAACTGCTTACTTGCATACCTTCTCTTACGTTTGCAGGTTTTACACACAAAATGGGATTTGCTTTCATTAGTTTCTAGACAGGCTTCATATGGACAAACTTTCAGCAGATAGGCTCATTCAAAAACAAAAGTCCCATCTGTCAGCCTTGCCCTTTCCACCTGTCCCACCACACACTGTAAAACTAAGCAGTTAAAAAAGGTCACTTTTCACTCTGTAACTTCTTTCCTCATCCCAGAATTTATATTTCTTGTACTTCCACAACCCTCCTCAACTGAAGCAGTATATTTTGCACACACTGGTGGGTCAAGGCACCAAGTGAGTTTTGCTCTTCTGATCATCCTACCAAATTACATCAGGTAAGGAGCTGTGGTGTGTTACGAGACAGTGCTGCTGGGACTAAAATCTTTACTGTGGGAATCACCTACAATGCCACTTTTATATATCTATCAAAAGTAAAAGTTCTGCCATGCCAATTATACCCCTCATAATTAACTGCAAGCTTCATAGAATCATAGAATCATAGAATCATTACTGGACACAATACTCCAGGTGTGGTCTCCAGTTCTGGGCTCCTCAGTACAAGAGGGATGTGGAGCTGCTGGAGAGAGTTCAGCGTAGGGCAACAAAGATGATAAGAGAGGTGGAACACCTTCCTTATGAGGAGAGGTTGAGGGAGCTGGGTCTCTTTAGCTTGGAGAAGAGGATGACATTACAATCCCCAGGAACCTAAAGAGAATCTTGCAAATGCAAAGTAGAGGCAAAATAACTCTACACTGTCTTCCTGAAGCTCAAAGTGCTCAAAAGCAAACAGGGCAAAGACAAGTGAACTGCATAGGCCCCTGCTAATACCAGTGAAGTCCTCAGAGCCAAATTCTTTCATACAATAATGCCACAGAGTGTTGCTTTCAAGTAACCATTAGCAGGGAAAGCGATCAGAGTAAAATAAAGGCACTCTGCTGCCAAAGTTAACTGTTTCACTTCTGCTAATTATTGTACACAAAAGAGAAAACTGCAAGAAATCTGGTGAGTAGGGAAGAAAAGACAGGAGAAAGGACAGAGAAACTGAAGGATTGAGACACTGCCGAAAAACACGGAGGATGGAGGAGAGACAGTAGCATCAGCAATAAGTATGTAGTCTTATTTCCCCAGAATAACACTGGCAACAAAATCCTTAATGTTAACTGCAAGTTAGCTATAATTAACAGTTAACTGTGTTATTTTTCTTCTGCTCCAAATCATTATACAGCTTTACTTTTCATCTTCCAGTGCACAGTGAAAAGTAGAGTCTGTTCTTTCCTTTAGATGTGTAAAAATCACACCAGACTGTTTTGAGAAAAAGATTGAGGATTTTTTAATACTTTGTATTCTGTATGGCTAGCATACATGACAGTGTCCAAGACATGGGCTCTGCAAACATACTAGGAAATGCAGTCCATAGAGTGACAGTAGAAGAAAAGTGCATGGGTGAAAAGGAACACAAACGCAACAGCCTAGAGGAATTAACAACAAATACACAGGTTATCTACAACTGCTGACAGATGTAGCTTTGGTACTTCCACTGCTGCTAGAGGAAGACTCAAAATACAAAACGCATCGCTGGCCCCTGGAAACTTGTGCTTTCACTTAAAAATAGGCCTGAGGCGACTGCAGTTCATGATGTGTATTTCTTTAAAATTTGGGAAAAGGCAGGAAGGTGCTCTGGCATAGCCTCATTTCCATTTCTTTGAGCCAAAAAGACTAGCTAAACTGATCTAGATTCAGAACCAAACTTCCTTCAACACAGAAAGTACTCAGAGACACTTGTGTACAATTTTTAGGCTACTTACTACATGTCAGAATAAAACATTAACTCCCAAGCACAGGTTCCTTTTCAGGCATCTGGCTTGGCACAGGGACTGTGGAAATAGACCCTTCAATTCAGGACAACCCTGTGAGAACATTTTGAAGGGTACTTCATTTACTTCATCTTAATCATAACACTTTCTTACGCAGTCAGTTCCTCAGAGTTGTGACCTTACCTCCTTATGTAGTTATAGAGCACCTGACACAGTACAAGCCTCATCTTGATTGGTGTCTCCTTACGCTTAACAGATCCTGCTCTTCTCATAAAAGGCTAAATTCCTTCAACTCCAGGAACACAATTAGTGGGAGAACACTCATGACCCAGCAGTAGTGTTCAGCTCCAGCAGTTTGTGATGGCACCTCACAAAATTCATTAGCTTTTTCTGACCTGGAAGTCACTCTGCATTTACACAGTTTGGCTACATTCACGGAAACAATTGTGGCAAGGGCAGAGTGTCCTGCTCACAGTGGCTTGAACACACTGGCTAGGGACATTCAACAGGTTGCCATGCAGGATTTCTTTCTTGGCTAGTGCAAATACGTTCCCAGTTAACCTTGACAGTCTGCATGCAGTTTCTGTTTAGAATGCATTTTATGATTGCATCAGAAACTGAAAGAAACAGGAAAAAATGCCTTATACAAGCTGATAATTCAAATCTAAAAGTTAACAGAAAAGAATTCCCACAGAAGATCACTAGTTGCCTTCAAACACATTTTCAAGCTAAGATAGACCAAATCAGCCCAGGGTAATGCGATCTGGAATGCAACGCATACATTTTCTGTGGTTCCTCTTAGCTCTCCTAAAGAAAAATAAATCTAGTAGTACAAGTAATTCACATCTCAAGGCTAAGAGTAGCGAAAAAGCTCATGCTATTTATTTAGAGCTTAAAGGAAGATCTGCCTTCTGAAAAAGAATAAAAATACCACCAGCTGCCACTACTTATCAGCGAATTCCAACCTAATAATTGCGTTTTTCGCAGCAGTCTTTTTGACAACAAACGCTGAAAGAAAACAAACTCCCAAGACAGCATAAACCCAAACCCCTTCACCCTAAGCAGTCTTCTACCTCGGTGGAAACAGATAAAACAAACCCTCAGACGGGTAGATCCGTACAGACACAGCAGCGCGCGGCTCAGCACCCCCTATCCCCACCGCGCGGTGACCGGTGACCAGCCGGCCCCAGCAGCGGTGACCGCCTCACAGCCCCCGCGGGAACGCAAGGCGGCAGTTCAGGAACGTTTTCAGGTACCGCCAGCTCGTCGCTGCGCAGTTAATCGTTTATGCCCGCGGCTCTTCCCGAACCACCTCCAAAAACCCAGCCCAGCCCCAGTTCGGCTCCGGAGGGCGAGGAGGACACGCGAACCGCGGTGGCGGCTACCAGGCGGGGTCCGAAGGGCCGGGCTCAACTGCGGTCGATTGTGTCGCCAGGAGGGTCCCGCCCGCCTCCCGGGACCCGAAGCGTTGAAGCAGCACAGGGGAAGCCACCCAGAACGACAGCGACAGGACTCCCCCCGCGGCAGGAAACCCCTGGAAGCCGACTCCCCGCACCGGGCAGGCCTGGGCGGTGCCCCCTTACCTGGTGCTGCCAAGCTGAGGCTGCCGGCGCGCGGCGCGCTGGGTCCGGTAGCGTCTCGCGGTGACGGCCCCGCCGGCCCCGCCTCGGGGACACGCCTCGCGCCCCTCCCCTGCGCGCGCGTCGCCGCCCCGCCCCGGTCCCGCCTCAGGAACGGCCCCAACAGGGCCGCCCACAGGCACCGCCTGCTAGAGCGGGAACCCCTATAGTAGAATCCCGCAGAGCGCAGCCAGCAGGAACAGGCCCGGGCAGGGTGCGAACGTCTCCAGAGGCAGGGGCTCAGGCTCCACGGCTGCTCTGGGCAGCCTGTTCCAGGGCTCTGTTACTCTCACCGTGCAAAAGTTTTTCCTTTTGTTTAAATGAAACTTCCTGTGTTCCAGCCTGTGTGTACTGCCCCTTGTCCTAACGCTGGGCACCACCGAGAAGAGCCTGGTCTCACCATACTGACACACACGCTTTAGACACTTATAAGTATTAAAGAGATCCTTCCTCAGCCTTCCCCTCTTCAGAATAAAGAGCCCCAGCTCTCTCAGCCTCTCCTCCTAAGGAAGATGCTCCAGCCCCCTCATGATCTCAGCAGCACTGGACCCTCTCCTGTAGCTCCTTGTCTCTCTTGAACTGGTAAGCCCAGAACTAGACCCAGTATTCCAGATGCGGCCTCATCAGAGCAGAGTAGAGGGGCAGAAGAACCTCCTCTGACCTACTGGCCACACTTCTCTTGACGCACCTCATAAAGCCATTTGCCTTGGCCACAAGGCCCCACTGCTGGATCATGGGCAGTTTGTGGTCCACCAGCACCTCCCAGGTCCTTATCCTCAGACCTGCTCTTGAGCAGGTCAGTCCCCAACCCATACTAACACACAGGGTTGTTCTTCCTCTGATGTAACACCCTACACTTCCTATTGTTGAATTTCATCAAGTTTCTCCTCACCAAACTCTGTAGTAAGCATTTTTATTCTGTAATCAATGTTCCAAAATCCCACCTAAAAACTCCAAACCAAATACACAGTCAGGGTTGGTAGCACAAAGCTAAAGCAGCAATAAATATCTACTTTAATTGTAAGTGCTAGAATGTGAAGGTACAACTGCGTGCTTGGAACTATAAAAATCAGAGCAAATTTTCCACAAACAACTGTAACTTGGATTTACTATCAGTATTGGTGGTTTAGCCTGTCATCAGCATTTCCCTTAATGCAAACACCTATCAGATCTCATTTTTATTATGAATGCGAGATACAGCACTGGAAAATCATAGCATCTCAAAATAGTTGCATACCTCTCCTGCAAAGGACATTCTCTTGGCCATAATGCACCTCCACTTGAACTCCCTCAGCCATAAAACTGACTTCCCATGCCACCTTCAAATGCAGTCTGGAGGCAGCATCTAGTCCCTATGATTTTATTTTAAGCAACGTAACTTTGACTGCTTGGGCTGGTATTCGTGTTCTGAACATGCTCTTTATAGTATTGCTGACATTTATCTGCATCCTGAGCTGCATGAATTTTGCCTGGGAGTTTGGAAACTATTCTGAAGTTCAACAGAATGGAGCATTATATTCACGAAACAAGGGTGCTGCTGACCTTTCAGCACAAGAGAATAGATGTGAATCATGGACCTGAGACTCATCTAAAGGAACAGAGTGGAAACACATAGGATGAAAGGCTCTAAAAGCTTTACAAATTATATTTGGATGTGGGAAAAAGAAGAATGAAAAAGGATCCTGCTGTTTAGCTCATGCATAAACTGTATGTGCTCAGCCAAAGGTCACTCCTTTTATTTTCTCATTAATTTCAGTGAGGGTAGATGGTATATGAAGAACAATCTAAAAATAAGAACAGCCAGAAATAGCTGAGGTTTTGACATGAAAGTGTAGTGGGAAGAAAAACTCAAGCTGCAACTGTACTCCACATCTTAACTTCTGGGTTTTTAAAAAGTAGAGACCAAATGAAATTTATAGTTAATATTAAATAATTTAGAAAAGTGAAGCAAAACTTATGTAGCATACTTTCTTATGTATTTTCCAATAGTTTTTGTACCCTGTTTACACAGAAATTAATTCCTGGGTTGGTTTTCTTAATTCAGCACTGTTTGTGAGAAATGGTGCATTTGGACAGTTCTGCAGGTTATTAACGCAAGTGATGAAAACGCTACGCACTAGGTTGAGTTTGAGTAAACAGAGAAGGAATAACAGCTTTGGGGAGCCTGCAGGTGCATGCAAAAGCTGGCACGAGGAAACTGCCATCCACAGCAACTGAAAGCAGAGGATAAAAGAGGAACATGGAAGGGGTCATGAATATTCTTCAGTGAGTTTCACGAACAGGTGCCTCAACTCTTCAGCAAACATGAGCCCTTCGTGCAGAGACTAATGCAACATCTGTCAACTTTTTCCTAGGGAAAAAAGGGCAAATGTCTAGAAGCTGCTCTTAAAGCAAGGTGTTCCAGAATCCCCATCAACACTGAACAAGTTTTAGCAGCACTCCACCAGCTTTTTAATTTTTGCTGCAAATGTGCAAATCTGCATTGACTTGCAGTATATTTGGCTGTATGTTGAGCCTACATTTTCAAAACCAGGACACCAGCTGCCTAGAGTTTAGTTCTCATCTTCTGTATATGCCAAACAGCAGTATGAACCTTATGGTCAACACATCTTGTAGTGTTCAGTTCCTTTATCGAGGTTATTAATTGATAAACGTAAAATAATAATCTAGAACAATTCAACATCTCCACTGGAACCTTGGGGCTATATTAGGAATGAGATGGCCTTGCCAGAGCACTGACTTTGGATTTTGCATTGAAACCTCAGTTCACAATAATCCTGTACTACCATAGTCACATTACTGATGTGAACACAGAAATCTCATTTAATTGAAATTTCTCCGTGCCTCAGTTTCCCATCTGCAAAAGAAGGCAGCAACACCTCAGTGTGTATGACAAAGGTCGTAAGATACTCCAGGTATAACTGTACAATGTAGTGGCTTTGGCAGTAAAAGCGCCTTAATGATTTCTTGCTGTCTTGCAATCTCCCTGTCTCTATCCTGGCACTGTAATCTGTTATTCTACTTGGTTTGTGAAACCTCCCTCAAGACTGGACTGCTGAAACGACCCGAGCTAAAAATACCACTTCCCTTTGCTTTAAGGATTTTATTTTTTCTGTAACTTACCTCCAGTTAATAGTGAAGCTCCAGCAGCTGTCAGGAAAAGGACCTTGAAAACTGATGTGTCACACTCTTAACATCAGATAACAGCCTGCAGTACACTGGAGGAATATCACACCACCTTTGTCAGTTCATAGTTTCTGAAAAGGAAGAACACATCATCACGGTCAATACATCTGCCATATGATAACTACTGGGGCTAGGGATAGAACAGGAACCAACACAGAAGTAAGAAAATGTATCCCTACTGCTCCTAAAGGATGAATAGATTCCAAAGCTTCAGTTACAATAGTTAACAAACACCATGTCCTCTTGGACTGCTTCTGGGCAATCAGTTCTACAGCACTGCCTGAGACAGGTCACTGCTATTTCTCCTGGCTTACAGATAAGAGAGAGCAGCTTAGAAAGAAATGGTGCAGAGAACTTCCCAGCTGCAGAAATGAGACACAGGTCCTCTGAGCCTCCCCCAGTGCCCTGGCTACAAAGCCTCACCACCTGCTCTTTGATGAGGCCCATTGCCTCACCAACGGGACTGGGTGCTCTGTGCAGTGACAGAACTGGAGACCACAGAGCAGGGAGGAGGGGTGTCTGGAGGGGAAGCTGAGGCGTGTCTCTCCAAGCATGTATTTCTCTCTAAGAGTGTATTTGTTTGTTGGTTTCAATACCAGGATAATTGAATAAAAGCTTGTTAATTGGCAAAAAATTAAATCAGCTGAAATTCCCCTGGCACAAAATAGTTTCTGGCTCATGACTGAGGGAAATTGATTTAACACAGAAATCTGGAGATAAACTGGTACAGCCACAGCAGTCTGGCAACAGATCTGAGGGTGAGGATACGGAAAACATAAAATTATGTAGCTCATGTTGTACAGCAGTTGTTAATCTGGGGCATAAACACAACATGGCTCTTTCAAGCCAGAAGAGGGGCTGATAATAACATTTTATCCTGGCTTTTGTTAACTGCAGTTAAAACCTGCAACATTACAGAAAGGAGTTCAAAGAGAGGCACCAGAAGCGATTACGTCTTCCGGGAGATAGATGTTTACATGCTCAGCTTAGGAGAAAGCTGCCAAGCAAAGACAGACAGAAGGTCCTTTCAAGGGACTGTGTGTGGAGTCATAAAGAGCATTTATAGTGTATCAACATGGAAACAAGAGAGAAGATTCATGATAAAAGTCACAATGGACCAAAAACCTAGAGAGGCTGGGTTTCCACATGTTACCAGCAGAATGTTGTGCTCAATGTTCAGAAAAGTTTTAGACATAGAAAACCTCTGCATTTGCATGTGTGAGCACAGGCAAAAAAACCCCCCAGAACTCAAGGAAGCTTTTTTGGCTCTTAAAGCTACAGGTCAAATTCAAAAAGGGTAATTCACAATCCATACATAAACTAATACCCATTATGTTTGCTCAGACAAGGCCTGAATTTGATTAAATGGTTCTGAGCAGGCAGACTATGTACTACATAAGCAAAAATCCACTCTGTAATGGGATTATTTATTTCAAAGATCATTTCAACAGCTGCTCTGAGAACTCACATGTGGTTAAAAAACCAGTGTCTTCACGTGACTCTGGGAGTTAAAGCATAATATCGTAAAAAAGATTATTATTTGTATGGTGTTTTTTAAGCTTGACAAACAGGCTGGTTAAAACCTTCACAGAAACGCACGGCTGAAAACAGAACATGAGCATTTTGTGATTCCAGAAGCACTGTCTTGCGGTGTCTGATGTTTCAGTGAGTGGACTTGAGCACGGTGGTAAACACTTAGAGACAGACTGAAGTTCAAAAACAAACAAAAAGAAGCCTTGAGCTCACTCTTGTAGTAAATGGGAAAGAGGTGAGGGAAAGCTTGGCAAAAATCAGCATAATAGTAGGCTTATTGTTGAATCTGAAAGCTTCGTTTTCCAGCAGTGTCCTTTTTCTGGGAAGCTGCACAACCACTCTGAAAGCACTTTCTATAGAGATGATAAATCTGTGGTGGAGATTTATGCACATTCAGATTAAGTCAGGAAATCAGTAGTGAAAAGGATAATTTAATAGAGAGACAATAACCTAGAAGAAAAATTACCAAAAGCCCCCAAAACAAACACAGCCAACAATGCACCATGATATACCGGGTCCTGGGATCTTGACTCTGACTTTGGCATCTATTCTTACTCATGCAACATACAGGGTGAGCAACCTCATCCTCTTCCTCACTGTGGTTCCCAAGACTCTAGAGAGGGGCATTCTGTACAGCATCAAATTCTGGTCTGTAGCAGTGTGTGTGAACATAATCTCTTATTTCATCAATAGGTAGAAAAGCATAGAAAGAATAAAGATAGTCAATATTTACACATGGGATGGTTTGAGATTACACCCTTCCTGCTCCTGCAGGGCAATCCAAACTGGAGATGCAGAGATGGCTTTCAGTGACAACAGCCAAGCCAACAAAAAAGGGCTATGCTTGGCTAGAAGAGCAGCTGATAATAGCTCGTAGTTCCAGGATGCTGAAGTTGTGTTGCTGCTCATCCTCTGAGAAATTCCAACAGCTGAGGAGGTACTTCTGTTTGTTAGCAGCAGTGGTAGACTTTTGTTCTGTGGTTGGACTAGAACCTGGGCTAAAGAGGTTGATCTCACTGTTTAGCTTTAGGCACCCAAACCAGGTGCCTAAGGCAGTAGCCTTGATGCCTAGGTTGCCACAGAAGCTACAGGTGTCCCACTGACTTTAGAGGTACTTTTAGCCCCATAATCACCAGTTAGGTGCACTAAGACTCTGAGAAGTCTCACTGCAGGGATATCCTAAACAGTCACAGCGTTACCTGTGTTCCTTTTCTGCCGCACTTACATGTAAGGCATACTACCCTCTGTAACCCAAAGGCACTCTGCCACTGCCTGACTCCAGCAGCTTTCTTGGGGCTTGGACCACTCCCAAAACAACAGTAACAAAAGAACAAGGATCATCCATTAGCTGGTAGCACTAGCGGATGAGTTTTCCTCTATCTTGACTCAATACTGTGAGCAGAAAACCTGAGCATTCGATAAGCTAAATGAGGACTTCTGAGCGTTCGTCTCCGCTTCGTAACAACAGCCCAGCCTTTCCAGGCACAAGCAAGTGAGGTGCTGTGAGAGCTGGCTTTTTTGACACAGCAGTCACTTGCCCCTTTTAAGCTTTGTAAGATGTACAGCCAACTGCAAGTGATGACGGTAAAGCAAACACACTCACTGAACAAAATATAATACAAAAAAAGCCCTTCTGTTTCACATCACTGCAACTCTGAATCATGCAATCTCAGTACTGTATCAGTCCAGCGAGTTTTGAAGATGTGTTACACAAATGCCACAGCTCTGTGAGAATCTTTAATTCGTGCACCATGACTTTAAAAACTATTTATTTATTAAATACTATCCCACTTCTCTGCAGTGGGTTAAGTCCTAGTGCCTGATTAATCTCATGTGAGAGCTACGGACAAATGCAGATGAAAAAACTTGACATCTTAAAGATGTAGATCTGCTTCCAAGTTCTGCAGTACAAGATGATCTACAGCAGCAACTGTTTGCAATCCTTTCTCCCACACCACTAGATGAAAAAAAAAAACCTGTACAAGTGTGGCAATAACAATTCCTGCATAACAGTACTGTCCTAGGTGATATACCAAATGGAACTTCCACACATGCCCTCTTCTCTTTTCTGCTAACAAATAATTTACAAGAGCTTAATGCTTTTTCTACAGGGGTTGGTTGAGATTACAGTTGGCAATTTACTTTCTGCTACTAGTAAGCCAGGCTCAATTCAAACAATAGTCTGGAGGTTAAAAGCCCCATGTAATTTACCAATGACACAAATGTAGACAATTTCTCTTAAAAACGAAATCTTACAGCAAAGAATTCCACTGCCATTTGGAGATGTATGGAAATTTAACTGGTAATAAATGAACATGTGCAAAGCAGGTACTGCAGCTTGAGTGCTAGCTTTGTACATGGACATTATTCTGGTCCCTTCCACATCAGAAAAAGGTCATCTGTAGACAATAATCCTAACCAGAAGGAGAGGTTGTAGAGCAAAAATATACAGTGCTTTAGAGTGAGGTTTCAAAATCTTGAATTCAACATAAAACTTTTTCAGAAAGTAATGTAAAGAATGGAAGTAGTGCATTAAAATCACGAATTTCTGGAGGCAGGAGTTTGGCAGTCGAGGTGGTTGTTGTTAATAGTGACATATCTGACAGTATTTCAAAAAAAGAGCTGTCCAACAGGCAGGAATGTGTAATGAAGCTGGAACAAAACACCAATAAATGCACGGATTAAAGCTTTAGTGTTGCTGCACAGCACACAGGGAATTAAAGGAAAGTAATAAAAATAGATAACAATGACAGAAGAAATTAAAAAGTTTAAAAAAACCCCAAGGGGTAACAAGGTTTGATCAATCAGCAGTATGCTTTCGAAGGGATCATAAAAGAAAGGATGTTTCAGAAAACATTAAGGTAACTTAAGATTTAACTCAGAATGATGCCAAGCATACATTTGGTGTGTCTGAGCTCAGGCCTCCAGCAGCTCCCTTCCTTATAGCAGCTGTTAAAAGTTACCCTAAAATTAAATTGCTCCAAACAGCACTTTAGCTAAAACAAGAACAACATCTGTCTAGGTGCAATTACTTGATTTAATGTGCAAACACAGTTTGCTGCTTTCAAAGACCAGCAAGGGCAGCTCACAGCCTAAAAGAAGACAGAACAAACATTAAAAGAGAAGACTAAACTGAAAGAGAGACATACACACACACAGACACTATAAAAAAACCCCACCAGCTTCAGGGTCATCCTTGGTACAAGTGTCCTACTGCGTGTAACAGAATTTAGACAATAGTTCTGTAGTCATGGTCCCCAAATCTTCTAGAATGTAATGAACATGTCCTATTTTATTATATATTGTGGGAACATTTCAGTTCTCCTTTAAGAGGGTTCCTCCCTAAGCGTGCGAGACATCTTGGCAAACCAGGTCTCAGAAGCGCGTGGCTGGAGGGACTTGTCATAAATGGTTTCGCGGTTGATCTGTGGCATAGCTAGAAATTCCGTTATCTCAAACTAAATTCCTTGCACAGTTCCTCACACAAAGCATACAGGGAAATCAGGCATGCCTAGTCTGGTGACCTATCACCTAATGCCACAAATGCACCAAGCACCAATCCTGAGTTTGTTTATCATTGACGTGGGTTAATAAAAAGGAGGATCCATCTCCGAGGTCAGTCGGACCACGGATGAACTTCAGACAACGACGGTGCCTCCACTGCTTTCACCACACAGCTATCTCCTGTGCTGCTTCCCGTCGCGGCATCGGCAACCCCCGGACCCTCTCATCGCCAGATTCCGACAATATATGAATATAATTCTTTATTAATTAAAATCCTTAGGCTGGCTTCAAAATGTTATGAGAAAGATATCATTATTCTATGCCAGAGCTCTTCTCCCTGAAGGGTATGTAAGGAGTTAATTCACAGAGATGCATATTGTTACTTATCAGCACTTCACTGCTATTACCATGACAGCAAGGGAAAGACCATTTTGTTCTGCCCCATTCCTCCCTCAGCACAACTGCCAGTTGACTTCAAGAATCTTAAGATAAACTGATGTTTGAGGCTAGATTTTGCATTGTTTCCTAAAAGCTCAATCTGATATGAAATTTAATGAAAAGGAAAGATGGAACAAAAGGCTGTCCTTTCCCAAAGCCTACTGAACACTAAGAGGCTGACTCTGCTGTTTGCATAGAAAGAATCAAACAACACTCAGAACAAGCATTTGCTGGGGTAAAATGTGTCAGATAATCACCTGCACCCTTTGCTGCTTACAGACAAGTGTAAGGATCAGCATGTTTACAGCTGCCTACAGAACCACATACGTCTGACAAGAAAGGGCATGGTAGAGTGAAATAACCGTAGGTGCATCACAGAAGTGTGTAAAGAGCAAGGGGAGTGCACCAAAGGAGTAGTCAACAACACGTTACATACCAGCCATCATTACCATTGTGATCTGCATATCCGATAGATTATAAATATTAATCTAACTGGTGCAGGAGGAAGCTGCTAAGGAAGTCAGAAGTGCATTTTCTGATTTACTGTGGCACTGTGCATACAGTTCATGTCTGAAGAATAAAGTGCAGAGGGAGAAAACGCTACAAGCAAATGATAGAAAGAGTATGGCCACTTCCTAAACTGGTTCAGGATCTTTAGCTGTCCCTACACAAGTCAAATAATTAAGGAGTTCCTCTAACATTAAAAATTCTTCCAATTCTATTCACCAAGGCTACATGAGTAAAACAATCTATAGCAGATTACCCACCATTCCAGGGTAGAGACAACCAGGAAGAGGTAGAGAAGTCAGGTGAACAAGGCTCAGTGACCCAGAACCCTGGCACAAACAAGCTGGAAAACAACTACAGGGTAAGGATGAATGGGCAGAGGAGATGCAGGAAAGCCAGAATGCAAGAGGTCTTAACTCTCCTGGACAAGAGGTTTGGTGTATGTGTGATCATTGTGAGAGATCCAGGCGGTCATCTCCACCCAAGAGTGTCGTTTGCATATGTAGGTATGACCACAAAATACAGCATTTAGATGCGCCCCCCATTATGTCGCAAATACTATATAAGCTGTGTGTTGTCTACAGCAAATTAAGAGTTAATTTCCCCACAGGAACAGAGGGAGACAGAGAAAGAACCGACAAAGGAGACAGTACAAAGCTACAGGCTGCACAGTTATGCCATTTGATTCCCAGCTTTAAACAAACCCTTTGAAGTAGAACAGGTTTTTTATGTTTAAAAAAGCTGCTTTTCAGTGTGCATCATTGTTTATGGCTACAAAAATTACTTTGCTTGAACTCTACATGGAAAAAAACAGTGGAAAATTTATGTACAGACCCCACCACCCCCATGCTGCACCCAGCAATTATCAGCCGAGACAGAATATGTGTTGCAGTAAGAGCTGACATTTTTTTGCAGGCACAGTTCAGAAACTTGACCTCGATGCCTACACACCACGTATGGCTCTGCAATTGAAAAGCCTGAATTAAGTACAGAAAAAAATCAATCTGCCATGTTTGTAAACACCACTTGTCACAAAGATCTTCAAGAACCACAGGAGAGAGTATACCAGGTGAACAAATCAATGCTGTAGCTGCTGAACTAGGTTTCCTCCTCCTTTTTGTCTCCTGTACTTCAAGCTGAAGTACAAGTAACTTTCTAAATGGAAAGCAAGTTTGCACTGACTGCTTCTGTACGTCAGCACTTACCAACTTCACCAAATCAAATCCACATCACCTGTTCTTCTGTTGGAAGTATAAAGTTGAAGAGCAGGAATTGATTAAGTTGGGATATTTCAGTCAGCCTGTTCGTGTGCGACTTGGTCTGGGTGATCCTGCTGTGGGAGGGGGATTGGACTGGATGATCTTTCGAGGTCCCTTCCAGTCCCTAATGATTCTATGACTCTGTGATTCTATTCTATTCTATTCTATCCTAACGCAGCTCTCAAAATGTTGTGCAATGTCCATGGAGAACAAGGGGAGAACGTCATTGGTATTTCCTACTCTGTAGATTTACATCAGTATCTAAAGTGTTCACTCTTGGCATCTATGAGATCTTCAGGACTTTTTTAGGTTTGACAGCCCTTCAAACTGTATCAGGATTCCCTGAGTTTTATCTTTTCCATAAGAAATAAAAGGTCTGTCTACTGTATACATCAGTAAATTATGAAGAAGACCTTAGCCACCAAATGCCTGCTATGTATTTATGTTTCTGTAAGTTACAGCTGTAAATTAAGGATTGCAAACTTGACTACATGCAATATCAAACATTAAGTCCCAGAAGTATTGAGCTATAATGAAACAGGCTAGGAAGCAGTTGTTAATTTTAACTAAATTATGTAAAGGAACAGCTGCATTTCTGAGAGCAAAGCTCCCAACAGCAAAATGCTATGAAGATGAGCCTATAAACATGTCTCTTCTAAAATGGCTGTATGAAGGGAGAAAACATCAGATTTAGAATAAAATCTAAGGCAGAGCTTAAAGGTATCATAAAATACAGCTCTGGCACCTGTTCCAGGGATACCAACAACTGGCTACAATGGCCTTATCAAAGTGTTGTGATTAACAAGATACAAAGCTACACAGCGGTCAAGTAAGATGACTAACTGCTGGCAGTTGTTCAAATGTGGGTTCAGGAAGACATAATTTGTCATGCTTAGCACTCATTGCCACTGTGAAGCTGCTCCGAGATCAAAATCCTGATTGTAATTCATCAAACCAATAACCACAGTGAGTCGAATGGCTGAGCAATTGTGATGACACAGCTTGCTGCAGGGCTGCTGCTAGGAATGAGTATGCAAAGCTGCTATCAACGTGTAAAAGCTTTGGACAAAGGGAAAAGCAGCACGTTAATTCCGAATAACTACAACACAGGAATGATACCGAAAGAGTTATTAAAAACAAACCAAATCATGTCCTGTGTATTTTTGAAGAAGAAACATTTAGGTCTGCTGCTAGCAATTGAAACAAAAAGTTATGTCTACACTTCTCTCTACCTGGTACAGGCAGAACAGCTCAGTTCTCTTTCCAGCCAACATCAGCCCAAGCCTGTTTCAAGCAACTTGAGCCATCTCCCCAGGGCTGCATTGCCTCCAGCTGCTACAGTCACAGGCTACATTCAGGACAGGAGCTCTGGGAGAAAGAATCAGCAAGCCCGACAATTCAAACTAACTGGAAATGGCCATTGCAGGTGGCCAGTGAGAACACCACTGGCACACAGCACTGGTTTTGCTTAGGACCACTGCTAGCACCTCGGCTCTGTCTTAGCCCACTGAATGGTGTGTGCATAGACTGCCTGCACATAAGCAGTTTGCACTTTTACTTCTATGAAAGCAGGATCACTCTGACAGTCAGACAGACTGACCAAATGCTGCTTAGCTTGCTCGGACAAGTCATCTCAGAGGAGGCTTCAGTGTGACTGAAATCCAGCAACAGCATTCCCTGTTTTGGTTTCTGCTTCCTATTGCCTTTGTCACTTGTGACCCTTCCCACCCACGGGATTCTTGGCTTTAGAGTACACACTCTTTCACCTAAATATAGAGCTGCTGCTTGTCACCCTTTTTGTCTCTCTACTGCAAACTTGTTTGTCTTTAATGGTTTCTGCACGAAATCAGGCCTAGTTTGCATTGTAATCAACTTTGGGGAATTACACTTTTAATTAGTCCCTAACATTCCTCCAGTCTGCATGGATGGTGCATTACAAAGAATCCTTTCTATGTGTCACTGTAGTTTCAGCTTGAGGGGAAAAATATTTCACAAATTACACGCATCCAAGAAATACATCCAATTTATCATAAACCATTCTGATTTTGTTCTCTCCAGCTGGAGCAGCAGACATGTGAATATGTTTTCACAGTGGAAAAGTACAGTGTGATCTCTTATCCCACGAGGAGCAGGGTTTGATGAAACCTCTACATGGACACAATCTCTATGGGATTCTCCATATATTGCAAATTGCTGGATGTGAGTAACTCCTGTCCAAACCCACAGTGGGCAACTGACTGCCTTGCATGCAAAGACTTAAGAGGTTAATTGACCAAATCATGCTCATTTCAATAGCCCCTTTGTGTTGAAGATTTGACCCACAGAAGAGCATAAGCAGTAAGCATTACTGGGTCACATTCTGAGGTTCAGAATCAGTTGTTATTTAATGTTTATTCAGGCAAACTTCCATTCAAGTAGAGCACTGAATCAAAACTCCCATCAGGACCTCCTAATTTCAACCATTACTGACTGTTTGATGTATCAATTAAATGTAATGTACTCTGACATCTTTTACTTTTGCCTAATTAGGTAGCAGTCCAAATAAAAGATACTCAACTGTCACTTAGAAGTGTGCCAGCCTGCTCATCTGATTAATACTTGAATGAGCCAAGAGGTTTCTACGAGGGTTTCTGAAACAATTTTTCATTAAAGTTATATTAATTGCCAGTTTCTGATTCTTTGTACTCAACAATCATTAGAATGATCAATCCAGAAATGAAGTCTGGAAAAACACATTCTAAAGATATTAACTGGGCATAAACTAGCAGCTTTTAAAGACATCAAGGTCTTTCCCTATGTATCAGACACATGGTACTGACATTAAATATACTCACAAATGGTCAAGAGTAGTCAAAGAGTTCCTCATACTGACCGGAGTAGTTCTCTTAGCATTTCACAGGTCCTACAAACACATTTTACTGAAGTACTTGTTTCCTACTTGTTATTTGGAATAGAAAAGTTAAGCATAAATCATAGAATCATAGACTCATTAGGGATTGGAAGGGACCTCGAAAGATCATCTAGTCCAATCCCTGTGCCACAGCAGGACCACCTAGACCAAGTTGCACAGGAACATATCCAGGTGGGTTTTAAATGTCTCCAGAGAAGGAGACTCCACAACTCCCCTGAGCAGCCTGTTCCAGTGCTCCATCATCCTCACTGGGAAGAAGTTCCTTCTGATATTTATATGGAACCTCCTATGTTCTAGTTTACACCTAATGGCCCTTGTCCTATCACTAGATGACATTGAGAAGAGCCTGGCTCCATCTTCCTGACATCTACCCTTCACATATTTAGACATTAATGAGGTCACCCCTGTTAGTTTGCAACACTAGGAAAAAAGCTGTATTTGGCAGTCTCATGGTTTTCAGATATTCTTTGCTTGCCAAAGTAAAGCACATTCATTTATAGAATTTATAGATCAAGATACCTCCTGAAGGAAGTGACACTTCTGTCAGAAAAGAGCACTTGAACTTCTTAACATCAGCAGTACAGGGTCCTATCACAGCTCTGACATCAGTGGCTCATCTCTCAGAGTCACAGCTGAAAGCTGATGATTAAGAAAGTGTGACATGAGAGAGAAGCACCCAGTGTGGCTTCTCCACTAAACTTTCCCAGTCTACAGAAATGTGAGCTTGGGGACCTTTCCTCTGGCATGGTAGACATTATCAGGATAAAGGTTTTAATCTTTCAAGGTTTGAACAAAGGAAATGCCAAACGGCACTTGACTGTGCCACTATATATGGGTGACAATTCTCAAAGTCCAAATAGTTGCCTGGATCAGTGCCAGGCTCCTAAACCCCTTGAAGAACTTTAATGTTAAAATTCGAGACACTGGGAGGAGAAGGCTATTTTCCTAAGTCTCAGCTGCTTTTGCTCTGAGGCTGCCAGAGCCTGAAAGGCTGTCTTCACTCAAAGGACTCCTCTGGACAAACACTGGGCCACACTCTCGAGATCTTTTTCATTCTACTGCTGCAAACTTCAAAAGAGCTTTAACAAGATTTTATGCAAGCATAATATTTCAGCCTAAGGTAGATGAATCTCACAAAAAACAACCGCAAACTGACTTTCTATTCAATCCCAGGAAAGGAAATAACCCAGCTTCTTAGATAAAATCTAAACCCTTTGAAGGCAACTTCGAAGAAGAATTTCATCTCCCAATTCCTGAACACACAAAATATATTACAATTACTGAAGAATTGTCTCTTGCATTGTTTCTTGGAATGCAGACTTGAGAGAGCAAAACAGTCTGGGACTCAGAGCTCCCTGAAAATAAGGAAAAACATGTTTAAAGCCATCAATGTAATGAATTGGAAAAATATTGTCCTGAGTGAGAGATAAATAAAGAAATGAAGAGAAATACTTTTTATATTACTCCAAAGTATGTACATGTAGAATTAAAGGAAGAAAGAAAATCTGAGCATTCCAAACACACGGTCCAGGGAAAGGGCCAAACGTATCATCGCCCTATACACAGTGCGTAAATATTCCGTCATAATTCACACCGCACACAAAAAAATACACAATGCTGAAAGCCAAGTTATGTAAAATAAATACAGAGCTGCTCTCAGCAAACTCACTGTTACCCAGAGAATTCAACAAAAGCAACACCTATCAGTACAACCGTCTCTCCACTCACAAAATTCTTGCCCTGACAACCTTTTGCTTTAACAAAAGCTGGCGCTTTGACCATTTGCACGAAGTAGAGACACGTCCTGTTTGCTACATAGGAACTGAAGCAAGGAATCATGTAAGTGCCTGTTCAGCTCTCTTGTCTGAAACACTGGAGAATACACTGGAATACCTTTGCACAGTCTAGACAGGCTCAGCACTGCCCACCTCAGAAACTGTGACCCAGGCATATCAAACAGCACGAGACTGCCTTCAAAGTGCAGTATCTTTCAAAACCAATCTGTTTGCCTTTTAGGTTTGTCTTTGCTGTGATACAAACACTCCTATAATGAAAACATTTTTTTTTTAGTTTAGAGAAATCAGAAGCAACATTGCATCTGACCATGCTGCCAGGGAGCTGGAACTTGAAGCAAAATAGAATATATTGGAAAAATCAGAATAAATGCACAAGGGTGAACAGTAACACTAATTTCACAAAAAACTCAACTGAGGGGATGAAGGGGAAGTGCCCCTAAGCCAAGCATTCAGAAAAATTAAAGAAACTACTAGAAAAATTGGAAACCCATGTTTTATGCTGTGGTTACTCAAACATTAACAAGACTAAAAAGCAGCTTTACGTGAGAGAAAAAAGGAATAATCCTGCCTATATTGTTTGCTGAGGGAAGCTTCCCAGCCACTTTGAACACTCCAGCATTTCAAAGCCTGTTCAGTCAGAAAAATCTCTCCTCATTCCAAAGTTCTGTTTTCCTTGCTGTAAATTAAACTCATTTCCTCATATCTGGTGAAAGGACCGCTAATCACAGCTCTTCTCAGAACAGTTTTTATATTTTCATTCTATCTCCACTTAGATTAAAAAATCCCTTTCCCTCACATTCCCTCAAACTGCATTTTCTTAGCTTTCATGATTATAATTGCTTCCCCAGACTCGGGTTCTTCGTACAGTTCTCACAAGAACTGGTGAATGACTTTATGTCTGCACACAACAGTACATGTATGAACAGCACCACGACATTAAATCAATCAAAAAAGAATAAGTTACAGTTTAACACATTAATATTAACTTATCAGTTCATCTCATCACTGCCAAAAGCCTCATTATCCATCTTCAACAATCTTTGTCCTGTAATCTGTTATTTTTCCCCATTATTTTTGACAGGAATGTCACTGGTATCTGTTCTATAAGGCACCTTTCAAATTCTAGACCGTGTACAAACCCCACGCACAACAACACTGGCAGTTTTGAGCTGTAAACATTCTGAAGTTACTAGAATGTGTCATTTTCTTATAAAGGTAATGGAACTTAGAACAAAAGTAAATGTTTTCTCCTCAGGAGAGGAGCCTGGGGAGCAGCTGAAAAAGTCACGAGCCACAGATGCCAAGGAAAGGAAAAGAGATCAAAATATTTCCTTTCTGCACATCCAGCAAGTATTTGTTTTCTCTTTCAACTAATGCAGGTGAAGGGAGGAAACTCTGTGACTAATTTCAATGCATGTGAAAAACAAACAAGTACTTTAAACCTGATGATATAAAAAGAGATGCAGAAAAGCTGTAGGAATGGTTGTATCTGACTTGAGAGAAGGAACCAGCCATCTACTCCAATACCATCAGGAACATCTGAAGCTGGGTAAGGAGACCTTGGCAGAGTAATAGGTAAGAGTGGGTCAATGCAAGGCTGGGGTTCTACCCACAGGGAAATTAGGGTTACAAAGGCTCCCTTAGTTCTGTGAATTAGGGAGTTAAATTGGTATTCAGCTGCTCAAACCATGAACCTGAAAGAATTGCTGTGCAAAGATGATGATGGTTGTGGGCCGTCGATTTTAATAAAGACATTGAGCAACTGAAGTAATTAAGTGGGTTCCAGTCATGGGGAAATATGACAGTAGAGGCAAAAGTAAGTTGCTCACAAAAGAAAACAAAGAGGGCATGCAAACGTGCAGTGACACAGAATCTAGAGCTAGACATTACACACAGCTATTTGACTAAAACACAGACACACCTTGTCTGTAGTTAAACCCTGCTGGGGATGCAGCATTGCCCCGGGATATCACAACAATGCTTTTGGCAGCCAGAGCAGATCGAGCACGTTCTCTGTGCCTCTAAGTCCATGATTTGCCAAGGCAGAGCCAGATGTCTCTTAACAGAGATAATTTGGAAATACTAGACAGATAAGCAATTATAAAAATGAGACATTTAAAAGACATTTGGGGACTGAATGAAACTAAGAGGGCTAGTAACATTACCTACCGGCCCCAAAGTAATAGTTGTGAAGAAACAGTGAAGAGCTGACACATGTACCACGAAGAAAACCAGGCTAAGCAAAACAGATTTTACTGGTAACACAAGAAAGTAGAGGCCCCAGTGCACTGGTGGGAAAGAGCACAGAAATAACACCACCACAAGCCAAGGAGTTGCAGCAGCAGCAACAAAATGCAGCAATTGCCTAAGGAAAACAGTGCCAGAACGATCCCAAAGAAAATGGGAAGTTGGAATTCATAAATTCCAATTTCAATACACAAAGACCAAGTAAAGAAGCAGTAAGGCTGGGGGTTGTGCTGCATCTGATGGGGATGGAGTCAACTTTCTTCACAGCAGCCCACACGGTGCTGTTTAGGATCTGTGGCTACAGCAGCGCTGCTGATAACACAACAGTGTTTTGGCTATTGCTGAGCTGTGCTTGCACAGTGCCAAGGCCATCTCTGGTTCCCTCTACACCCCCCCGGTCAGCCTGAGCAGGGGCAGAGCCTGGGAGGGAGCACAGCTGGGGCACCTGACCCAGACTGGCCAAAGGCATGTTCCATAACAAGGATCCTCAAGCTCATAAACAAAAGCTGGGCACGAGGAAGAAACAGATCAGGCCTTTTCTTGTTTCCAAGGCGGCTGTTCTTTGAAAGCTATCTGGGCATTTGTCTGGTTGTGGGAAGTGGTGTATGATCTCCTTTGCTTTGCTTGTTCCCACCCCCCCCCCTTCTTTTTTCTTCACCTATTAAACTGGTTTTTAATCAAAACTCAAGATTTTCTGGATTTTCTTCTTTGCATTTTTCTCCTGCTGTGAGACGAGTGAGTGAGCAACTGTGTGAGTAGTGCTTGGCTGCTGGCTGGGCTCGGACACCGGTTAGAAGATGAAGTGCTTCACTTAGGACAGTGCTTTAACAGAGCTTACCTGGCATTTAAAAAAAGATAAAACCTAACTGCAGTGTGTGCATTTACTCCAACTATTCATGCTTGCAACCACTACTACAGGCTGAGCAGAACCTGCCTGGATTTTATCCACCCAGGTGAAGAATCCTTCCACATCTAACGCTGCCATTTTAGAAGCATGCTCCCTACAGAGATGTCTATTATAAAACTCGCATGTAAGTGAACAAATTATTCTCCAGTTATTATTTCATTCTTCAGAAAAGCAACCAACATCTCACCCCCATGGAAGGAAATTATAAATACAGAAAGACTAATAAAATACCTCACTGACTAAGCTCATGCCCTTGAAATGCAAGCAGTCAAGCTCTTTACCATGACCCAACTGGAAAATAACATTTCCAGCAAGACATGTTCTGAAGCCACTAGGGACACTTCATTTAGTGCTGAGAAAGAAGAAATGTAGTATTTATTCTTTATTCACCAATTCTCTGTACATAATCAAAGGAATCCAAGGGAAAAGCAGCAGTATCTTAGATTTCATTTCCGCAAATGCCTTCAAGCCATTAACGTGGGTCACATACATTTGGCTCCCTGGGCCAGCCTCCAGCTGCCTGCAGCAAATAAAGGCTGGAGTTGAGTTCTGCAGCACCTTAGAGAGCCCATTTCACATTCAGATTGCACATCGTCAGCTCCTAAAGAACAAACCAAGTTGTCCATTTCTAGTTCGGTTAGCAGAGTCGTTGGTTTCACTGGAGGCCTGACAAAAGTGGGATTTATTCTCATATTCCCCTGCTGGAGAGTTCAGGAGTATATAACATAATCTTCAAAAACTTATGTAATGGTCGATTTTGCTATCTACATTTTAATGACTTAAATCCTGTTAATCTCTGTGACTTAAACTGATGGGACTGACTACCCAAGGACACTATATGTTATATGAAGCATATTTATTTTAACTCGTTTTAAATATCTGTATTTCAGACTTGCCAGATAGATAACTACAGTTCTGTTCTTCACAGGTAAGTTCTAAAACAACTAACACTTAAAAATATAGTATCGTGCAGATGTTTATAAATATGTGAAGGGTGGGTGTCAGGAGGATGGAGCCAGGCTCTTCTCAATGTCATCTAGTGATAGGACAAGGGGCAGTGGGTGTAAGCTGGAACACAGGAGGTTCCATAGCAACGTGAGAAGGAACTTCTTCCCAGTGAGGGTGGCAGAGCCCTGGAAGGGGCTGCCCAGGGAGGTTGTGGAGTCTCCTTCTCTGGAGACGTTTAAGACCCGCCTGGATGTGTTCCTGTGCAACTTGATGTAGGTGATCCTGCTGCGGCAGGGGGATTGGACTAGATGATCTTTCAAGGTCCCTTCTAATCCCTAATGCTCTGTGATTCTGTGAATTTCCTGGCTCAGAAAAGCTGCTGAGCATTATACTAGAAATTGGAAAGTGTTTGCATCTGTGACCCCACGCTGTCTTCTGGCACTGACTGGATGTCAGTTTTATTTCCAAGAAAGTTAAATTTCAGAGCTGACCGACTGTGTGTCTGGATCTTATCCTGATTTACCCTTTTTAATTCATTCACCATTTCTGCAGAACAGCAAAGGCAAATACATCTATTCCTCAAACAACAATTTTAATGCAACACAAGTTATATCTGAATTAGTGGCTGCCTAATGGGTACAAATTTGAAAGAAATCATACCTGTGCTAGACAAAGTGGAGCTCCTGGCTTGATACTGGTGTGTTTCCCAGGGAAACAAGGTTTATTGGGCTTGTGATTCCTGACACAAAGCAAGCACTACACCTGTCACTTTTGACAAAATGGTGAACTTCTACCACATCCCTTTGCTTTCGAAGTTTTCCCTCATATGGGTCCTGTCTGGCAAGTTATGTAACTTCTCTGTTTCAGTCGTGTTGAACTACAACTGCCAAACTACAGACACACACACTGTCCATATGTTTGCTGTGATTCAAGACCACAGGGAAGATCAGGCTGCAGGAATCCTCGTTCTCTGTCTTAACTATGCAATTTTAGTGGAACAGTCTGTCCTTCCACTCAAAAGCGTACGTGACACATAGAAAAGCAGACACACACATTTAACTGTGAGACTGCCTAAGAAAAAAGATGGATTTTAACTACATGGAAGTAATAACTGATTTGATTAGGAAAAGATGCTGGAGATCCTAGCTTCTTGGCTGCCAGCTAGAGCAACATACCACAGAGTATGTGTGCTTTTTTTTCCATCATGCTCAAAGAAAGGGTCACAGGCAAGAGATTTAATCACATCATCTCCCAGGGATCCTCCATCCATCATGATTATCAATTCATGAATTCACGATAAGCCTCCTTTTGTTCAATCTGATTCCTCTCCTCCTTGTTTAGAAGTTGAATTAAAGCATAATTACTTGCATTATGCCACTTGTGACAGTATGAGCTCATTAGCTTGTAAAGCATTGATTAGTTTGGGGCTATCTTAGTAGAAAACGATGAATTATAATGGCATATGCAGCTAAGCTTGGAGAGGTACTTACGATATGAACCAAACTGACTTTATATAAAAAACTGAATTCAAAAGGAGATTATTTAATAATTGCACTCTATTACAGATTGCAAATGTGACACCGTGTGAATGATAATGCTGATCTTGCACCCCAATAATTCACATGATTTCATAACCATAATCATCATCTATTTTCTAGTGCAAACATTTGTGTCACAAAGGGTTCCTCCCTCCTCCCACATGCTCAACTCCTAGTGATGGCCTCAGGACATACCTGGTCGGTGGGAGCATAGTGTAACAGTTGTAAAAGTTTTGGCAGAACGTCCTTCCACTGGGTTACTTTACAGCATGCACATAGAATCATAGAATCATAGAATCATTACTGATCGGAAGGGACCTCCAAAGATCATCCAGTCCAATCCGCCTGCAATAGCAGGATCACCTAAACCAAGTCACACAGGAACCCGTCCAGTCGGGTCTTGAACATCTCCAGAGAAGGAGACTCCACAACCCCCCTGGGCAGCCTGTTCCAGTGCTCCGTCACCCTCACCGTGAAGAAGTTCCTTCTCAGGCTGATATGGAACCTCCTATGTTCCAGCTTACAACCATTGCCCCTTGTCCTATCACTACATGACACCGAGAACAGCCCAGTGCCATCGTCCTGACACCCACCCTTCAAATATTTGTAGACATTAATGAGGTCACCCCTCAGTCTCCTCTTCTCCAAGCTAAAGAGACCCAGCTCCCTCAACCTCTCCTCATAAGGGAGGTGTTCCACCTCTCTTATCATCTTTGTTGCCCTGCGCTGAACTCTCTCCATCCTGCATGTCAACACACATCAAACTCAAAACAGAAAATTTTGCATTTCAGAGCTGACTGCTCTGCTCACTGAACCACTGGTGCTCTCAGGCCAGGGCACAATGGGTGGGCTAACCATAGCTCAGTGGGATATTTTCTGTAAGATCTATTGGGTAATGAGGTTTTGGAACTGAAAACAGACTCACAGCAAATGGGTTTAGTGCCTTTTCAGCCAGAGTTTTACTATATTGCTGTACTTCCATTGCATTTGTGGGACGTTGGTTCTGCCTCTGCTGCAACACTCCATGTAATGTGCAGCTGGAGAAAGGGCACCAGCTGTTAGCCCAACACCATGAGGTCGCTGTAGATTACCTGCAAAAGTTAGTAATTCTACATGTTCCTTGAGCAAGAGAGACTAAATCCAAGTGAAATTTCTCAGTGAAAGATTGCAAAGGAATCTACTTTGGAATAAGTCAAACACTGAGGGAGCTGGAGAAATGGAGACTGAGGGGTCACCTCATTAATGTCTACAAATATGTGAAGGGTGGGTGTCAGGAGGATGGAGCCAGGCTCTGCTCAGTGACATCCAATGATAGGATAAGGGGCAATGGGTGTGAGATGGAACAGAGGAGGTTCCACATAAATATCAGAAGGAACTTCTTCACAGTGAGTGTGACAAAGCACTGGAACAGGCTGCTCATTGGATTTTGTGCTCCATGATTCTCGCAGCACAAACTGAAGCCACTTACAGTATAACAGGGCATTAAAGGAGCTGAGAGGGAGGAGGGATAGCACAAAGGAAAAGCAGAGTTTCTTCAATTAGCAAAATGCAGCTTTTTTTTTTTCTTGAAATGAGAGAAAGTTTGTGTTGACCAGAGTCCAAAGGGCTATGTAAAGCATCACCAAACTGCACAGTGATGCTACTGGCCAGACCCTACCCTGCATCACTGGATTCATTAGTATGGAAAAGCACATAGGAAAGCATATGACCTCTCCACACTGTCAACACATGAGAGTGCAAGATCTTTACCCAGTCAAGGATGTTGCCAGGAAACATATTGCTGATCTGCAGCTTCCAAATGGAAACCAGTGCAGGGATGGACTGCTGATCAACACCATCACTCCCAGTATCATGTGCACTCTGGACAACGCACCTCTCTTTGCACAGACTGAATTGCATAGGGTTCTTTATTCTTTTCACCTCTTTTCTACCAGCCTCAAGTCTGAGCAAGCAGAAATATTAAGCAGTTGTCCTATGATGTGAGGACAGCGAACTAAACTGAATGATGGAGTTACACTGACAAAGAGGGTCCAGCACTTGTTTTCTGGAAAGTCAAGTACTCATTCTGCTGCGTGACCTGGCAGAACAGTACGCTGAGTATGTCAAAATTCCACTCCTATGGAGTAGAATTCAATTCTCAACATCTTCTTTCACAGAGCTGCCCCAAAATCAATATCATAATCCATTGCTAAGTACCCATTTTAGAAAACAATGATCTATTTTTTCCCCAGTTCAGCTGAAGTTAATTTGACACGATGCAATCCAACAGTTTTTTCCACGAGTCTACTCTCCTTAATAAATCGATTTACATGCTTTTGCTATTAGTATTAGAGAATAAATATGCTCAGAGAGTGACAGCTTGTGCAAAAGAATACAGACGCACTGATGGGTTGGGAACGTGGTAGATTTACAGCAGCTGAACAACTGACAGTCCTCCAGCAAAACTGTTGCAAAGGTCACAGACGCACAGATCCAAACCAGGATCAAACTGATTCCTTGTAGTTGCTAAACTCACAGTAATCCATGTTGTATCATGTAGCACCGATTACTGTGAATGCAGGGACTGTGTACACACACGGTGTAGCCTTGGTTACGCTACTACTTAATCTGCCCAAGATTAGATTACAAACTGCAGTTGAAAAATGCGCCGTGAGATGGCTGGTTTACATTTGCAGAAATCAGATTTGTTTTAACAGCCTTTTCCAACTACAGCCCACTTGCTTTTCCCTTTTCTTTTTAAAATTCTTTTTCACTAACAACATTTGTGAATTCTTTCTTCAGGCCTGACAGCAGATAAATTATCTTTAAAATTGTCCTGCTTTCCAAGAATGGCTGTTTCCTATGGAAAATACTTAGTGATTCCAAGTGGTAATACAGTTTTATGCAGACAGGAATCAATGTGTAACCTGAGGTTCTCTGCCCAACCCAGCTTTCTGCCTCATTGGAAAAAACTCTACTACTCCATTAGAAAGCCATTGGGAACATTAGCACGTTGATAATCTCAAGTTGGTTACTCTGGGCCCAGTACAGATCACACTATTTAATTCACTGGACTTTGGATGACACCGTAATCTCCGTTTAGTTTTCTACTGACTTATTCTTATTTCACACAAAATCTTTTGCTGTTGCAATGCCATTAAGTGTGCTCCATACAGAAACTATGGGACCGCTGTATCACACGCAGCTGTGAATGAGATTTTATAGACTAATGCAATCACCTAAACCTTTGGTACAGAAAGTCAGGCTCCCTCTGTCAGCACAATTACTCTTGCTTCAAAGCAGAAATTCCTTCTATATTCTTTTAAGCTCAAATGGATTCCTGCTAAATACCTTCCTTTTTTACTTCCCTATATGGACACACATTTTTCTCGCTACGTTTGCTATCATAATATTCACAGTAGAGTGAAGAAAGTGTTTTGTACGTGCACTTTGTGGTTTGGTGGTTTTGGTTTTGGTTTTTTTTAACAAATATTGGGTTTTAAATCCCTCTTGAAAAACCTTAAAATACAGGAAAGGAACAGTTCTCCTAAGCATCCATGGGAGAGGAAAAGTCTCTGGGTCAGAGAAAGAATGGTTCAGGCTTGAAGGACATAATTTTTCAATTAACTCCCTTATGGCCAGAGAGAGACAGCTCTGAAGGAGCCTCAAACTTATTTCACTTAGTCCCAAGGAATTCTGTGTGATGGACAACTTCAGATAAACACACCAGAGGACAGCACGGTGCTTAAATCAGCAGGACAAAATAACCAAGCATCTTAGAGTCCTAAGCACAGATCTGAGGCAGCAGCCATGGTAGAGACTATTCTCCTCAAAATTCAGTATTTTGGGCCTTTGGAACCTTTGTCCTTCAGTAAGTTTTGGGTTAGCAAGAGGGTTATCTGAAGGACACATTCTTCTTTGCTGTTTTGAAAAATCCTGAGCTACTTACACATCCTGTTCTCAGATGTTCAGAAGCAGCTGAGATAGAATCATAGACTCATAGAACCATTAGGGACTGGAAGGGACCTCGGAAGATCATCTAGTCCAACCCCGCTGCCACAGCAGGAGAGTCTTAGTTTGGTCTGTTTGCATCTACCCCACAGCGGAAAGACAGTGCACATCAGCTCGAAATCTTCTTTGCATAGTGTCTAGTCCAACAGGGAACTCCTCTGTGCTTATCATTAAATGACACTGTCAATCAAAGCCAGCACTCTTTAAGCCTTATCAGTTCCTCCAGCTGGATTTTAACTGATCATCCTCCATCCTTACGCACTGTTTCCCTATGAACAACACAACCCTTCAATCCAGAGGAAGATGAGGACATCAGTGTGTTAATTTCTCTTTAGCGCATGTCATTAGTGAGCTAATTAGCCTGTCTGCCACATAATAGCTGGTCAGGGAAACAATTACAAATGCTGCTCCATAGCTTCAAAGCCCACATTAAGCCATCTAGGTAAATACAGATACGATAAATATTTAGCAGGAAATGCACGTTACTGCCAGGGCACACGGTCCTAGCGAAGTGGATCCTCAAAGACGCGTGGATTGAGTCTTTGCATACTTCTCCACTCACTGATACGCTGCATAAACACTGCCAACAACATCCCTGTCCTTAGCATATTTCAGCACACATACATAATCTTTAATCCTTTGGAAAACAGAAACAGGAATGATTTACTGACATGTACTAGGCCTCCTATGTACTTCTGTAACCCTCAATCCTTATTCTTAAAGATGAAATCATCTACTTGTTACAGCAAAAAAAGGAGAGTTCACACAACACTACCATGGATGGAAGCAAGAAGGTTTGCATGTGCAGACCATTTGTGAATTACCAAGAGAGGAAAGAGACATCTCAGAAGCTTTCACAAGAACCACGTGAATCCCAGGGTTCCATGGTTTACGTTCCATGAGCATCACATAATGCACAGGATGAACCACAGTTGGGATGCAGTTCAGGCTCTGACAAATCAAGTTTTTGCTGAATGTAGGCAAATATCACAATGGGCTATTTTCTTCCCATATTACTCCCCGTGTTTAGTCCCTGCTACTCCCTTTATGTTTCATGGCTTATTTTCCTCCACATCTCTGCTCAGTGTCTTACACAGAGCCTGATGTTTTTCTGCACAGTCTCTCTCATGTCCTGCAATTTAAACTAAAAGCCAAAGCAATCTCTCTAGCAATTTTTTCTTTACAGAAAAGAAGCTTCTGCCAGCTCCCTGGAACCACACTACTCAAATTATTTGATGGTCCTGGAGTGATTGCTGGAAACGTCATGTGTTTCTCAGCCTTTGGAACAGATCTGTCCTAACCAGACCTCAGAAATCACTTAGTGGTGTGATTCACTCTAATTTGAAAGCCATGCCTCCCTTGGCAGGAAGATGTAAAGCCCATTCAGCTAAGTGTTGAAGTTATCTTGAGGCACTAAAGGCTTCTGAGCAAGAAGACCATCAAGACTCTCTGACCTATTTTCTTCAGATACCACCAACTAAGCAGAATTTTGCAAGGCTACTCTTGCCCTGTTCAGAAACACTGGTGATTGTTATGCTTCAGTTACACCGTACCAGGGAAAGAGCTCTACTCACATCAGTAGAGCTGTCTTTCCAAATGTGTACCACAGTGTCTTGGTTTTATCAGTTAGCCATGACCTGACTGCGCAGCAACTTCAAAAAAAAGTTGCCCATTTACTTGCTTTCCAGTACCCACAATAACTAGTGAGAGGTGAAAAAGAAATCTCAGCTCTTTTCCTCCTTTTTCCTTTCACACACAGCTTTTGAGGCTATGTGTGCTGATCTGTTTTCAGTTATTTTTTAAAAGCACTGCACACAGTAAAATATTAGACCAGTTATGGTTTATATATATGAACATGTGTGACTACAATCTTTCTCTTTAAGTAAACAGTGAGCAGCAGTGTAGCCCATAACCCTTTGGAAAAAAGAAGTCACCACTGGAAAAAAAAAAAAAATCAGCGAGTAGGTAGCTTTATGCAGTTGTGGCCACTATTCATTATGACAAGGATGGAAAATAAAGCAAAGAGCACAGCAGTCTAGCAGACTCTGCTGAGGCAAACGAGAATTATCACACATACAATCCAAAAAATACCACCAGAGCTTAGCTTTTGGGAGTGGAGGTGGTAAATTCCAACTGAGGCTGGATCCCTGAACAAAGTACATCTACAGTGGAACCCACTGGTGGCTCCTGGAACCACCACTCCCATTATGTCTCAGTGCCCACCAACAGAAAAGAGCACTATGAAGTGTTCTGTTACTTTGTCAAACAGAGGCCTCAGGAAGATTTCCTATCTCCTCATGTACTGCTTCTCCATGGATTCTCCAGCACTGCCAAACACACGGTGATACCCACAAGTGAGCACGCACTCAGTAACGCCTCTGTGTCCAAGAGACCTTTGCAACACCTTTATCGAGGACACAACTAAGATGTCAAAAAGCATGTGACTACTAAGCATGAGGACAGTTTAACCAGAATGGGAAGGCTAAACAGACTTATCTGAATGCAGGATACTGGCCAAAGTCTTCGCTATTATAAAGTCACAGAATGACAGAGAATTAGGGATTGGAAGGGACCTTAAAAGATCTAGTCCAATCCCCCTGCCAGAGCAGGACCATCTAGACCAAGACACACAGGAACATATTCAGGTGGGTTTTAAACGCCTCCAGAGAAGAGGATGCCACAACCCTCCTGGGCAGCCCGTTCCAGTGCTCTGTCACCCTCACTGCGAAGAAGTTCCTTCTCACATTGATGTGGAACCTCCTATGTTCCAGCTGACACCCACTGCCCCTTGTCCTATTACTAGATGACACTGAGAAGAGCGTAGACTAACATTTACCTTTGTTCATCAGACAACACAGGCAAGAACAATCAGGTTGCCACTGCCAAACTGGGATGGGTTAGAAATGGCAGACAATACGCAGCTGAAACACCACAGGGGATCTCATCATGACTGCGAATAACGGCAGCCCCACACAGACCTCCCCACTTTCTACCGTGTCACATATTCAGCTCTCAAGGCCTCCACCAGCAAGGAGAAAAAAAGCACGAGAAGAAAATGTAAGACAGACCCAAAGTGATTTGCCTTCAGCTAGGCATCAGATGACGGACACCGGAATTGGACCAATGTCTCTGGCCGCCCAGAATACTTTCCTCTCCAGTCTGCCTGTTGAAATAGGCTGTTAAACATTTTGGGGGTTTTTTACCCCCCCTCACTTCTCCCATATATTTCTAAAACAGAATGAAATCAGAGAGTCAACAAGCAAAATTCTCAAGGCTCCTGAAGGGAAGGACACAAAGTTCTTGCCAAGGGTCTAGCTGCCTACACAAGGAAGCTGCACATGGATTGAGAACAAATTTTCAAATTTCCTTTTAAACTACAGAGTAGCAAGTTTGTGGTCCACCCTGTCCTGAACCGTTCTATCTCCCTCCTGCCCAGCACACAAGAGTACTTGCCCTTCTGGGAAAGAAGCATATTGGAAATTCACTTTTGCAGTTGAATTGTTCATGTCTCTGAACAGAAAAATTGGGAAATTTAAGTTAAGCTGACAGTCACAAAAAAGGGCTGTTGGAAATGTTACCAGGATGTGTAAGTAAGCCAGGTAATACCACATCCAAAGGTTCTTATATTTTATGGGTGATAAAAGTAGCACTCCCATCCCCACCATGGAAAGTCAAATGGTTGGAGACAGTTTTCAGCCAGCTGACACTCTCATCCAAGGAAAATACTTTGATAGGGAAAACAGCTGCTAACATGGATTTCTGCAGTGCTCCCTGGACCAAGAACAGTGTCAACAGCCATGAGTGAAAGGACCTTGAAAGCAAAATTGCACAGCTCTTGCTTTTCCTTTCATGCTTTCCTTGCAAGTGTGGAGGATCTGAGGAGAAACCCACAGTTCTGGCAGTTGCACTGCAGACGCCGGCTTGTGGGATGGCTTCTGAGCCGCTGTGGCTCAGCAGCGCACTGACGTTGCAAGTCCTTACACTTGCCTCCCAGGGGAGGGGAACAGTTTTACCGTTGTCTTCCTAGGCTCCACACTTCCTGCCTGACAGCTACTTAGTTTTTGAAGGAATGTTATTTTTATCAGCAGGCTCTGCAAAGAAGCTAGGTTGGTGAAAACGGTCAACACTTGCCCAGAGAGAATAGATTGGTTATTCCACTTACTACATTTTGGGTTATTTAAATAGCATTTCACTCTGTAAACAAAGTCTACAGCAGCAATAAACACATACAGAATTCTCCTTGTCCTGTACAATCTCACCCAGTTGCCATTGTGAAGAGCCGGTACACAAACTCTCTGCACCTTACAGGAGAAAACTTAAAATACTAAGCCACAAAGGAAGATAAAAATGAAACCCTTATAGGTCTCAAGAAAACAAGGAAGTAAATAGAAACCTGATGTCTGCTAACAATTGTCACTCACAGCTGCAAATCTCAATTTGGCAGAATATCCATTTCTGGCACTACTTTTCTGTACTGGACTGTCATCATCTGAAGCCAAATAGTTATCATTTCAGTCAGCGACGCTGCATCATGTGAGACCCATTGACTCAGCCACATCTACAAGTTTTCTACCCAGGTAACAGACACTCCAGCCTCTAGTTTCTGCCTTCTAGCTTGCCTGCAGTGTAAGTTCCCACTGGCTTCTCCTATCTCAATGTTACCACTGTGTCACTCCTTACTCAATGCCACATGTAGGTTTATAAATTAACAGATCTGCTGCAAATAATCCTTGTGACTGCAGTCTTCACAGAACCACCTGTCAGATCAGCCTTTGTTTTAGAAGCAGCTCCCACATGACTCTGGTTCCTGGTTGCCTCTGACAGATAGTTGGTACAATTCACCTTCCAGCTTGCTCCTGTCTGTCTTAAAACCCAGCCATAACTGCACACTGTCGCAACTCACTGAGGTCAGGAGAGAAAGCCAGCAAAGGATATTGTTCTTAATCACCACACCCCTAGCTTCTCAAAGAGATTAAGAGTCTGTTAAGATGACTATTAGGTTCCATCAAGAGCTTACCATAATGGTAACACCATTAGTCTAGGAAATCTGCAAGCTGCAAACTGCTGAAGGATGGGAGAGCACATACAGAAGCCATGCTTCCCTCTTTGTTCACTTTGTCCTCCTACTCTACTGCAATGGGTCACTGAGTGACTTGGGTGCAGGGAGAAGACAGAGCAAGTCCACAGGCCACAGCTCATCTCCACGGAAATATTTAACGTAAGACTTCACATACCTGTCAAATATCAAAGAGACAAGAACAGACACAACCATCTTTGCCAAAAGGCCAAGATGAATAACAGGTTGGATGGCCGTGTGGTAATACGCAGCTAGACCTAAAAGTCTTCTGTTGTGCTCCAAGGCCTTCAGACCTTCCCTGACAGAAAAAGCAGCAGGAACTCAGGTCATGTTGTCTTCTCTGCGATATTTGTGACTTTGTTTTCTATTGAAGCTTTGCTTTCTCAAGGGACTTCTGAGTCTGGACGTGCAGCAAACAAACTTTATCCAGAGGGCTAAAACCCATCTTTCACTGAGCAGCCAGTTGTCCATCCTATATTTGCTGTCTATTCTTGCAGAGTATCACTGCAACAAGACAAACAGCCGTGCCTACATGCTTCTTGCCAGCACTCAATGAACAAACTACTCTGTAAGCTTCATTAATCACTCAAATCCAACTCAGTTTTGCTGGATGACTTCCCATGATCTGTCAGCTCCTTCACTACCAACAATTAATAAGGTAAAATTCACCCTGCATTTCCAGCTATTTACTTGACCTTTAAAAGAGCTGGCTGATAACTCTTTCTAAAAACCAAAATCACTAACCTCTCAGCCTGGGTAGATATATGATATCCCTGCTCACACAATTTTCTATGAACAGCTAATAGGGGGTGAGGTTTTGACTCTGCATCTTTTTCTTTTCAGTTGGGATTTGCGCTGGTTTTGGCAGAATCCCTCAGTAATGGGAATGTGTCCGATACCAAAAGTGAAAATAAAAGCCAGTGAAGCCTTCAACTAAATTACAAGCACATTAAAAATAGTGCTGTCAAGTCTAAAGGTCAGGCTCTAGTTTTGTGAAAATTCACTCCATGCAATAGGAATCGCAGAAGAAAACACCGTTTTCTGTCCTGTGTCTTTAACTTCCAGGTGCAGAAACACTTTCTGTCCGATGCAGCTGACACAACTTAAAACTCAGCAGAAGACATTCCATAAAGGCTAAATAAATAACAAATCAATCAACCAGCATTTGCCAGAAGGTAATCTTCATGCTAAACTAAAGAGCAAGTCACATCCTGTAGACAGGCCCGTCTTAGCAGTCCTGAAATCCAGGACAGGAACACACATTAACTCTCCAGCTTGCTATGCAGCAGACAATATCTTCAGAAATGTCAGCAGCCAGAATTCTCAGCAGATACAGGCACAGAAGCACCCATGGGATTTTTCAAAGACAAGTTCAATTCCCATGGAAGTCTACAAGGAGTATGCACCAAATGGGATTTTCACGTGGGATTTACCTGCCATTCTTAAGTGCCTGTGTATCTTTCAAACATAAGAGAACTTCCTTCAAACATAAGAGAACTGTGAAGACAGTGTCTTTAGAAGTGACTTTGGGTTAGCTGTGAACTACATTTCTGCCACAGCACACAGGGAAAATCGAGGTCAGTCACCACAGAAATACAGGAACTGACGAGAACTCCTTCTTTGTGGATTTGGACAAGTTTGGTTGCCAACGTGTCCACTGAACCAGATCCTTAGCTGATGTGCATCAGCAGTAATCAGATCTTTCCAAGGTCTGGCTTGATATGCTTCAATCTAAAAGAACAGAACCCCAGAAGCAGAACATTTGGAATCCTAATAACAGCTCCATGCAATATCAGGCTTGAGGGATCCTTGAGGGATCCACGTTCCTCTTAGTACTCACTGAAGGAGAAAGCAGAAACGAACGTTCTTGACAGTGTTCAGCTAGCAGCAGCTTCTAATGCAAATTACTGTTCAAGCTTGATAGTACCTAAGCACTTAGGTTTGAACTGAAAATAGTCTGAGCTTGCATATTCCTGCGTACAACAAAACAAAGAGCATCTTGGTGTAAGTATATGTGCAAGTATTCCCTGCACAGGAGATGCCAACCACTGGTCATGTGGCCAGCACCTTCGTAAAAATGGAGAGGAATTTTTCAGTAGATGTAATTCTCCCACTCCTGCCCTAACCAGAATGCTCTTCACCCTCACTGTACAGCTCCTACGTGTGGTGTAAACAAAACACTCCAGGTGCCTGATCTCAATGTAGAGTTCTAGACTCTGAAACTTTCTCACACGAAAAAACACCTCAGAGGTGCATAAAATGGTCAGCTCTGCTTCATGCTGCAGACACTTGATGTTTCTCTGGGTCACACAATCATGAGGTCAGCGCATCCTCCACCTTTCCCAGTGAAGCCTGGTTTTACTGAGGCTCAGTTCCTGCTCACATGAAGGAGAATTCTTTGCAACTATTCATGGAGGTGAGCTCTGCATTACAGTAACACCTATGAGGACACTGTGTGCCAGCTGCTGTCCACAGCAAGAGCAGGAAGGAGATGACCTTGCCTGGTAGAGTGTATGATCCTTACAAGGCATCAAACACAGGGAAATGATCAGCCCCTTGAACAGATGAACCCAAGACACATGAGATCAAGTAGAAGGTGACCAAAATCACATAGGCTCATCAAGCACAGAACTGGCTACTCCTTGCCAAGAACACTCACATGACTACTGCACAAACTCAGCAATGATCTGTACTGCTTGACTGTGCTGAAAACACCCTAGTATATTCACCTAAGGTGGAGTCCCTAAGGGCACTGCTCTGTTTGCTCAGACAGTAGTCTTTCACTGAGATTAGATAAAGTTTCAATATTTATAGAAATAATTAAATCACCATCATTATCCTGCTAATGTGTGAAAAATATTTTTAAAACCATGCTATTTATTTATAAATATTTACCAAATACAGTACTTTAATAGAAATATCCTCCCTCCAGCCCACCTTCACTAACTGCTCCAAGTCCTCTTTGGTTACATTTAACAGGTGCCTCCTCCTTCAGTCACAGACATATCAGATCTCAGATATTTACTGAGACACAGAGAAGCTAAAAACAAGCCCAACTGACCATGTGCAGTGAGAATCCTTTCTACCATGAACTGACCGTGCGGGCAGTGAGAATCCAAGACATTTTCTACCATGAACTGACCATGTGCACAGTGAGAATCCAAGATACTTTCTAGCAACATCTGATTTTTTAAGATCCCAAAATCAACTACAACTTTTCTTCTTTTGCAAGCACATTGCTTTTACAACATCTTGAGTCAGCAGGAACACGTGCATGTTTTTCAGAGTATTTTTTCCAGTGACTTAATGTCTGAATGAACCCACCACGAGGCACAGAAGTGTCATTAACATTCCCCCCAAGCAGGAGCACAGCTTTGAGGGTGCCCATACACATCTGCGTCACGCTGGCCACAGTTCACTGCTTTGAATACTCATTCCACCAGACTGTTTGGTCCTGGCAAACACCAAACAAGTTTTCCTCACTCCTATACTTACTGAACCAAAGGAACATTTTGCTGACAAGTGTGTAGCTGGTGTGTTTCAGAACCCCAGAAAGCATTCACAAGCTATCTTTGAAAAAGTCCCTTTCATACAAGATCACAAACCAGGTCAGCACAACAAGTAACAGAATTCCAGACTCTACAGAGCCTTTCAATAAAGATGGAAAGTTTTTTACAGATGGAAAAAGTGAATCCCCAAGAACTTACCCAAGTTGGAAGGCAGCTATGCATGCTAGAAGTTGTTTTGCAATGAAATTCTGCTTCCTACCACCTACCTAACATCTCTGCCTTACCCAGACCGCATCACTGCCTCTTTCAAACAAAAAAAGAATATGCTTTTGTGAAGACAAATTTAATTTGTCAATTTTTCCCACAGGCCAAGCTAATTTTGTTCCTATCCAACCACAGCCAGAGATGTGTTCTGCATGGAGTGCAGATCAACCCAGATGCTTCCCAGCACTCCCCCTCAAATGTCAATGGCATGCAAATGAATTCCACATGCAAATGAGCAGCTCAGTGAATGGTGACAAAAACATCCTGTTATTCCAGTTCTGTGACTCAAGAGAAACAAGGCATCCTCACTACGTACATTATCTTTCATCTGAAACCTCTATTAAACATTCAGCAGCCAGATTCAGAATAAACACGTGCATCTCAAAAACTGTGTCCATGAGGTAGAAGCTCAAGATTTATTACTCTGTTTGGTGACAAGTAAGGTGGCGAATCCAGTTTCTAGAGGCAATATAACGTTGCGTTACGGATGGTGATGATTTGTTTATGCGTAAAAACTCGAACAAAATTGCATGAGGAATATCCTCTCCCCTCTATCTGCTAAGCAGTTGAGTACTCATGGTACTGGTAATCTCCACAGCCCTGCCCTACAGATCCGTGCTTATAAGCAAGGAAAGATCCTGCTGTAGTGGGGGGATTGGACTGGACGATCTTTCGAGGTCCCTTCCAATCCGTAAAGTTCTGTGGTTCTGTGTGATCAACCTCATTCATTCCCTTACACCTCTTTCCACATTCAAGACCTGCACTGTGGAAGATCAATCAGAGCCTACATATAAAGCAATTCATGACAAAGCTTTAAATACTTTAGGACATATCACACTATAGCTAACACTTTGTTTAGTTGTACCGAAACCAAACATCAGAAGCAAGAAGAGCAACTTCAGATCCCTGTCTTGCTTCATAGCTTTTACTTCCACTAGACAAATGTCAATGAAAAAGTTGGATCATAGAATCATTATGGATTGGAAGGGACCTCGAAAGATCATTTAGTCCAAATCCCCCACCACAGCAGGATCACCTAGACCAAGTCACACAGGAACACACCCAGGCAGGTCTTAAATGTCTCCAGAGAGGGAGACTCCACAACCCCCCTGGGCAGCCTGTTCCAGTGCTCTGTCACCCTCACCGTGAAGAAGTTCCTTCTCAGGCTGATGTGGAACCTTCTATGTTCCAGCTTACACCCATTGCCCCTTTTCCTATCACTAGATGACACTGAGAAGAGCCCGGTTCCATCCTCCTGACACCCACCCTTCACATATTTATAGACATTAATGAGGTCACCCCTCATTCTCCTCCTTTCCAAGCTCAAGAAACCCAGCTCCCTCAGCCTCTCCTCATAAGGGAGGTGCCCTACGCTGGACTTCCTCCGGCAGCTCCACATCCCTCTTGCACTGAGCAGCCTACAATTGGACACAATCCTCTAGAGTATTACGGTCTCACCAGGGCAGAGCAGAGGGGGAGAAGAACCTCTCTTGATCTGCTAACCACCCTACTTCTGATCCACCCCAGGATGCTGAGGACAGACACATAATTTTTTTAAGGAAGCTACTACCAAGCCCAAACTATGAGTATTTCCAAATATAAAACCCCTTTGTGTGAGAGTTAAAAATACACCTGCTGGCAACTCACAGCTAGATTCTCTACCAATCCTCTTTTACAATGAGGACACATCATATTTTAACACAGCTCTTGGCAGTGCCATGATGTTTGGATTCTCAGAACCCCTTTCACCAGCAGTTCACTTCACACAGTTGGACCTCGGTGCTCTGCAGGAAAAAAAAAGCACATGAAACAAAACTTTCTCCTCAGGAAGTCCCTGCAGAAACAGCAACTTACTGGGGGACAGGTTAAACACATCCTGTAACCTAACAATTTCTTACTGGTTTCAACAGGGTGTAAGATGCATAAAACACACCAAGAGTTGCCGGAACAGAAAAATAAATAGCACCTACAATCAATCAGCTTTGGCCATAATAAAAAAATCATTGAACTCCAGTGTTACCAGTGCCAGCACTGCCTTCAACTACTCAGTGAAGTCCCAACAATTAGTCATCATTCCTTTCAAAGAACAATTTACAAAGACAAACCTTTGCCACCTGTCTGTATCTGCAACAATTACTAAATCTTTAATAATCGTAGCTGCTAATGGCACTTGTCTAAAACAATCAACATTTGCTAAGTAACAGAAGCAGAGCTCACTGTGCTGCTGCAGAAGTGGGGACACTGACTACAGTGAGCTCAGGCTGTTGCAGCCATTATAAGCTTCAAGGACAACTACTCCTGCATTTTAAGGCATTTTTATGCAAAACCCATGAAGAAATCTCACAAATCATTGGAATTCAGTCTTTCTCATGCAAGTTTTAATTAATGTTAAAACATAAATAAATTTTAGAAAAATCACACTGCATGCAGCAATGCTGCACTGAAAATTGGGGTCATGCAGACAGAAGTGTTGGTTCAAAAGCATCAATTCCGATTTCATTTCTGCATTAGTAAGGAAGATGTCAGGATCCCAAGATGCACCTATGTGAAATTCTAGAAAAAGCAGCTACTGAGGCAGATGAGATTAGATTTTGAGAAACTCCCTATTTTTATAGCCATGGAGTTCCAGGAAAGACAGGTATGGACTTCAGAATAAATGAGTTTATGATTCAAAAGAGTTTGTGTTTCCTGTACCAAACGGTTTTGTAAAGTTTAAAGGCTAATTTCAGCCTAGGCACAAATCCACCACATCCACAGTACTTAGCCAGAGTCCCACACACACTGGAGGCAGACTCACTGGAGAAGATCTGAGAAGGCTGTCCCTGGGGTACAAGCTCCTAGAACATTTGTTGGACATACTACAGCGACAATACAGAACTCTTTGTGCCTGCATCAGTCAATGCAGTTATACTGGGAAAGCTTTCTGCTGGCTGGACCCTGCCACAGCTAAAAAGTTACCCAATTCCTTTCCTCCCCAAAGAGAGGGTTTGTGTGCATCCACAATCCACAGATTCACCTGTTTCAAGACTCATCATGAGCCAGGTACCCTCCTCTTCCAAAGAATTGCCTAGCTGGTCTTGTGGCTGTTTGGCCTTTGCATTTGGGAGCAGGGCATCAACCATAATGGTCTCAGAGACCAACGTGAAGTCTGCCAGCATGCCAGGCTGTGTTAAAGCGTTCAACAGGGCACAGTGCAGACGGAGAGCCCTGCTGCGGGCAAAGTGCTGACACTCCATGTCGGTGAGGAAAACGCACTGCAGAGCGAGACCGAAAGCACTGTGTGACCCTGAAGGAGGCTCTTGTCCCTAGGGAGATGCGCAGCAGGAGCACATCTCCCACAGAGCTCACCACAGGGTATGTTGTGGAACTCTGAACACAGCCCAACGTGAAGACATTATAAAACATTTCTTATTTACAGCTACCAGGAACTTGCATGTGTCTCTGAAATCTCGTGGGTCTGTTCTCCTGTCAGCCTTGCAGGGTGGCTATGAGGGCCTTCCTAAATTACTGAAAAACTAGTGGGAGCAAGCCAAATTGTGAGACCTTTTTGATACAGACCGCTGGTTAATCATTTGGCCCATTAAATTAAACACGAGAATGGAGTTTTGTAGCAGAGATGTTTGTTAGGGAGCGTTTATCAGCTCTTTAAAGTTTGTCATCTGAAAACCTCTTTTATGCTTCCAAATAGTGTCTTGATGCTAATTTGGTTGCAATCAGCCCCAGTAATCTGGTCTTGTAGCATAAAGCAAGCAGCAGTGGTTATGCAAGAAAAAGAACCTAAGCACAGACTCAAAGGCAGACATAAATGTCTGTTACAAGCTTTGTTACAAACAAGCAGGTCCTGACACATGCTGTGAGTTGAGTGGTAACTACACACTGAGCCGAGATAATCACTCATAAGCCTGTGTAAAGTGATCTGCTGATCCTACCTTCTCATGGTATTAACAGGCAGGTTCCTTTCCATTAGTAGCCCACAGACTGGAACTGCTGATGGACATGAGGCTCACTGTGGTTACTGCACTTTAATGTATCTGTGTAAATTCAGTCCCTGTAACTCTGCTTTTTCTGTCACTTACAGAGATGTTCTTAGATCTTAGATGTAATTGTCATTGCTACAAATTAATTGATTGGGCTTTTTTACGCAGTGGACAAACTGCAAACGCGTGTGTGAGTAGGAAGGTATGAAGCAGTGGTCTATTGAGAGGATAGCTTTAAAAAACCCCAAACACCAAGTATTCAGGATCAGTAAGTTGTAGTTCATCAAAGATGAGCATGAAATAACACCCAGTTGTTGCTGATGCAATAAAAGTTTGAATATGGTCTCTAAAGTGTTAGCAATACAGTTCAAATTTGTCAGCCTGTCCTAGCAAAGACTGCAAGGGAAGGTCCTTTCTGGTTACTATGTCAGTGTGACAGATGTTTCCTGTCCTGTTGCCTCTGTTAGTGCATCACTCAATTTCTGTTTTAGCTTCATAACAGGTTTTAATCCTTCTCATTCACGCTATTGCATCTGTCTCAGGCCAGCACAGATACTTCCAAACTAGCTCAGAACATCAACGTTTCAGATTCTCCATCTTTTGCACAAAACTCTTGCATCGTACTTTCTTCTGCGAGTTTGAAGAGGTTTTTCTGTTTGACAATACCTGTATCAAGACCTCCATACTCCCAGATCTCCACTACTTGCTTCACTTTCTCCTATTTTGTGCTTCTGTTTTCCAAATACTCTCTTGGAATTGTCACCAGGAGGGAGCATCGAGGAAAAAAAACACAACTAAGAGCTGAGCTCACTTAACATCTGTGAAATTGTACGTAGAAGCCAAAGCACTTTTTGTGTCATCTAATCTCTTGCAGAAGAGGCCAGAAAATGGAGAGGCCAAGGACTTAGCAGGTAGTGGGCCAACACATGAGCACTGCAGACCTGTTCCAGCTCTTAGCAAAAGCATTTGAAAGACTGGATCAGGGCCTAAGGTTTTTCAGTTTCAAGCTGGAAGGGTCTTGCTGGAAGTGACAAGAAAAATGTGGTTAATGCTACAACTTAATCAACCCATTTTCAGCACTAATTTTCTAAAAATTACTCACAGAGTGAACTGCCTGTTGGTGCCCCAAGTTGTGGTAAACTGAGAATATTTAAAAGCACAAAATATACAGCTCTGCATGTTTATCCATCAGATCACACACAGACTTCACAATGACCACAGGCATTTCTAGGTGACTTGCATGTGTCCCATAACTTTTAGGGATATAAACCTTCTGCACCCCTTCCACCCCAGACATGTTTACAGCCCTTTACTCAGCAATGCTTTTTGCAGTGTCATTCTGCTTGAATAAGAGGACAATCACAGAGCAAGTAAAACTATGCACACGTACACATTCACAGGACCTGGCCTTAGTTACGATCATCGCTTACCCTGTAGAAAAACACACAACATAAGCTGGTTGCAGTGTTTGTAAAACCACCTAAGTAATTTGGCTTTCAGTTCCTGGTCTGTCACGTGACTTCAGGCTTTTCACCAGAAGAGACACTACAGACACACAAAATTCTTCAGAGGCATCTGTCCAGTATTAAAAAAGGACACTCCCAGGTAATGTCTAATCCATATACGTGATAACAACCAAGTAACTATGACTCACAGCAGAAGACAGGAAATACTAGTAACTGCTTGTTAGCAACAGTCCCTTTCGTCCTAGTTGTTTGCAACAGATTTGTTAGTCTTTTAGGTTTTGTGTCTGAGGTCACAGAATCATTAAGGATTGGAAGGGACCTCTAAAGATCATCTAGTCCAATCCCCCTGCCAGAGCAGGATCACCTAGACCAAGTCACACAGGGACACATCCAGGTGGGTCTTTAATGTCTCCAGTGATAGCAGTGTCATTTTAGTAGCACAAGCAGAATAAATTCACTTAAGAGTAAAAAGTGAGATCTTTATAGCAGCGTTTTCACTAGCGATTGTGCTCACTGCACTGATCTTCAGAACAGTCTGCAGCTGTACTTCAACCATTACCCCATTTATACTGCTACAGCAAGAGACCTCCAGCAACAAAAGCACTGGTCGGGTCAAACTAAAAGAGAGTAGATTTAGACTGGGTTCTCCCTATGAGGGTGATGAGGAGCTGGATCAAGTTGCCCAGGGAGGCTGTGGATGCCCCCTGCCTGAAATGCTCAAGGCCAAGTTGGATGGGGCTGTGGGCAATCTGGTCGAGTGAGAGGTGTCCCTGTGCATGGCAGGGAGTTGGAAGTAGATGAACTGTGAGGTCACTTCCAACCTAAACCATCATAAACCCTATCCCAGGGCAAAGAGAAAGGGTTGAGTACATAGCAGGACACATACAAGGAAAAAGAGAATGTACCCTGATGGAGAATTGGTCCCAAAAGCCCAGATCCATCAGAGCCTCTACCCTCCAGAGGTGCAGAATCAGAAGTGCAGAACAGAAATTGGGTGATACTTCACAGGTTTTGCTGTAGGGAAGAGATCTGTAGGTGTCCTACTATGATGGTGCAGATAACTGGACTAAATGCAGTTTGTTAGGTTAACATATTGCCTCACCATGCTGACACCAGACTCTCACGTTTGGATGTAACCAATAGCACGGCTTGAAAATTTCAAAAGTCTGCTAATTAGCAGCAAAACCTTCTGGTAACAGTAGGAAAGTTGTGAAAACATGTCACCTAGGGGGGTAATAGCTTTATGTGAGCACAGGGCAAGGAAGCAACTATAAACCATGATGTAAGCATGTACCAGCTCACCATGAGGTGAAAAACTCTCTTGAAGCCCTGTTCTCCAGCAAACCAACAAACAGAAAGATTGACCTGACTCAGTCACTGAGTTGGTATGAGAGCAGTACGTTGCCAAGTGTGACAAAGTTAAGCCCTAGGCTAAGAAGCACCTCCAGACAGCTCAAGGAGTTCTCTCCATTTTGGGTTAATCCCAAAGGAAATAGGACTGTAACTGTTACAATGCAGGAGTAATTTACTGTGGGTGTAGGCTCAGGTCCTGTGTAACTGACACATTGAATAGCAGATGTCCAACAAAGCTGACAGAGGAACAGGCAATTCAGAAATAATGAAGACAGGCAGCTAGATAGAGGACACTATTTTCAGCATCTGGCTGAGGGAGCGGCTTTTGTCAGACGTCAGAGAACGCAGTTGGAAGGCTACTCTTACACTGCAACTGCAAAAAAGCCTCTAAGTTTGCACAAATCACAAAGCAAAAGTCCATATAAAACAGAATTTTTTACTTCAGTTGCCTAAGTTCAAAGGTTTTTTTGGTGGGATGCTATTTCCACATTGATTTGTCAGTGGCACACAAATTCTATTGCCGTATCGCAGCACGTGAAAGACAGGACTAAAATGCTTCCCTGAGTGACTGAATGCTAAGCAATAACACAGCCTTCTGCTTAAGAAGTCAAGGTTACTTTGGTACAAGCACTGGAGCAGACAGCATGTTTTTTAAGCATTCTTGGCACTAGCTTCCCTTCTCCCTTGAATTCATGTTTTAACTCTGTTTTCACTTTAACCTTGCCCTTCACCTTTACGGAACTTCATTGAATTAATAGAAGAGAAAGTGTTTTCTTTGCGGTCTGTGGTAATGAAAGACGTTGGCTGTGCTTGCTTGGAGATGCAAGTGTGTCACTAGCAGAAGAGCTCGTTGCCAGCAGGACAGCTGATACAGCTGTCAGTGCAGCTAGAATCACATTCCATAAATGTGTGACCCTGGGATGATAGAAAAGCATTTGATTGTAACAGAGGCCTCTGTGTTTTATACAAATAATAGAACTCAACAAGCAAGAAGAAAACAAGAGCATTTCATTAATAGCTGGGTAAAGGTGTTTTTTGCTGATTTTCACCTGATACTGTGCATCCTCCATGCTAAAGGAGCCACTGGAGTTATGCACCTGAAGCTTGGCTCAAAGTATGTCGAAGCCTTGCCTGCCTGAGGTGCTCAGGGTATTGTGGTGGAAAAAGAAATCTGTCCCTCGAAGCACAAGGGGAGGTTGTCATTCTACAGTCTTATTTATACAATATTTTTCATTAAATCACACGATTAGAAAAACAACTTGGGAAAAGGCAAGAGTTTATGGATCCAAAGTATACTTTACTGTCATTCTTCTAGTGTCAAGGGGAAAGCTTATAGATTATGCTGAAGAGCAAAAATATTGTACTTTCTCTGGGTACTCGTAGATCTACAACATCCTCCAAGTCACAAGATGTCAGTCACAACCCTAGACCTGCAAAACCACCCTGGACAATTTCCTGTGAGGAAAGAGTCCTGATGGAGTTCATAGATGTTGCCTTTGCAGAATCTGTTCTGTAACTTAAGATGCAACTGGACTCACAGGAATCACAAGTCACTAAAGAAAACAAAAAGGCTTTTTTCACCCAGGTTTATTCCAGCCTGAGAAAGGATGAGAGCTGTGATGTGCTTCCACTGGACAGACTTGAATCCACCATCTGTTAGTTTTCCTTTCCCAAACACCTGAGTAATGAAACACAGCCATATAGTCCACTTCTTCGCTAATTAGACTCCCATCAAGTTGTGTCAAGAATCAGATGCTTCATCAGAAAAGACTGTGGTTTGATGCAGATGGAAGGGAGCACAGTTGTTCACAGACTGGCTCAGCTGAGACTTTAAAAATATTTACCAATATTTAAAGTGTCCTGTTTATCAAAACATTGATTTCCTTTTGCCTATCTGCACTGTCAATGTGGCAAGCCCTTTTTTGGTCCTTTTTATTGCTTATCTGAAACATAATAATGAGATACCTCAGAGTAGTTAAGAGTGTTTCCTAACCTGTAGAAAGAAGTGTAGGGAAAACCTGCCTGCCTGTGTTCCTGTGCAACTTGGTCTAGGTGATCCTGGTCTGGCAGGGGGATTGGAGTAGATGATCTTTTGGGATCCCTTCCAATCCCTAATGTTCTGTGATTCTGTGAATCAGATCTGTTTTCCTTTGAAATAACCCATCCTTATGACAACACATGACACTGTGGTAACCTTCTCAGCTACCTGACCAACAGCTAGACCATGTTACGTTACAAATGCGGTCACATAAACAACATTAGTCAGATTAAACTTGAATATAAAACCTCATCTGCAAATCCAGACATGCAATGTTCTGGAAACCACAGTATCACAGTATTATCAAGGTTGGAAGAGACCTCATAGATCATCAAGTCCCACCTGTCACCACAGAGCTCAAGGCTAGACCATGGCACCAAGTGCCACGTCCAATCGTGCCTTGAACAGCTCCAGAGTTGGCGACTCCACCACCTCCCTGGGCAGGCCATTCCAGTGGCCAATGACTCTCTCCGTGAAGAACTTTCTCCTCACCTCAAGCCTAAATTTCCCCTGGCGCAGCTTGAGGCTGTGTCCTCTTGTTCTGGTGCTGGCTGCCTGAGAGAAGAGAGCAACCTCCTCCTGGCCACAACCACCCCTCAGGTAGTTGTAGACAGCAATAAGGTCTCCCCTGAGCCTCCTCTTCTCAAGGCTAAACAATCCCAGCTCCCTCAGCCTCTCCTCATAGGGCTTGTGCTCAAGGCCCCTCACCAGCCTCGTTGCCCTTCTCTGGACACACTCAAGCACCTCAATGTCCTTCCTAAACTGAGGGGCCCAGAACTGGACACAGTACTCAAGGTGCGGCCTAACCAGTGCAGAGTACAGGGGCAGAATGACCTCCCTGCTCCTGCTGGCCACACCATTCCTGATGCAGGCCAGGATGCCATTGGCCCTCTTGGCCACCTGGGCACACTGCTGGCTCATGTTCAGGCGGGTATCAATCGGCACCCCCAGGTCCCTTTCTGTTTGGCTGCTCTCCAGCCACTCCGACCCCAGCCTGTAGCTCTGCATGGGATTGTTGTGGCCAAAGTGCAAACCTTTTGGTTTCAGGTACCTTAGCACAAGAGCAGATGGTAGCTTTCAGGAAAAATACTGTATCTTGCACAACACAGAAATGTGAATGGAACCCTGAAGGCTTTATGGCAGGTAGCACTAAGCCCCACACAACAGCTCTCTTTTCAGCGTGAGAGTTTTCAGAAGAGGGACAACATATCACAACCATTTAAAGGCAAACTGCATTGCTGGATCAAGAGCAAACAATCCATTAATGCTGCATTAGGGCACCCAGTAGCAGAACTTTCATACTGGCCTGTAAAGTTCAGCGTTGCAGAGACACAGCTGCCCAGGACAACAGTCCAGCACAGGGAACATTCTGAAGAAGCAGCTACTACATGCAACCCTGTTACTGCCACAGTTTATATGACCAGGCGTATGCTGAAGGGTAAAAGGAGTCACAAGCAGATCAACAAGCACAAAGGAAAAAACATTCAAACTGCTTTTACTGATTTTCAGGCCCATGCTTTTCCCCTCGTGTCTGCACCCAGTTCCATTTGCTGTGGTTAAGCTGGTACAGAGTCACTCAGTTGTGTGTCTAAGCCGCAGGTGTATTTCAGCTTCAACCCTGAGGCAATGATGATACTACTCCATTCCAAATGCCAAGGAAGGGGTAAACAACACCTTGCTTAATTTCAGAAAATCTGCATTCATTTTCCATTGCTCAAGTGAACAGAAACTAACAAAAAAGTCAGTATTTTGATTTAGAAGACAGCACAGAGGGAAGAAGATGCATTCTACCGCAGAGGATGTACTCTGTTCACACAATGCAATTTCTTTGGCTTCATCTGTGAAGGCAGAATTAAAAAATCCTTCATGACATACAGGCTTCACTGCTCTGCTGACCGGCACTGGGCACGTGAGCTGCTCTCTACAGCCCTCCACCAGAGCCAGGGTCAAAGGGCAAACAATCAGTCCAAGAAGAAATTGCAGCCATTATTCTGCTTTAGCCAGAGACTTCAAGAAACACTTAATCTTCCTGCAGTCTGCACAGAATGGGTGTTTGTTTAACTAACACATGGAGCAACAGCTAGAAGCTGATTTGAAAGGAAAGCCTGTTATTTTTCAAAATGAAAAAAAATAAACTCAAATTCTACAGTTATAGTTCAATGCCTGGACACCAGCAAGAGATTTTGAAATGACAGCACTGATTACGATACTTAAGCCTAAGACAGCTTTTGCAGAACAAGGGTTACCTTGCTATTAAGGCTTCCAAAATAAAATGATACCTTAACACCATTAATTATCTTAACATCATACAAACTCTAGCGTAAGTATTGACCTTTTTGCTTCGTTCCGATATTACAACCAACATCCACCCTGCAGATTAATCTCTTAAATTAATGTTTCTTCATCAAAGTGTCATACTTTCTAAATTTATGGGTTGCAGGTAATTGAAATTCTTCTTGATGTGCTATGCAGATAATTACCTCAAACAGACCTAACTTCCAGAGCGTATGTGCTCCCTCAGTTACATCACAAACTGTACCATCCTTCAGGTTATCAGAGCATTCAGAAGTGCCAAATGACGCTCTGCTTTTCACCTGCTACGTGCTGCCCAAACACACACTTATCTTAGCTACTCAGCATCAAAGCCACATTCTCCTTTCAGTGATTTGTTGCTTGAAAGTGAGCACATGTGTGCACACATGTACCACAGCACCTTGTATGAAAAGCTGAACAGTCCTCACTGCCTGGGGGGAGGAGGGGCGTAACAACTGAACTATTTTATCCAAGGTCACATACCATTTCAGAAGGAGCAGAAACTCAGTCTTCTGATGCAGGGTTGCAGATTCACACACCTAGCTCACTTTTAAGCCTTTGCATTCATGCCACAATCCAGACTAAGAAAACCTTGAGTTGTGTCCAGTCCTGGGCCCCTCAGTTCAAGGACACAGAACTGCTGGAGACAGTTCAGCGCAGAGCCATGAAGATTATGAAGGAAGTAGAAGAACTTCCTTATGAGGAGAGGCTGAGGGACCTGGGTCTCTTTAGCTTGGAAAGAAGGAGAATAAGGGGTGACCTCATTAATATTTATAAATATATACACACATATATGTATGTATATACATATATATGTATGTATATGTCTATATACACACTCACACATACACGCTTCCCTAAAACTAAGCTTTAGATGCCTGGCAGTTATTATTATAAAACCATTCAGATATTGTATGAGCCTCATTCTTTGGCCTTATTTCAGTCACATGAACTTGGAAAGAAATGGGCTCCACTTCCTAATTAGTAAGGACATAGAAGTGTTTATGTAGAAGGAGAATCCAGAGAGCTTAACATGCTAAGTGTTATTCAGAGCTAATGTGCATTTGTCATGTGTATGTTAAAACTGACACAGCCAAGTTCAGCTACAGTCCAGCAGAGCATCTGCAAGTCATTTACGTACTTTCAAATGCTACAATGGTAAACACATACAGCTCAGTGACAATCTGAGGGTTAGGTCTGAAAATTAATGAAGAGAAAGCTTTCACAAAGGAGTAAACCTATTTATGAAGGAAACCATCACGAAACTGCTTAAACTGAATCTTGGGAAAGGTTGGACTGGAGAGTAGAGGCAGCTTAAGACATAATTCTAAAGGACTCCAGAAGAACATTTTTTTTCTCCTTAGCCAAAAGGAAAATTACTCATTTCTATTGTAGAGGCACAACTGCCTGCCATGGAAGTCCATGGGCACAACCACCATCACTGTCTTCATCCCCAAGGGAAAGCTCCTTCTGACTTTAGCCTCAGCTAAGTGCTTATCCTCTCTCACACATTGGACAGGACTCCTCAGATGTTGATTGGAATCACAAGAATTAGCTTTACTAGCAACCCCAAACCAATCATCCCAGAGTAGGTATTACTTTGACTTGCTCAACTAAGTCATTTTGTTGTTTTGCTTTCAAGTTAAATAAAATAAAGATCTGCTCTGGATCTGTTCTAAGGAACAAAAGTGTCCAAAGCTTGACCTGCATTCACACTTTTCCTATGGCCAACTGCAGTGAATAGTCCAGGTGGTAGAACTGCAGGTAAAGTCTTTTGAAAAACATTTAGGGTGTCTGTTACCTCTAATCTGTTTTATCCATTCATGAAAGTTCTAAAAAGGGACTAGAAGGACATGGTATAAGTTAAGAGGAATGTGTTTGGCCAAGCAGTCTGCATTATGCACTCTGTTGCTGCCAGCCTCTCAAGACATACACACACACACACACACATTTATATAAAATGTGTGTGTATATATATATATATATATATATAGATGGGGTTTTCTTGAGCAGAAAAATTACTCTAAATATTGGTGGATACAAAAAGCTAGTAATAGCTCCCTTTGAAAGCCAGAAAAATGTGTATGGAAGGAATATTTTAATTTGGCAGACTATAAGTTATGTTGGTATTTTTAACTTTCACATCAACAGAGAAAGCTGTTCACAACTAAAGCAACATCAACAGGCAATAAGCAGACTCCTCGTTGGTGACACTTCTTGTCAGTAGGGTTGGGTGATCTCTACACATTTTCTAGTTAGTCAAAAGACTGCAATGTATTGACAGTCTGTTCTCTTTAGCTCAAAGCATTTCCTGTCAAGTGCAGAAGAGAAATTCCAGTCAACCACAGACAGACACGCACCGTGTCTGGGCAGCAAACATACCTTCAAACCCAGAACTGCTCTAATTTACAGTGGAAGTAGTAGGGATGAGGGAAAGCTAGTTAAAATCCTGACTGACTCGAGGATTATGTGAGGAAAAATAACTGAGTTCTTCACACAAAATCTTCAGCCATTAGAGACTGGAGGCCTGCTATAAAGTACCAAGACAACCATAACAGATGGGTTGTACTCCCATCACACTCACAGTAAGGGATTGGAAAAGAGAAGGCATCCTGGTTGTTTTGCCTGCGCTCTCATCTCACTAATGGCTGTATTTTACCACAAATCGAATGCCACGGTGAGTGTGAGTGTATGCCCTGCTTTGGACTTTTTTCTTCACTCCTTAGAGAAGGATCTAAATCACTCTGGGCACTGAAACACTGCTGGGATAAAAGAATGTCTGCAAGAAAAAAAGAACGAAATCAACAGCAATAAAGAAGGCTGAACCTGCACAGATAAGCAAGGATACGCGACCTCATTGTTCTGGATATTAAAACACTGGTCAGTAACAAACAGCAAACGTAGCCACGTAGCTCAAGCCACATCACGTCCACGGTTTGTATTTTGAAGACTGAAGCATTTATGGTTCCTGTGCAAGCAAAACGTATACCTGACTGATGACAAAAGAATTACAGCCCATAAACTGGGACTACCACTTTTGCTCGAGTGTCTCCACAGTGAACTAACCTAAGCAATTTTATTTCACCCTTGCGATGGACTAGGCACCACCAGGTTAGTTTATCTTTCTGATGTGCAGGGGCCTTGCACAACCTAATTTATATTCAAAGAATTTTCCTTACATAAAAAGTGCTGGGTCACAGGGTCATAGTGAAAGGCACAGGGAGAAATGAATGCCCACGCAGGTTGTTTTGGCAAGAGGAGGACACACCACCATACAGACCTTACCCTCATGGTGCTACTTGTGATTCTGCAGGTACAAGCAGGAGTTGAAAAAGGTGAAAATTGCTGGAAAGTCTCGAGAGGAAAAAAAGTGTGTGTGGGTGGGAAATGTGGAATTTCTTCAAGCAGGACAAATTAAATTGCTTGCTGTACTAAAGACAGCCAAAACCACATCAAACACTTCTAGCTTTTCCTCTACATAAATACCAGCTGAGATCATCACTGGGAGGAGCAACAACTCATCTGGAAAGAGAGATGGCCATGAGCAAAGTGTCACATCCGTCAGTGAGACACTGTCCCTAGAACACAACGCATGATACAAAGAGGTTTGTCAGCTGCTAGCTTTGTACACGTGTGTGGGTGTCTGTGGGCAGTGAAGGCCACACAATGTTGGAGCAGCACTGTCAAATCACCTGTTCTGCATGGCAACCATGTTTTGGGCACATTGCCTTTTGACTACTAAATACAGGGATGAGCCAGGCATAAACCTAGAGATTTAGTTCAAACAACCAACGGGTTTTCAGTGTTCGCCAACACGTAAAACACATCCAAAAAGCATCTAGAACTGGTTTATCTTTGCAGAACTTATGGTAAGAGGAAAAATTTAGAAATACTTGTGTTCACACCTCTTCCCTGCAATTACAGATTTGGTAGGAATGCTGAATGCATTGGCTAAGAATGAGAAAAAGGTACAGAGAATGAAACAGCAAAGCCCGATTGCCATTATTCACTTTGCCTGGTACTTACGAGTACTGAAGCCAAATACAGTCCTCAGTTGAAAAAGCTCCACAAGCAAGTCAGTCCTGCATTTAAAAATGTATTCCTGGGCTCCAAAATAAACATTCTAATAATAAACTTTCACTAAGCTTCCAGAAAGATATACAAGTGATAGACAAAATTATCAGTTTGCCCAGAATAGAAAATTATGCCAGGCGAGAAGTCACCAGCGTACACATTCCAAAGTCTAGATCTTGCCTTGGTACAGAACTAGCTACTTAGTCTGAATCTTCGTCTGTTTCTGCGTGCTGTGCAGTCTCTCAAGAGTCAGTACCTACTTTTGTCTGGCAACTCCACTGAGGACAGCATTAGGAGACAAAGCAACATCAGGTTGATTTTTTGAACTACTCTCTGATGAGCATCTAACAAGTGTCCCAATTGTAAACAGCCTATTCACACCCACAAACATCTGTGCTCCCACAAAGAGATACAAATACCTCTCAAGAAAACAGACGTACTCTTGTTATCACAGAACATTAGGGATTGGAACAGGTGCAGCCAGCAGCAAAAAGATTATGCCAGGGAAGTATTAAGCACACAATATCTATGCTCATGTTAGGCACCTGCTAAAGATCTGGAACAACATCCTCCCAGTATTACTGCAGAAAAATAAAACCCAACTACAAGCACAACCCATTTAGTAAAAGAGTCCTATCACGTTATGATATGTGGTGCAAGGCAGAGCCAGAGACTACATGTGACTACTCAGATGACAACTTTGGCTCAATATTTTAGGCCATTCCCTTGGTGTCCCAAATGTCTCTGGGACCAAGATGACTAGTTCTGAGAGCGTATCTGCCAAATCACATAACACAGGTTGTTCCATAGCTGCCCAAAGTTTTGGCACTTACACTGGGATGTGATCACACAGCTCTGTCTAGTGCTCTACAGCATGACTGGCACCAGTGAGGCTGCCACAGCCATGCAAGCCAGCCTAGCTAACCTGCATCGATGATTAGAGTCCAGGCACTACAAACTTGATGATCAGAACCATATCCAGAACACCTCTACTTTCCCTTCACAGCCCACCTCGATGACGTGCTCCCACCAGCCTTGAGCTCCCATTAGGTTTAACTGCTTATAACAGAGATCAGAAAGGAAAAACTCCCTAAAGGGAAGATGGCTAATTTAGTGATGTTCTGCAGGGACTCAAAAAAACTCTGCAATAAAAGAAAGCATGCCCTGGAGTTTTCAAAAGACTAGCAGCACTTGAGAGAAAACAGGTACTCCCAAGCTGTCACTGCTCTTGTTTGCAGGGATCCAGCTCTGTGGAAAAGTACAACATTCTGATTTGTGAATCTGATCCAATTTTTTTTAACTGGGCTGCTGTCCAAAGCAAAGTATTAAAAACTTCCTTGATTCCAATTATTTTCCCATTTCAGCTGTCTGGAAACAGACTCCCTCCACCGACCAAATTTGTTATTTTGGTTATTCACCATTTTCAAAAGTAAGTGCTGGAAGAGCTGCTTTAAAGTGTGGCTCTTCCCAACACCAAACTGAGTCTTTTGTTTGCAACTCATTGGATTCTTGAGTAGAGTGTGGAACTTCGTTCAGTTCCAAGTTTGCTCTTGGTTCAGTCGTGACTGAACCAATCAATCACTGATGTGAACCTGAAAACCTCAGGATTTTATTTTTCAAAAGCTGTTCCCAGCTGCGGTGGGTTCAGTTTCCAGTGAGTTCTGGAAGCACAACCAAATTTTAGTACTCTTTGTCAGATGGAGCCTCTCATGCCTTTCTCTCCATCCTCTGGGACTAGGTGTATTTCCTGGATGATCATTAGGCACTTTAACCAATCCCAGTCACCATCCATCAAGAAGGGAAAGAATCAAGCTAGCTGATATGGATAGATCAATTAATAAATCAGGCCATCTCAAAGGCGTTTGCTGAGCAGCCAGAGGAAATAGACCCTGAAGAGTTACACGTGGTGTTTTAAAGCTAATGCAGCAGTTACAAAACAGCACTAACTGAAGCCAACATCTCCACTCAGTTCAACCAAACACAGTTAAGCGCAGAAAACTAGCATTATCACACCTCAATTATTAATGTCTTTGTAAAAAAAGAGAAAAAGACATTAGCCAGGTCACAGCAGCTACACAATGAAGACCCAGATGACGTTATCTCAAGGCCAAGCTCAAAATCCTTGAACACAGAAGCACAAGTTCCTATTGCCTCAGACCAGAGGCTTGGACATACCAAGCTGTTTAGGTATCTGGGATTTTGAAGAGCACCTTGCCAGGTTTTCTGTGTAAAATCAGGCTAAAAAACCTAAAATAAATAAAATTTGTAGGTGTTTACCCTGTTCAAGTACATCTGCAAAATTTGCTGAGTAAATATCAGCTTCATTCAGCATCTAAGCACCGTGTAAGGTCCACTTTCAGGTCTCACAGCTAAAAGCTGAACGTGTCCCAAGAAGGTGGCAGGCAGCCACACTGTATTTTCCAGCGAGGTCCTGCCTGTAGAGATTGAGGCTTGGAGCATAGACAGATTGAGGCTTGGAGCATAGACTGTTTGGTACAGAGAAGCCTTGTCTGTTCTTTGTTGATGATTGCAGTAGGCAACACCAATGGGGATCATACCAAAGAATAAACACACACCAGGCAACCCATGCTTTTGAGAGACGTTCACAAGGAGCATTAGTGTCCCTAACAAACAAAAATCTCACTTGTCCAGGAAATTAAATGCAATAGACATGCAAACCCCATATTCACCACACAACCCTAGAAACCTTGAAGATGTGATCAGAGCATCCTTTCAGGAAACAGTCTTGCCAAACAGACTGCTCCTGGGAACTTCAAAAGGCTTCACTTGTGCAAGCTCTGCTGAGTTCCACAACAGCGGTTCCCGTAAGGATGAGCTACATGTTTGAGGCAACACTGCTTTAAAGGACACTAATGCCACGAGGGATTTATGTATCTCTAAAAATGAAGAAAGAAGGGATGCTGATAGTAAACACCTGTTTTTGACTCTGAACTCAAGATCTGCAACTGAGCTACCATTTCACCGAGGAGGGTGATGTGTTTACACTGCCAAGTTTTGTGAAGGGGAGATAAGCAACAGTTAGGCAATAATGTGAAGGATGTCCTGATCTACCTCATGCCTTTAAAATTGCTTCCTCTGCCTCAACCTCCGAGTCAGAAATAAACACCGTTACCACAACCACGAAGGAAAAAATGAAGCAGTAATAGTTACAGTAGCTTGAAGATCATTCTGAAGGTCTCAGCTGCCAGCACACCTGCCACTATCAGCTCTGCCCCGTGCCCAGAAGTTCTCTTTGGACTCTGAATGGCGGCGGCCACAAGGCCCTGACAACAGACAGCCTGGCTTCCCTGCACTGCTTACACTGCACACAAGTAACGTAAAACAAGGCTATTAGAGGTCTGTAAACTGCTTGTTGAACAGGCAAAGGAAAAGCTTGCTCTGCACTTAAAGAAACCGAGAAATGTTATTAAGTTAGTAGGGTTAACTGTGCCTCCAGTAATAAGCCACTGTCTAGCCTCTTACAAAACACAGAACAAAAAACCAAACAAAAAACCTCCAAGCAGAGAAACCCTCTACCAAACAAGAAAACCCAAGAGAGCCCTCTACTTCAGAATAACATCTCACAACGTTACATTTTTAGATTAACAAGGCATACAGATAGATATATCAAATACATAAACACCATCATAAGAAACTTGTTTGCTTGTACCTTTAAATCCTTCAGTGGGTTGTAAGATGGAGGACTCCTTGTTTGAAGTCCATTTCCTCAGCACTGCATGAGGTGGGAGCTCCCTGCTGCTTGAGAAGGTTCCCTTTATAGAATTCTGAATGAGTTTGGAGAAGTTCTGATGGATAATAGCTTACATATGGCATTACAGAAAGGGAGTCTAATTTAAGTATCATTCTTCTCTGCGAAGGGATTTGAAAGAGACACCATGTGCTACAAACTTGCTGGCAACATGTTGAGGCTCCCCTGCCTCTGGAACAGCTCCCTGGCTCATAATGGAAATCTACTAGACCTCCATCACCCTTACTAGCGTTCGGAGAGTGGTGGACTTGTTTTTCTGTATTTCTGAGGTTTTGAGAATGACAGAACTGGTGTGCAACGTGGAATTCTAATGAGAATTCCCAGAAAACACACACACACTGTTGTCAGACATGCAGATTCAGAGCATGTCTGAATATTATCTGAATAACTCTGATATATTTCTTCCACAGAAAAAAAAAGAAAGGGAACAAACACTTGAATTATGGCTCAAGTCTACTCTCCTCCCTAGCATTTGAATTTTAAAATGTATTTATAATACATTATTACAAGGAAATAGGAGGTTTAGTTAAAGACATTTTGAAATGTATTTGACCAAAAAAAGAAAGTGCATGAAACCTTTTTATTAACATGAGTCTTTGGGTCTCGCTTTTCATCAAGATCTAATCCCAAAACATAATGTTCAAGGCATCACAGTGACACGTGTTGGCCTTCAGATAAGAAGTTCATGATTCTGACTATAATCAAGGATTCCAGGAATTATTCTTTCAGCAAATAGGCAGAATGGACATGGTGACCTTGCAACATTTCAACCTGCATTGAGCACTGCCTGCCAACTTCAATTTTGCTTGTGATTTCTGTGATTACACAGCATTTCCTCTTCTATACAGTTGCATTACTTTATGAAAGCGTTTCTAATACTGACAGAAAAGTGGAAAAAACCCCTCCCTATTAATCTCACTGATTACAAATATTCCCAAGACCAAGGTAAGATTATCCTTTTGTAAGAAAAGAAGAATTAGTTGATATCCATTTATACGCACACTTGTAAATGTCTAGAGCTATGACAAGTCATTTGGAACGGAACAACAACAAACGGATGCAGCAGGGTTATTTTTTGTTATAAATTCTCTGTGAGTTAAGCAAGTTTTCTTATCTTTCTGCTTGTTCATGGCAACAAGATCAGTAACAATTATCTGTCATCTGCAACAGGTCACTCGATAAAGCAGACGACAGTTTTTCTGTTTTCTAGGTATCTACAACTTCATAGAATCATAGAATCATTAGGGATTGGAAGGGACCTCGAAAGATCATCCAGTCCAATCCCCCTGGCACAGCAGGGTCACCTAGACCAAGTCACACAGGAACACAACCAGGCGGGTCTTAAACGTCTCCAGAAGAGAAGGAGACTCCACAACCTCCCTGGGCAGCCTGTTCCAGTGCTCCGTTACCCTCACTGTGAAGAAGTTCCTTCTCATATTGATGTGGAACCTTCTATCCTCATCCTATCACTAGGTGACACTGAGAAGAGCCCGGCTCCATCCTCCTGACACCCACCCTTCAAATATTTATACAACACAGAAGTCCTCAAAATGGCCAGTGTGGAAGGAATTGATGAAACAGCTCAAGTTTCCTTAACCATAAACCAGGTTTTTAATGTTCACATATGGATTGGCAGAGCTCAGTATGCTGGAGTTAAACTTAAAAATATTGAGCTACATTTTCCATCTACATAAGTACATGCCGATAAGCAAGAAAATCCCCCCAAAAAAGTTAGGTCATCTGCTTTACTTACCCCACAAGGCTTTTGACACGGTGATCATCAAACATCAGTGGTTCATAAGACTAGTTCACTGCACTGAAAAAAAAAAAGATGGTGGTTACCAAAACAGCAAACCACATTACCACCTATTTTTGGTTAGACTACATCAGTGCTTGCATTGATTTTTTGTGGCATCAGCATGAATTAACTACAGGCTAATTCCATAAATACACAAGGCCAAATTTATCTCTAGGTATAGAAAAGCTTATCATGGCCTAACTTAAAACCATCTGAATTTCAATGCAAGATATTAAATAAGTCACATGCACATCCATTCAACATTTCTGATCTTTCAAGTCAAAAGACAATATTGGTGCTTCTGCCCAATGCACATCAACGTTCCAAAAATCATTCTCAGTCTTCAGTGTCACAGAGAAAAGTTTAAAAAGCCTTTAATGACTGTACAAATTTAGGAAGCCAAAATGAAACCAAAAGCAGTCAGGTCCCAGAGTCTAGTTTTACAATTAAATTTCGCAAAAGCTAAGCTACCGCCATAGTTTTTCACTGCTCGTGGCCACTAATGTTGGACCAGGACAACAACAACAACATCATAAGGGGTAAGATTAGTGTGTAACACCAGGTCACCAATACCTCTGCAGATAATGATCCTATGTACTGAGATTCACTTGGAGATAGTGGGCTGCCCAGCTACTGGTTCAGCTGCAGAGACCAGGCTCCACAAGGGGCAGGAGACGCTGCTGAATGGAAACCAACCCTGCAATCCAGTATTGCAGGGCTGATCACATGCAGATGGAATAGAAATGATTCCTCACACCTTCACAAGACTCATGACAGCTGCACTGGGCTGATATCTGAGCAAAGAACCCAATGACTTCTGAGCAGTCTGTAATCCTTTGGGAACCCAGCCTACAACAGTTTTTAAAAATTGAGAACAGCAGAGAAGTAACTGAGGGAACAGGTAGCCAAGGGGGGAAGGAGAGGTGTAAACCCTTCTTTGCTCACAATTAAATTGTTTGTAGCGTGGAGCACTCGGGGGCATTGTGCTGACTGCTGCTGCATGAGGATCCTGGGGATGCTGTAGCAGGACTCATCATTTATGAGACCAAGCGTGGTGAGTTTTTACCACCACTAGCTGTCTTCTCTTTTCTCTAAGAGGCACAGCTGTTACCCAGAGAGCTGCATGAAGCAGGAAGCCTAGGCCAGAGCTTACAAACAAAATAAGTTGAAGCTTTAAGGTAAGCTAACAAATACAGCAGAGAGCTTGCAAGAGTAAGACCTGTGTTTCTTCTATTTTAGCCAGAAGTACAGTTTGACTGCTGAACCCAAACACTCAACAAGTTACACTGTAATCCAAGCTCCAGCTCTTCACCACACACTCCCTTCTTCCACATCCCCACACCCCCCCACCTGCATCTTGACTGCCAGGAAGGTTTGACTTTGGCCTTCTGCTTATCCCTGAGGACTGTTAAACAAGAAAGAGAATTATAATGTAGAAAAATAAGGCACCGGTACTCAAGTCTTAAATCAATATTAGAACAGGAAGCTTTAGTCTGGTATATAGGTCAGGGAAGTATCTGAAGTGCAAACACTGGGCAGATGTCTGATTCATGGAGAGGGCTGGCTTCGAGAGCTCTGTGCAGCCAGGCTCTGTCCATTGCAGCATCATAGAGGCCATTTTATCAATTCAAGACCATGGCTGGGTAGAGCAGGTCTGGTTACATGCAAAGGTGAGACCTGGACTGCATTCAGTGAAGAGAGGAAGGTAACTGTTCCTGTTCTGTGACAAAAGCAACACACATGCTGTGACATTTGACATGTTCCAAGGAGCTCTTCAGAAAATTTCAAGTCAGAAACTGAGACTTAGATTTATAAAAGGAATCTAAAACTGGAATAAAACCTAAACCAAACAAACAAAAATTCCACAAATCCACAAAACTTAAAAAGCAAGAATAAAACTACACAGTCCATGGCACTTCTATGGAATGTCTGGTAGGTTTGGGGCTAGTACACTCCGTAGCACCTCACGCTCCCCAGTGACTCGCAGCCTGTTCTGAAGCATGCTGAAATCAAAGAGAGTAATTTATAAGAGTGAATAGATTCTGAGTTGCACCTTTCTGTGAGCAGACTTCAGCACCTAATACCATTCACCAAAGTTACTGAAACAACTTTGGTACCCAGGCCTTGGTTAAAACAGAGCCATCAGACCTCAAACTAATACACTGAGGGGTTGGTGCTTGGTACATACACGCTGTTAACCCACTGGCTGGGAGCTGGTTAAATGGCCACACACCCAGCAAGCACAGAGGACAGCTGCTCCTTAGGAATTTCATCACACCTCAGAACTAAGCACAAGGAAGGAGAGCAAAGCAGAAACAACACTTGAAACACCACAATTATTTTGCCAGCATATCATCCTGTCAAATATTTGCACGTGCCTTCTGACCTCCCTGAAGCATTCATGTCCTCCTTATGCCACAGAAGGATTTAGTTTCCTTCCTTTCATTTAAAAAGCTGCCTAAGAACATCCACACATAGCTCTGCAGTGCAGGGTTTAAGAATTGTGACCAAACCACCCTAGTGTTCCATCAGCCTACACACAGAGGAAATCCCATGCAGTGCAGTCCACTCTTGGCTGGGAACACAGAACAAAATGTCGAGGGTTACAAATCCATCTCTCAGCACTCTCTTCCCAGGGACAATACTCCTGTATTCCCAAAGTGACTTTTCTTCCACATTTACTTGCTGTTGCTCTTGTCTGCATTGGCAGAAATCAGCATTAAGGACTCGAGGATGAAAGAAGGCATTGACAGTGATGGGATGGAGATTACAATAAGTTGTTTAACAAGTCATAATACTCATGATACATTTAAATCCCCCAAATACTATAAGGGCTTCCTGTTTAGGATCTTGGTCTCAGCACCAGTGAGGCCTCAAGTGTTATGCTCAGTTTTGGGTATCTCAGTACAAAAGGAACATTGAGACACAGGAGTGGGTCTAAAGACAACCAAGAAAGCTGGGGAAGGGCCTGGAGGACTGGTCTCAGGAGGAACAGCTGAGCAAACTGGGGTTGTTTAGTCTGGAGACAAGGATGCTGAGAGGAGACTTCATTGCTCCTTACAACTACCTGAAAGGAGTTTTAGAGAGGTGGGGGTCAGTCTTCTCTCCTAAGTCATTAATGATAGAACAAGAGTAAATGGCCTCAAGTTATACCTGAGCAGGTTTAGATTAGATGTTAGGAAACATTTCTTCTCTGAAAGAGTGGTCAGGTGTTGGAACAGGCTGTCCAGGGAGGTGGAGGAGTTGCTGTCACTAGAGGTGTTCAAAAAATGCATAGATGCGGCACTAGAAAACATGGTTTAGTGAGCACAATGGCACTAGGTTGAAGGTTGGACTTGATTATCTTGTAGGTCTTTTCCAACCTTAATGATCCTATGATTCTGGACCAGACATACAAACAACCTTTCTGCATAATTTGTAAGGGGAAGGGAAAGACAGAAGAGGAGAAAGCAAGGAAAACAAGCTGAAACTCAAACCCATGGCTGTTTCACAAACTAAGGAGTATAAGAAATTAAGTTAAGGGGCTACAGCAGAATGTAGGACAAACATGCAACTGTTTTACACACACCAGACAACTCAGAACAAGAAAAGGCATCCGAACAAAATATGACCCAGTAAGATAATTCAGGATTCAGCCCTGTGAATATGAAGCAGGAAGCGCCTCGGGCATTGAGTGCCCTGATGACAGAAGCTGCAAACTTCAGTGCTTTACTTTATTGTGTTGGATGCAGCATTTGGAAAAAACCCCACAAAACCACAAAAATCAAACAGAGAGCAAAACAAAAACCAGTTACCACAAACAGAGCCCACAAAGACCTTATACCTAGTTGTGATCTTCATCAATTATCGGGACTATCTGTTTAAGAGCACCTGAAACAACAGTGCCAAGCTATTTCACAGAATCACACAACAGTTGGAGTTGGAAGGGATCTCAAGAGACCAAGTCCAACTCCTCCCTCCTTCTGCTCCCCAAAGCAGGACTGCCTGAAGTGCACTGCACGGGGCTGCATCCAGGAGGGACTTGAGTACGTCCAGAGAAGGAGACTCCACAAGCTCTCTGGGCAGCCTGTTCCAGGGCTTTGTCAACTTCACAGTACAGAAGCTACTCCTTATTTCTAAATAAAACTTCTCACATTCCAACTTCACTTCCTCAAGTATCTGCATGTTCCAAATTGCTGTGGAGTCAGCATAGGCACGCTGCAATAATGCTGTTTGAGACGTCGCAAAGAAATGCATCAGAAATGTGAGCAAGGAAAATGGAAACACATGAAAGTGCATAAGTGGATTTCAAATCAGTCTTGTTCAGGACTAACTTGGGAACATTAAGAGCTGACATACTAGGGAGTGTGATGTGTAACTGGATAAAAGCTCCGGTATAGTTCCCAAATCACTCAGGAAGAAAGCAAGAATGGTAAAACAATTACATATGGTGCTGTTCACAAAGCAGACAGGAAATATAGTCCACTGGGGAGAAATGTAGAAGACTACTAAAACAGGCAGCCTGTTGTGAATGCAAACAAGAAATTAAAAGGCATGAGAAAGCAATTCAAAACTCCCCAAAACAGCTCTTGAAAACCACAAAATCCAGCAGAACAGCTAACAAGGAAGCAAGCAGGCAACACTATATATCCCACTAAATCCTTTTAAAAGCCTCTTTGCTCATTCCACACCCTGTATAAATGGTACAGAGAAAGTTCTTTAAGTAGATGTCTAGTGAAAGGTCAAGAAAAATTCTAGCAATAAGGGAAGATTATAGAAATGTTAAAGGGGCACAGTCTTTGTAAAGCGGCATGGCAGCTAAAGCGACGGGTAGGAGGGGGCAAGTACTGTGACAGAATCACTGGCATCCACACAGGCCTTGACTTCAAGTGACACAGCTACTTCCACTCCAGCAGGCACATGCAGACAAGTAGCAAGGTAAGAGTTCATCACAATCCAAAACACGAAACTAATGCTGGGCTGCTTCTTGTGTTCTTTGAATGAAAATGACAAGCTTTTTTATATAATCTGAAGAGTAGTTTTGGGTATAATCTCTGAAACACAGATTTATTTTCCTCTGGACACAGGATGAAGGGCGTCATAATGTAGTGCACCATAAAGAAAGAAAATGGAAAAAGAAAGAAGCGAGGAGCGCACTGATCTGGTAGAAAGACTAGAAGCACACGGGATTAAAAACAAAGTGGACAAATACTATGCTGGGAATCTTTCACTGGGTTTTTGTTGTCCAAAGACATAAGGAAAGAAATTCTTACCGGTCACATATACAGGGTTAGAAATAATTCCAAGGAGGAATCTCAAGTAGTCTTTGCTACTACGCTTAACAGGAGAAATGAGATCATTTAAACAAAGCTTGAGAATACATAAACAGAAGTGTGGAATTAGAGGAAATTATTACAGCACCAGATAAACACAGCAGGCTCATGTGCAGTGGTGTGCTCGGCTCTGGTGAGGCTATTAGAGACACTGTGATGCTTGAGAAGAGACAATCAAATGATGCCAAGATTCCAACGAGACTAAAGCACTCGCAAACAACTATCACCAGCCAACCTACTGAAAGCCTCTACACAGATGCTCAATGAACAAGCGAGTTAGGAAAGAATAGGGCTGTGTTGAAGTAGAAATGCAAGACAGACATTTGACTGTAGACTCAGTCTCAGACTGTCAGAGTCTTGGGAGAAGGTACTGACTGCTGCTAAAGTGAAGCAACCTGGGCTCTTGCAAGTGAAAGCTTCACCAGGTGTCTCCATATTATGTAGTTTTCTGAAGGCATCCCTCACAATGGAGACAAGTAATTGTAAATTCTCTAAGCTTAGTTTCTTCATGATGACATAGAGCTCATCTTACTTTTTATCCTACAATCAGGCCAATTCTATTGCTTATTTAGCTTGCAAACATGCTACTGGAAAGGAGATTTTCCTGTAGGATTCTGAGGTAGTGTCTTGACACTGTACAACACTGAAATTTCTGAAGTAATAATCGCCTACCTCTTAGCAAAGATGAGCAGCTAGAGAACAACCACCTGTCAGAACACTGAGCTTCTCACAATATTTTTAATTTTGCTCAGTTTTTTAACTTTACTTCCACTTTAGAGCTGTCACAGCTTCTGCTCGAGTCAAAATACATATAACTTCCACCTAATACATCTTTGATCCCCTGCCTCTCTCTACTTCTGCTACTATAATTTCATTGATTTTGATGGACAGAGCCATTAGATCACTTAAGCAGATCTCCAGCATAACATAGACACTAACTTTCATCTAGCTACCCCTGTCAAAATCCACACACCTCAGTGAAACAAAAGCACTGCAGGAGAACCTGCAGCACAAGCTCTTCCAGAAGAAAAATGGGCAAAACACACAGATGATTCCATAAGAAAACAACAGCCTATGTTAAAGACTGTGAACCTTACTAATCTCACATTCAATAACCCTGTCTTTGTAGACTAGAACAATAAAGTAGAATATGAAATATTTAAGAGTGACTGACCAGATAAAGAATCTGCTTTTCACTTAAATGTCTGCATTATCTCTCAGCAATGGAACAGAGTCTTCAGCCTTGACTAGCTGCTGGTATTTGGAAGAGAACAAAAACCAAAACACAAAGAAACACAACACCCCACAGAAGACTGTGCATGATAGCAGAAAGGGCTCTCCCTTACTCACAGTAGAAATCACACCACCTAAGTTTCTATTATAATTAGTACTAATGCAACTGAAGACTGATATAAATTCAGACTCCACATATGATCCATTTGCTTCTGAAACACTTCAGCAGATACACAAGCTAATTGTTTATAATCCAAGTCATCATGAGTCTTTACAAACACTGGTACAAATGTTACACTATCCTCTTAAGAGAGAGGGCTGGAACCTCATGGCAAGAGTGAACACACAGTTTAATTCTCTCACCACTGCAGTCCTTCAACCCTGTTCCCTTTGAAAGTATAAGAAAAAGCCCCAAACTCCCAGACTGTTATTTATATTCACCAGTTCTCACTTTATAAAATGATATGCACACCACAAAGAAAAATAACATCACGAGTAATGACCTTGTTTGGCTGTACTGCAGATAGGAAGCTTGAAGGTCCTCACACAGTGTAACACCCCCAGCAAGCACAGAAAGTGATATTCTCACAGACCCATGCACTTTAACAAGGCTACCAACGTAATCTAACTGCATCACTGAAACTTCAGTTTCCAGACTTGGCTGCTGGTACTTCAGTTACAGATGCTGCACTTGCCAAGTAGTTCCAGAGAGTTCAGAAGAGAGGGATTATCAAGAGATTTTCCCCTCCCTCCCTTTCTTAAATCTTGATTTCTAGGGATGTGCCAGTTAGTGCAAGGCAGAGATAGCACCAGATGCTTTGATTTACCCCAGCTTTACACCCCGGTAGCCTCTCCCTTAATCAGAATGAAATCTCTGCAAAGTTAAGCTTGGTCTTCAGCTCTAATCCTGCAAAGTCGAATCCTTCCGTCACATACAAATAAAATAGGCAATTCAATAAAAGGTTATTGTCAACTACAAAACACAACTTAGAGGAACATTCAAGACACCACTTGTTTCCCTACACTTGCCAAATCCCCCATGTCCTTAGGGCTGCATCCTTGGTGAAATGCCATCTCCTCTGCCAGGTGCAGCAGTAGCAAATTGGAAAATTTCCAACAACAAACAGGCAGAGTTGTCCATGTGAGCTATCTTGTCCTGACAGCCTGACACTACTGTGCCCTGTCCTTGCTTACACATGCACTTCGCCTTTCCCTCATAAATCCTGAGCACTGAGGTCACTATTAAAAGTCTTGTTCCGTGACAGCAAAGGCAGGCAGAAACAACACTAAATGAAATGACAAAGTTTCTAATTTTAGCTGGCCTCTGTTTCTGAGAGAGCAACTTCAAGAGGCAGCAAAAAGAAGCTGCAGTCTGCTCCCATTAAAAGGCCTGACAGTTTCCCTATGAACTTCAAGAGGGCCATATATTAGCAAAAACACACATCATTAAATTCAGAGTGAGAGTAAGTGACAGGGGGGTGTTTTCGATGCTGCTGTAGATGTACAAAGTGACTTACTCAACCTCCATCACATTTGGCAGGACTGTAAAGACCCCGAAAGAACAGCACAGCACATCAACAACAGACAAACACATTTGTATCCCATCTCACATAAGTATCCCATCACACATAAGTGGGAAGCTGCCACGTGACTACAACCTGCCAGGCCCCCACCTGCAACCAGTGAGGCTCCTGGGGCACAAAACAAATTTGACCACACAACTAAAACCAGCAGCACAGGGCTCACGAAAGTTTTCAAGGAGAATTAACATTATTATAACAAATATGACTTTTAGTACTAAACAGACTTCCAGCTGTAAGGGCTGAAAATAATTAACTGAATCAATGTGAAGCGAAGGTAAGGTCGTGCTCAAACACACCGTCAGTGATGGAAAATGGAAAAAATCAGGCAATGCTGGGACAGGAAGGAAAGCAACCACAATCAATATGATAAACACACTTGAAAGTGTGAATATAAAACTAAGGTTTGCTACTATGAGACACTGAGGTGCCTGTGTGAATTCACACACAGAACCCATCCTTCCCACATCAAGAACCCTTTTAAAGCACCACTTTAAAATGGGCAGGCACTGCAGAGAGAACACGATACCATCACTGACTTGGGAGAAAAGCCAGTAAGAGTGTCAAAGCTTTTTAATTAACATCTAAATGAGAATCAGTGTCCCTGCCATTTTATTCTCCGTCTTTCATTAACACCAGCCACTTTCCAGGCACGATAGCTTTGTGACCACGGCCATCTACTGGCGAGCAGGGAGCGCTAATCGGTGGGGTTTTTGTCGGCCAGATTTAATTGGTGCTTGTCAAAGTCTAGACACAGGCACTGAAACCATGCCAAGCAGCTCTCAGTAATCAGCAAACACGACCACAGTTTTGCATGAACACATAAATTAAAAAAGGCTTCCCAAACTGGGAGGGGAGTTGGAACCAGATGATCCTGTGGTCCCTTCTAACCCTGCCTGACTCTATGACTCAGTCTAGGTGATCCTGCTGTGGCAGGGGGATTGGAGTAGATGATCTTTTGAGGTCCCTTCCAATCCCTAACGATTTCATGATTCAAACTCCACATGAACCTGAAAAATCATTTCACCTAGGGAAGAAAACTGTGGCACCCTGACTCTCCATCTGTGGTTGAAGCACAGTCCAGACACTTGCAACCTCACTGTTCTGTGTAAAATGAAGTAGCAACGTCAGCTTGCTGATACAGATACGTATTTTACCCTGAAAATCACTACCAACGCTGGCAGAATTTTTTTCCAAGAATTACTGGGGTCTAAAATCAAGAAGTTTGCAAGCTAAAATTGGCTGTACGTTGTAACTACCATTGTACTTGGCCCCCTGACATAAAGCAACAGAAATGGAAGTCAGGTAAGGGGATGGAAGGGAAATAAAACACACCCAAATCCTTACACACTGAATTCCAAGATGACATCTGAGACAAACCAGGGAGAGAACCCAGGAGCACTAGCGTGCCGTGACAGAGATCTCCACATCGTTCTACAGTCCCCTGTACAGCATGATTCCCAGATCATAAAGCTGTTTCTAATTGAACACTTTTTTTGGCTCCTTATAAAAAATCTCTAATACTTAAGTCAGTATTATGACTTTTAGACAGAAGTGTCTGAATAGCAGCACTGGAAACCCCCAAATTACAAGACAAATCCTCCTCCTTCTTTGTCTTAGATCAGGAAGCAAACTCAACTCAATGTTTTGGCATAAGAGTTTGTGGCAACATGGATAGTGCACAGAACAGCTAGGAACTAGCTTTAGGACATTAAACACATTTCTCATGTTTGATAATGAGTTAGATTGGGTTAGATATACTTGTCTGGCAACACGAAAAGCACGAGTTCCTGCTTTGCTTAAACAAGCAAGAGGGAAGCAAATTATTTCCACTAGAAAAACCACTGATGCCCTAGAATGACAAATGCCCTTCACGGACATTCACTTCAGTCTGAATAATCGCTACGATGATCAGATCTATTGCAGAGAATTTATGGATGGCAGGTGAAAAGGAGTCGACGCTTCGTGTAAATGTCAATGTCCTCTTCGTTAAGATGTATAAATCCAAGTTGAGTTTAGGGAGGCTTTTTGGCTTATTAATTGTGTTTTTTTGCATGTGAGAGATGGTAGTTTTTGGTGTGAAGCCAGTAGTAGAGCGTAAATCCAGTTTAATTACACAAGTTTTATTCACTGTGAAAGCAAAATCTGGGTAAGTTTCTTGGTCTAGGTGACCCTGCTCTGGCAAGGGGATTGGACTAGATGATCTTTTGGGGTCCCGTCCAATCCCTGATGTTCTGTGATTCTGTGAAATCACTTTCCAGCACAGTAAGCTCAGTAACATATGTGCCTTTCTGATTTATTTACAGTGCAATAAGGCCAGGGTAGCTCTGCATCTGATGGAGATGCATAGTTTCCAGGATCGATTTTAAAACGAAGATCAGAAAACCCAGACATCCAACAGCTGCCCTCCTCCCCAACCCGTAAGACCAACACAACTTTGAAAGAATAACATGGTGCATGTAAACTTCCAAAGACATCAGGGGGTTTTTTCCAGCACAGCTATGTTATGAGTTTGGAGGATGTTCATATCAAGCCACAATTTTATATTGAACAATTTTTTTTTCATTATTCGTGACACAGAAGGATCAACTCTGCATTTGCTTCCAAAAATGGAGCGCTAAAGGGAAGTAGTCCCCGAAAAGGGAATATCCTGTTTTGATACACCAGATAAAACAAAAAAGATACTAATGAAGTAACACAAATTAAAAAATAAGATATGACAGCATTTCTAGATAAACCTCTGTTACTTAAACGTGCAGGCAGACACTCTCATGCATAAAGATGCCTTCACTGACTTTCGTCTTCCTTTGCTCCGTAATAATGACTTAAAAGAAGTGCATCTGCTTCTTCTTCAGCAGTGTTTCACATGTCACTATGTCAAATGCACCTCACTGCAGCTTCTTGCAGCACATCGTTCAGTAGCTGACTGGACACGCTACCTCTTGTCATCATTCCAGCAAATGGACCACAGAACAGTAAACATTTTTTTGCTTTGCCTCAAACTGTTCCAGATTGACTGCATGCAGGGCAGCTCTGTGTAATTTTAAATACAGATTTTGTTTGTCCCATAAAGACAAGGCTCTCTGCCATCTCTGTCCAGAGGAAAAATCACAAATTCTCCGTTACAAGGCTAAGCTGATGCTGCTAAGGCATTTTAAAATGCAGCAATTTCTTTGCTAATATTTGACATGAAAAACATTTCTCTCATTAAATCACTGCATGAAGAGAGCTGACCTACGGAAAGTTTAATTTATACCTTTCAATGACAACTACTGTGATTCACAGTAATTATAGATCACATTTTCAGAACACTGCACGAATCTCTATAGCATGCTTGGGTAGAAAGCTTTAGAGTTGAGACAAGAGATAAAAAACCCACCTGTTACGATGATCTCCTGTTGATCTAAGTATAAAAACCTCAAGCTACTGACAACAGGGCTCTTCTGTTTCAGAAGCAAAAAATCTGAAAACCTGGAAATTGTTCAGTTACATCTAATTTTAATGATTTGTTCATTTTTGCAACAAGCATTTCAAAATACTTAAAATTAAGAGAACTTAATTAAGCATCACCGTTATGCCCTTTTTAAAATTCATAGGTTTCTTCTTTTCATTCCATAAACCTCAATACTTCAATTTTTTTGTATGTTATTGAATTGAAAGAAAAGCTGGTTTTATTTTTCAAAATACATACGTATGTCTTGTAGATCTATTTACCCAGAGCAACACTAAAGGCTATTTACTCTAGTCCTGTAGCAAACACTGACAGTGGTTCTAACTTTCTTAATCTCAAATATTCAAAAGCAAGATTACCTCCAAGTGAACTGCTGAGGCTAGACAATCTAAGAAGTCCATCTACTTCTATTTAATCTTGCATATCATTCAGTGATATATTGTATAGCCCTTAGAGAAAAAAGAAACAGAAAGAAAACTCAGAAGAGCCACCAGCCATCAAAGTGGTTTATGTTCAAGTAGGGCCACTTCTTCTCAGAACGTAGGAAGCTGACATACCCGTAATACCAGCCTGCACGAAACTGAGCTGTACAAACACCTTGGACGAGCATCAGTTTGTGTGAAACTTGTACTAGCCTGTTCCAGAGAAAAGGCTTTATTGTCATGTTGCAGCACTGTGCAAGTTTCAGAAACAATTCTGGGAAGTCAAACATACAAAATTTAATTCTTCTTTTGGAGGAGAAGGCAGGGAGGGAAAAGGAGACTAAAAAAGCCTGATATTCGTTAGATCAGAACATTTACAAGGGTACATAAAAAGGCTGTAGGAGGCATTTATTCTAGTAGCTGCGGATGTTCGATCCGTGTAATTGTCCATTCTGGTTTCGCTCCTTCTGTAAATTCCCTTCTGAACCTGGAAAAGGAAACATGTAAGAGAAGAGTTGTCAAAATTCACTTGATCCTTAAAAATCTACTAATACCAATGAGAAATTATGAGTACTTTACTTCCAAGTTATTTCTGTAAATGTTCTGTAGACTCTCATGCTTATGCCCTAAAATGGAGGATGAAAATTGATTCCACAACAAGAAACACAGCGCACTGACTTCAGAGGGCTTTGGTTCAGATCCCGAAGACAGGATCAAGCAGTGACATCAAAGGCCCTGATATCAAGACAACACTCAGTGTTCACTATTAATTCATAACTATGAATACAGCTCTATGCCAGATCTTTATCTCTAAATAAAGGGTTTCATGTACTGGGATGGCAACCGCACTGTAAAGGGAAATCACATCCTATGTATTCAATCTGAAAATTCCCATTTTTACTGAACTTTGCTTACCGTATTTTCAGAAATACAAAATAAATCAGGCTACAGTAGTGCTGAATCTCACTGAAAGAAAATTATTCAACTGTTGTTGAAATGAAAGAAAAGGAAAATGTCGACCCCTAATTTTCAAAGAGTCTTTCTTTTATAGTCATTAACACCCTCCTGCATCCTGAGCATGTCAGTTTTGACTGCTTGTCATCTAGACATGAGTCTGAGCCTCAAGATGAATATTTATGCTCCCAAGTAACGTAAACACCGTGGGCAAGCACAGCGTGACCATTTGCTTTGCAATGGTAGGCAAACCTGCTCCTTGAAGCCATCTTTTCTGGACAGCCAAATAGTTAATACTGACATTTCAAGGCCTGTAGTATCTTGGTCCATTTGAATTTAAGATTAGCACTGTAAACAGGAGGAAGATCTTGTGAAGATGTGTCTCTGCTGGGGATTAGGAATATATTTAAGGCTTCTAACGGCAGTCTCCTGAGGTTAATGGAGCGTCAGAAGCCTCCAAGTTTAAGGAAGATGCTGAGTTCAGCTAAGGGATGGATCCACAGAAATGCATCTGAAGGCACTGGTGTCCTCAGACTGTTTCCTTTGTTTCAGTGATCCTTGTGAACTAAATGCTATAGTGTCTCTATCTCAAACACGGGTGTAAGTCATTGATTCCACTGCACCGCTAACACAAAATTCCTCACTTTCCCCAAACTCCATGCACATTATTTTCAATGCATTTTGCTGACTGTACAGCTATTTTTGCACTGCATTGACACCAGAACACTAACACAGACTTATTTTTCAAACATTTCTATGAAAATCCATCTACCTAAGGTGTGCTTTGAGGGTCTGAACCAGAGTGGCACGAATTATCTGAACACCAGGTGATGCCTGCTTTGTTCTGCCTTGCTGCAGAACACATTTGGCTCAGTAATTTCCTCTTTTGTGAGATACCTTTCAGCTAATTCAGTTCTGACTTCCATGTGGGAAGTGACAAGTCAGCAGCATCACTCAGCAGCACAATGCCTGGCTTCACTGCTTTGCTGTTAACTGTGTTACAAGAATAAGAACTGGTACTGGCCTATTTCCTGAGAACTGCAAGAGCAGCATAGGAAAGGATGAGAAAACTCATTCAATGTTCTGACTATTGCTCTTTCTGGTGAAGTAACAGGAATTAATGCCAACTCAGAAGCAAGGTAAGAACATAATCATTTTGAGGGGTATTTAAAAAAAAATTGTCCCAGAATTAAGACTTGAAAGCTGGGCAGGAACCAACTCAGACTAGGTCAAGGCAAATTAAAATATATTGAGCTCTGCACTGGCACAGTGTGAATGCTTTCAGTTCCCAAACAGCTTTCCACACAGCTGGCCCATCTACATAGAGCAAAAAAAAAAAACCCAATAAGTAAACTTACTCATAGTTTGCTGTTAAAAGATGTCTTTTTTCTTTTGTGCTTTCATCTCCAAATACAATCTGGAAAACTTTGGTTTCACCTGGTACTTCATCAGGTAGGTCAGCACCATTAAGGTACCAGAAACGCATCAGGATGCTAACAAACTTTCTTCCTGTTGGCAACAAATCAAAACATAGGTTAGGTGTCATGTTTCACCGTGGTCGAAGGCTCCTATTTGCTACCTACTCTCATCCCCGTGAGATCCTGGAAGGCCAACTGACTTTAGCCATAGTTATTTAGAGCTGAGTGCATGCTGTTTAGCAACAACAAGAACGCACTTTGGAGAAAGGTTTGGATTATATAATGAGTGTGTGTGGCACTGTACACAATTAAACTTATGAAAAAAATAGTTACGGCAAGGTCCAAAGCCAACTACTGCTACTACAAAAGGATGTAGTTAAAACTCAGAAGCAACATAAGAGGAAAAGCTCAAAAATCTTTATCTTCCAAAAGACAAAAAAAGCTCATTGGGTCTGACAAACTGAAATGCTCATTGGATGACTTAATCATCTCAACTGTGTCTGGCAGTGAACTGAGCATGTAACACTGATATTCAACCAAAGAAAAACTTGTATGAGTTTAGCACTAGGTCAGAAAACATTTTTTTAAAATCAGCAAGTCCACAGCCTATTCCATAAAAACAGAATAGAGGTGAAGACAGCAAAATTTATTTCATTATGCAGCCTTCATCATGCTTCCTGGAAGATGTATTTTCATTGGTGAAGTAAACAACTTTCTGCATATAGTAGAATAATTGTTGTTAAGTGGGTTGAGATTGCAGAAGACTAATAACGTAAAAATGTGACTTTACAGAAAGAGAAAAATGAAAAAAAACCTAGATGGAATTCAAAACAGAACCATGACTTGTTAACAACAATGCCTCAAGTTTCTGGTTTGAAAGGAAATCAGGAAATCATATGCATAAGAACTACAAAAATAACTAAACAAAGAATGAGGAACAGTACTCAAAACCACATCTGTAAGGAGAATGCCTGCTTAGGAGAAAAACCAGGGAACAAGGCTGCCCACTGCTGAAATGTTTTAGAAGTCTAAACATACCATCATCATCATAGTAAATGCGAATATCTCCTTCTGTGGTATACATGATTGCATCAATGTCAGCTGCTAAAGCATCCCTGTGGTTGTCAGGGAGCAAAGAAATCTTTTCCTTCAGCACCTGAAGTACCTAAATTCAGAAAAACTGTCACTTAGGAAAAACTGTCTTCATTAGGAAATTGAAGTAACAATCTTTTCTATTGCGGTTAATAGAATTACCTGAATCATAAAAACATTTGTGTAACACACAACAGCGGAAATGAAAAAGCACTGGGAGGTTTGGGCACTCCAAACCCTAGCTCTGCAACGTTAAAACAGCTCCATTTAGTGCTCAAACCAGCGTTTAGAAAAGATACTGTCAAAACAGGAGTTACAAAGCAAGGCATGAAAGCCCAAAAAATACCAGTTAGGCTTCCTTCCACAATCATACGAACATTCTGCCTTCTCACTGCTGATTCTTCACTATGTGTATCATCTGTAGCTTTCAACTCAACTATTTCTTAGTTCTTTTTCACAATTTTTAAAATCAGTTCTATTACCACTGTTAATCTTTTCTATTTTGTGATTCACATTCCCATCAGGAATAGTTTAAACACTTGCAAGTAAGAAAATACCAAAAAATCACTGCCCTGAGACTCAAGTTCTATATTGCGTTCACAACCATAGCACTCAAGTGTTCTGAGACCCACACCTAGAAACTGCAGGAAACTGCAGAGGCACCTCCTCAAACACTACATGAGAAAGACGCGTCACAAGGAAGGATGAAGCTATGCAGCAGCACTTACTTTCTACTTTAGCCTAACTTGAACTGCCACTTTTGAGCAAAACACAAATCCAGAGGTCGCATGGAAGCAAGAGGTGATCTTCACTAGAAGACACTGGCTTCTAACACATTTTGCAGTTGAAAATTGACTGGCCAAAGCAAAAACAAAGTAGTGTGGTATAATGGCCTCATCCACACGCTCTGGTCACATGAGGTCTCTGGATCAATGTTAACATGATCACCTGAAAATTTTAAGATGAGCAGAGGAAGAGAAGATACTCTTTCAAAACAACTACAAGAAACAAACTCACATTTTATTGCTATCTCTGCTCAGAGAGAGGAGGCAAGATTGTCCGGTGGGGATGTACTAGAACAGCACCAAAATGTTTGCTGCAAATGCAGGGGTGGCAATAGGGTGGGCCAAGCTGACATCCAGATATAGACTTGAAGTATCTCCTCCACTTGACTGATGCATCTGCTACCTCCATCCCCTGGGAAGGCCAAGACAACTTCAGCAATTAAAAAAATTATATAAACACAAAACACACGGCACCAATGTTTAATTAGCTGGGTCAGCCACATCCCTAAGACCACAACACAAGACTGTGGCCTTTCAGACAAACCCAGTAGCTGGCTACACAATCTGCTTGGGGGTGGGGATGGATTAATGCAGCAGGAACGAGCACAAAGCAGCTCCTTTCTGAATCCCAGTGCATGGACTGAAAGCGTCAGCTATCTGCCTACAACACCAGAGTTTCACAATTCCGCCTGCCATCAGAACCCACGGCATTTCAATCCTTTCTGGTACACCAGCAAACTTTTTGGCAATTGGTCCTTATCACAGAATCAGAATGTTAGGGATTGGAAGGGATCTTGAAAGATCATCTACTACAATCCCCCTGCCACAGCAGGACCACCTACATCAAGTTGCACAGGAACATGTCCAGGTGGGTTTTAAACGTCTCCAGAAAAGGAGATTCCACAACCCCCTTGGGCAGTCTGTTCCAATGCTCTGTTACCCTCACTGTGAAGAAGTTCATTCTCATATTTATGTGGAACTTCCTCTGTTCCTGCTTACACCCGATGCTCCTTGTCCTATCATTGGATGCCACTGAGAAGAGCCTGGCTCCATCCTCCTGACAGCCACCCTACTCAAATTTATAAACATTAATGAGGTCAGCCCTCAGTCTCCTTCAAGCTCAAGAGATCCAGCTCCCTCAGCCTTTAGTCACAAGGGAGATGTTCCACTCCATCATCTTTGTGGCTCTGTGCAATTGCCAAGTAAAGAAAAACACAAATACATACTTTTTCCACACAGTGATTTCAAATTAAGTTTCATGCCTTGAAATAAAGAGTAAGAAAGCTAAAAGAAAAGCAGTTGTCCTGTTCTGCATTAAGCTGTTTTTCACAAATTAAACCAAACTGACAGTATTTGCAGATAATGACGGCTGAAGGCATGACACTTCATAAAGGAAAATCAATTGTTAGAAAAAGAGATGGAAGGGATTTACCTCTGCCGATACAAGTTCATCCAGCAGGTCAAGCTTACGCTGAGACAGCAGCTTTGAAACAACGGAAAAGGCCTACAAAAATAAAACCAAACAAAGATGAAAAGAGAAATATATGAACAAATAACACTAGGCTAGATTATTTTTCAGACAATGTTTGCAGAGCATGTCATTACTGAAACAGAAGCACTCCAAAACCAAAACACTGATTCCATGAACTGATGGAAGCATAAGGTCCTTTTTCCATCTCTCATTTAAGGCATCAAAACCCTCAATAGCAGAGAGGTGAATGTACAGCTTACTAAAAAACCTCACCACATTACAGCAATCCACATAAGCTGGTTTTACTCTTTCTCAAAATTTGGTCTGTGTCTTTCCCTGCAAATGTTTTGTTCCCCTGCCTCTTTGTGCTGCTCATCTCCTGGTTAGTCAAAGTAGAAGCTCCAGTCTAAAAGGTTTCTTTCTAAATCTTACATTTACATGCAATTATACCTCTACATATTCAAGTAGTTGACAAATGTCTTCAGGACCCTGCAGCAATTAAAAATCAACAGAAAAATCAGGGCAAAGTAAAGCAGGTGGTTCTGCACACACACAGCGCCTGAATGTAGGTTTGTCATCTTGAATTAGAATTATAGGATTATAGAATCATTCCAGTTGGAAAAGACCTCTAAGATCACTGACTCCAACCATTAACCCAAATGTACTAAGCTAACTGCTAAACCATGCTCCTAAGCTCCCTATCTACAGAACTTTTAAACACATCCAGGGATGACAACTCAACCACCTCCCTCAGCAGCCTGTTCCAAGGCCTGATGACCCTTTCAGTGAACTTTTTCCTACAGTCCAATGGCAAACATGAAGCTATTTCCTCTGGTCCTATCATTTATTACTTATTAGAACAGATCAACACCCATCTCTGTACAATTTCCTTTCAGGTAGTTGTAAATGGCAATAAAGTCTTCTTTCAGTGCCCTTCTCTTCAGACTGAGCAGCTCCAGCTCCCTGTCATAAGGCTTGTTCTCTAGACCCTTCACCAACCTTGTTATCCTTACTTGGACCCACTCCAGTAACTCAATGTCTTTCTTGTGTTGAGCGGCCCAAAGCTGAACCCAGTACTTCAGAAGTAAATCTCAAACATTTTAACATTCTGTCCCCTGATACCAGGTGTGTTATTTTGAGGTTTTTCTTGTTTCAAGATGAAATAAAATAACCAGTTTCACAAGAGGCAACTCTGTCCTTTTTACATGACTAGCTTTGAGAAGACTGCCTCTTCCACGCCTTTTGTTGACCAAGCTTATATGGTTCATAAATATGGAGAAACAAATCTATGCTGCCCAGAGAGGTTGTGGAGTTTCTGTCTAGAGACATTCAAAACCCACCTGGGTATGTTCCCACAGGATCTGCTTTAGGGGATCCTGCTCTAGTAGGGAGTTGGGCTAGATGACGTCCAGAGGCCCCTTCCAAACCTTGCTGCTTGGTGAGTGATTCCACCCGCCAGCTCTGTGCCTAAGGGTTGTCTCTTTAGGGAAAGCGGCCCAGAGCAGCTAGGTCTTCCCTGAAGGTCTCTAAAACTCATGGAAGCAGCTCTGCACTCCCGCAGGAGCTGTCAGCTCAGCTCTTTGCCCCAGTGCCCACCTGCTTGGCCCCTCGCGTGAACTCCTCGACGCTGAACTCCGGGTCAAAGTACAGGCGGATGAGGAGGTGGTAGAAGCGGGTGCGGAGCCAGGCCAGGGGGCTGGTGATCCTCACCACCACCACCCGCCGCTGCGGACCATCACCCTGCGAGTCCGGCCCGGCGCTGCTGGCGAACCGTTGCTGACACAGGAGCGGTGGGCAGGGCCCGGCGGGAAGCAAAGCCTGGGCCGAGGCCGCGGCGGCAGGAGGCGGCAGCAGGACCCGGGGCGGTCCCGGTGCCGCTAGCGCGCGCACAAGCCATCGCCCGCGGCCCGCAACAGCCCGCAGCGCCATGATAGTGGCCGTGACCCTCCCGATGCGGGTCTGTCCCACCCCACTGCCGCTCCGCCGGAAACAGAGACGTCGCCGCCCGTTCCCCCTCGGCGGGAAGGGCTGTGGAGGCGGCGGAGGTGCCCGTGTCCGGCGGTTCGGGTCGCGTCGCCTCAGACACCGCGAAACGCGCTCCCCGGAGAGCGAAGGGACCCACCGCTTCCCCCAGCACTGCTCGGCGGGAAAGGAGGCGCGGAACGTTTCTAGCCGAGTCCTCGTTTCCGGGGGGAGCGGCGGGAGACGGACGCGGGTCACGGGCGCGAAGCGGCCATGGAGCGGCGGCAGCAGGCGGAGGTGTCCGTGGAGCGAGCGTGCGGCGTCACGCGAGAGCAGTTCCTGCGCGACATCTACCCGCGGGTACGGCCCGGGAGGTGGTGCGGCCGGCGCAGGGCGCGCGAGCTGGGGGGGGCTTTGTGTGTGCGCGCGCGCGCGCGTTCGCGTGACACCCCCAGCGCAGGCAAAGGGGCGGCTGTGCTGCTCGTAGGCTGCTCAAGCGCAGTGTAGGAGCTTCCTCAAGCAGATCCCTTGTGAGCCGCCGGAAAGCTCCCTCAGTGGTCCCTTCACGAGTTCCTTTTCTCTGGCGGTGGTTACAAGAACCGTGATGGCTGCATTTGACCGCCACCGCTGCTTCCTTTTTGGTTTTTTTACTCCGTTCAGAGTAAAAGAGCCTTTAGCTGATTTTTGTGTGTGCTGGATCACACTTGCTTCTGGTTGTCAGCATCAAGGAGCTTCTTTTCTAAGACCCTGTAGCAGCAGAATAAGTCCCAGGCTGCACTGTAACACCTGCCAGGCTCTGGCCTGAATAAGGAAAGCCAGGACTCTTCTCGGTGGTGCCCAGCGATGGGACAAGGGGCAGTGGGCCTAGACTGGAACACAGGAGATTCAGTTTAAACAGAAGGAAAAACTTCTCAGTGGTGAGTACTGGAACAGGCTGCCAAGAGAGACTGTGGAGTTTCTGTCTTTGGAGACATTCACAAGCTGTCTGGATGTATTCCCCTGTGATCCGCTCTGGGAGAACCTGCTCTGGCAGGATGGTTGGACTAGGTGATGTTCAGATGTCTGTACCCCTACCATTCAGTGATGCTGTTTCTCAGTGGTCCCAGCATAAAGGTTTTTGCCTCTCCATGTCCTTCCTTACCTTGCTAGGAAGAAGTTATAGTAAATAATCAGTCCCACAACTTACTGTAGTAAGTGGTTTCAGTATTAAGCAGGCTAACTTGTGTTGGTTTTTTGTGGGTAGATCACTTGTGACTGTGTGTAGTGGGTCACGGTATTCAACAGACCTGTTCATGTATGCTTAGTTTGAAAATCTAATTCTGATTTTCTTCCGCTAGATGCTACAATAATTTCACCATTTATTATTTCTTTTGCTCCATAGAGAAGGCCGGTAGTGCTGAAAGGAATGGAACTGGGCGTTTGCACAACCAAATGGACAGTAGATTACTTGAGCCAAGCTGAAGGGTCTAAAGAAGTAAAGGTTCATGTTTCTGTGGTGCCACAGATGGATTTCCTCAGTAAGAACTTTGTGTATAGGTACTTCATTCCAAGGCTTGTATTTTAATGGCATGTGCTTGTAGCTCTAAGACGTGTGGTGCATCAGTTGTGAAGATTTTAAGTTGCCTATCACAGTATTATCCTTTATTTTCTCGTCTTCACTCCACACTGCACACCCTTAGTGAATACTGCAAGGGTTAAAGGAGGGACTAAACAGGACCTTGCAAGTGATCGCATGAGGAGGTGTTGAAAAGATATTTTGATGGAACATTGTTGTAGGAAATTTGAGCCTGGTATTCACTGGTGTTAATGAAAAAACAAACCCATACTGCCAGGTGGTGGGCTGTTTTGTTCAAAGTCTGTGGTGCATTTTCAATGTTACTGAATAGTGCTAGTTTCTCACAATGTGTCTGAACCTCTGAGTGCTGGTATGTGGCAGACATGCTATTCTACTGTAGAGGATGTTACTAATTAAAACTCCTTTCAAAGGAGGCATGTACAGTTTTCAAAATGTTCCACCCACTTGAGTATCACACCTTTCATCAGCTCTATAATCTTGTCATGGGTCACAAACTCTTGATTGCCCCTGAAGTTCCTTTCATGTAACTGTCAGAACACTTCTTCAGAGTTCACCTAATTGTAGTCATTCTGTTCATCAAGGGTAAGTGCCTTTATTCTAGTTGTTGCTTGTTTTCCCTAAGTGGGAACAAGGTGTTCAGACTGTTAAACTTCTAAAAAGACTGAAGACAAATGTGTAAGTGTAAACAAGCTACAAGTCTCTTTGACTGGAGCAGAAAAAACACCTTCTAATCCATGCAGTGTTCTGCTTATTGCATGATCAACTTCTGAATCTTTGAGATTTGGTTGTACCCGAATGCCTTTGCCTTTGTATTTCCTTTTCCCTGCTCTATTTAATTTCTTACTAGAATAGTTCTTCTGGTGAGTACACGTACAGGTGATCTGGTGTGCTAGTTTTAGCAGGTTTAACTCGTATTAGCCATAGAGGTGTTCTGATGGCATTTCATTAGCAGGTATTAGAATTTTCACTTAACTTGAAATTCAGGAAGTTTTGAGGACTTTTCCACAGCAAACCTCCTTTTTTAATAGGAAGGGAGAGTAAGTAGAACTGGAGGAACGTTGATGACTTAAGATGCAGTTCCACAAGTTTAAACCAGTGCATGTGAGTAGTACTACAGTCCTGTTGTAAGTTCCATGCTGATATCCCTATCTTTATGCTGATTCTGGAAGTCATTTAACCACTTTCAATGTTTTTCTGCTTTTTCAGCTTTGCAAACAGGTTCACCATGAGGTCAGATAAGTGCCAGTGCTAGTGTAAGGGAGGAGAAGGTGGGATGATTTAGGTAGACAGCCAAGGGAAGAGCTGTAGCAGCACCAGCATGCATCAATTTAAGCTGTTGTGGAGCTGTGCTCTCACTTTCTTGAAATGTGTGTGGCTATGGCAGTTCAGCTGAAGTCAGAGAGTTGGGTTTCGTTTGTTTTTCCATTAACTGCAGTGGTGGTTTTATTTGACAAACAAAGCTAAAATGTTTAGAGAAGTGGTTTCAGTACTGTCAGACGTAGGTCATGTTCCAGTAGAAAAATCATGAAAAATTTTGCTCAAGGATAGTTTTTTCTTAAACCTGAGTGCTTGGTGATTGCTCTGAAATTTGATGTTTACATGCAATAAATTCACTATCCAGTGACACTTAATGCGAGATGATGAGTTCACTGCACATGACATTGAAGTCATAACATTCATAGCAATGAATACCTGTACTGTTACCACTTGGTTTGCCATTCAGAGATCAAATAATGCCAAAATCTGTAACCCCTGTGAAAAGCTCCCATGATTGAAATAAATATGTAACACTTTCATTGTATTCAGATGGACAAGCTATAATGCCCACTGATTCCTTTCTGATCTTCTGCAGTTGTGTTTAATTAATTCAAGGAAACAATTACTAAAGCACAGAGATTTGCAAGTGTAGGATTTCTGTCTCAGTACAACTCATCAAACTGCAAACACTGATTAGTTGCCAAGTTAAACTCAGTTTAGTACTCAGTTTTAGTAGATGTGGTAAGGGCATTTACTGTGTTAAACCTGGCCATGTTGCATTGGTTCATTGTATACATTTAAATATTTATATTTCAGAACTCTGCCTTTTGATGTGTTTGTACGAAGAGCAGCTGAAGTCAAACACAAGGAGTACTTTCTTTCTGAGGTAATTTCCTTAGTGCCACAGGTTCTTCTGTCAGTTATTTTGTTGGTGTATGGAGGGGAAAATGATGAGCTCTAATTAAAGTGGCTCAGAGCCAAGGGGAAAAATTGTGAGAGAAGTAATTTCTCTTGGAAGTTGTTTTGTATGTGTACAGTGTGGTTAAGTTCAGTCATTCTGTTTCTGTTAACAAAAACTGCTTATGTGAGCAAACCTTGTAGCATAAAATTTAGAACTGAAACTTTAGCATAATAATGGATTGCAAGTAAATGTATCACAGAACCTTAGGGATTGGAAGGGACCTTAAAAGATCGTTTAGTCCAATCCTCCTGCCAGAGCAGGACCACCTAGACCAAGTCACACACGAACATACCCAGGCAGGTTTCAAACATCTCCAGAGAAGGAGATTCCACAACCCCCCTGGGCAGCCTGTTCCAGTGCTCCGTCTCCCTCACTGTGAAGAAGTTCCTTCTCATTGATGTGGAACCTCCTGTGTTCCAGTTTACACCCGTTTCCCCATGTCCTATCACTAGATGACACTGAGAAGAGCCTGGCTCCATCCTCCTGACACCAACTTTTCACATATTTATAAACATTGATGAGGTCACCCTTCAGTTTCCTTTTCTCCAAGCTAAAGAGACCAAGCTCCCTCAGCCTTTCCTCATAAGGAAGTTGTTCTACTCCATCATCTTCTTGGCTCTGTGCTGGACTCCTTCCAGCAGTTCTCTGTCCTTGAACTGAGTGGCCCAGAACTGGATGCAATATTCCAGATGTGGTGTATTCTGGAGTACCCTGCCCATCACCAGGGCAATGTCATGCAGATGTTTTACAATTGGACTATGTCTGCTGTCAGAATATAAATACATACATACATTTGAAGCCAATCAAAATAGCTTCCTGCATCAGTGTTCTCAAGTTCTGGTCTGCATTTGCTTTGAATCTGTTCAGTGATAGCAGTGCTGAAGTGGCTGACTTGACCCTTGTACTTTCCTGTTTCTCGAGATGAACAGCAGGGAGCAGTAAAGTGAAGGCAGTAAAACTTGTAAATGCCATCTATTTGTTCCATATTTTAATGTAGCCATGCATTAGGTTAATGAGAAAATACAGATTCTTTGTTTAAGTCTGTTTGTAATTCTTGTTATAACAGCAAAACACTCTTTGTGTTCTCTTCAGGATGAAAAATACTATCTGCGATCAGTGGGTGAAGACGTTAGGAAGGTGAGTTACTTGAGATTACTAGTAAGGGAAAGGTGCAGTTTAGGCTGTTGTCATCCCCTGGCTGTGTGTAGTAGAATACAACTTGTTAACAGACACTTTGCCTGTGAATCTGACTGGATTTAGGTCAAAATGTTTAAACCTAATTGTCTAAAATAGTTGCTGTTACATGTGAACAGCTTTTGTCGTAAACTAATGTGAAAGGGTTTCTGATGATCTTTTGCTTCTTCAGTGTGATTCTACCAGCCGTGCTTCAAAGCAGCATTCTGGCTGTTCTTACTAAGCGTGACTAACCCAGACTGACTGTGTGACTTGGTCTAGGTGGTCCTGCTGTGCCAGGGGGATTGGACTAGATGACCTTTTGAGGTCCCTTCCAATCCCTAATCATTCTGTGATTCTAAGTTTTCCCTTTTTTAATGGGCAGTGTGATTCTCCAAGAGTTATGTCCATTTTGTTTTAGGATGTTGCAGATATCAGAAAGCAGTTCCCTACTTTGGCAGAAGATGTTCAGATTCCAGAGTATTTTGAGAAGGAACAGTTTTTCTCTAGTGTCTTCCGCATCAGCTCAGCTGGATTACAGCTGTGGACACATTACGATGTAGGTAATACATGTATTTAGCATAAAATATTGCAGATTGCGTGACGCAGTTGCTATATAAAGGTGAAAATACATGGAAAAGATCAGTTAATGAGAAACTTCAGGTATTTTGCAATACTGGAATTAATCACATTCAATGGTGCAGTGAATTTTAAAAAGATTTATTGTGTGGGAATAATATCTTACTGGTTTTATGTCTCATTTGACACTTACAAGATTAGATGATGTTTGATTTTTTTTTTTCCATTCTTAATGCTTTGTTTTTCAGTTAAAAAACTGAAACACAGTAACTTCCAACATTTTTGTCTGTAAGATCACCTTCTTTTTTAATGGCCAGAGTTTTGATGATTGTACAGAGATTGTACTGAACCGTTTCTGCAGTGTGGTAGATTCCAAATAAGATTGTCTTCTAACATTGTACAGTGTAATTCTCAATACATTTATTTATAAGGAAAACTTTTTTTTTTGCATTATAGTTAGGAAAGAGAATCTTTTATCAATAAAAAGTCGTCAGAATCAGTTAGAGATATCACCAGAAAAGGAATCAGAACTACTATTTTAAGGTAAACCATCGAAATACTATTTGAAGTGTGGTACGTCTTGGTGTTTTTAAGGTGGAAGGACTTGACTCCTGTGCAAAACTGTTGGAAAGAGTTGCTGTACTTCCAGATACGCTGATTGTCAGGAATGTGCAGCAGAGGGGATAAAGTCACTCACATTCTTGAGGTTTTTAGATGAACTATATATGGCAGCTCTTTTATCTAATTCTTAACATGTCAAGGTTTTAGTAATTCCCTATTTCAAGCTGATGGCATTTTGCATTAGTACAGCCTATGATTTTATATTCATTTTTAACGTGGCTGATATCTCTCTTACTGTGCTTATTGCAGGTAATGGATAACTTCTTAATCCAAGTAACAGGGAAAAAACGAGTTGTTTTGTACAGTCCTCGAGATGCACCGTATTTGTATTTATCAGGTATGCGTGTCATGTGTATGTAGTTCAGAATTTGGTGGTCATAGTGCCTTTCCAGCTCACAGGGGTCACGCTGCGGGGAAAAAAACCCAACACTAACAGGCAGCTTGATGTAAAAGAAACCACTTGGTCCCTTAACTCTTATCCTGTTTGCTGTATCAAAGCTAACCATTTTGGCAGGGCGGATCAAGAAATAGGAAGAGCAGCACACCTTTGCCTTGTTTTGTTTTCAGCACCTGAATGTGGATCAGTGGTGTTCAGTCTGGTGTTTTAAATGTCAGGGAGTCTTTTAGTGTTGCAGTTATAGGAGAAACACAGACAACAGGAGATCATGTCTCTTCAGTATGAAGAGGACGACGGAGGAATGCTGTCAGGTTTCACTGGTTTTGGTTTTTTTAATTACAGAACAGTGTTAAATTTGGTTCAGTAACTGCCATTTCCAGCAATGTGATGATGCCTTCTTACTGTTGGAAGAGTAGGAGTGTTTATTCATTACTTCTGAAAACTTTCCCAGGTTCTAAGTCAGAGGTGCTGGATGTGGATAACCCAGACGTAGAGAAATACCCCCTTTTTGTGAAAGCCAGGCGCTATCAATGTTGTCTGGAAGCAGGAGATGTGTTGTTTATTCCAGGTAGGTAACAAATAATTCCTGACCATGTTGTGTTTTTAAACAGGTTTGTTTGCAATATTTCTAGGGGTGGTAAGAGGTTACCAAAGCATTTCTTTGTTTGAAGTAGGAGCATCTAAAGACACTAGCAAAACTTGCCTACTTCTTCCAAACGTACCAGTTAGCCTAATGAAAGGTACTATTACACTTACCTACAAATCTTACCTTCCCTCAAGAGCACACTGTAGGCTTCTCAATTTGTGTCTCAATAGAGTAGCATTATAAAGCAGTCCTGTGAAATCTGAAGTTACTTCAGAGAGCTGAGTTTTCTGCTAACAGAATGTGAGTGAACTGCTTTTTCTGTTCTTCTGTGGCTCTGGCACTAGGACCGTGAATCGTGGTGTCATGAGAATTCTAGATGGATGGAGTTACTGGAACTTCTGGAAATGTATAATCACCATGGAAAGACAAGTCATAACTGTTTTTCTGCATAAGCAGAAAATATAAAGCTGCTGAGATAACAAAAGGCTTGTGATCAGGGAAAGGCATTGGAATTACTCCAATTGAACTGTTACTCCTTACTATTAGTTTTTTATTCTAGCTCATCATGAGTTTGTGCAAATGTTGTTGCTTTTCATATTTTCTGGGCAATATAAACAGGCCAATAAATAAGAAGGCAGTACATTTTTAGTGAGCTTTAAAGTAGATTCTTGGCTTTGGAGTCGTTAGTTTTGGTTGCAGTTAGTAAGAGGTACGTCACACTGTTGGTACTTTCTGTTTTTTCTGTGCACTACAGATAGTACTTTGCCAGTAGGTGTACTGGTCCAAGCTTACAATGCACTCAGCACTCTGAAGAGTATGGGGAAGTTTGAGTCTACAGGTAAAAATACTGGGGAGTATAGGAATAGTTTGAGTCCAGAGAATAGTGCTGGCTTTGTCAGCATTCCTGAATGCGATCACTGACAGAAAGGAGCTTGGAGGAGAAGAGTTACTGAAGAATGTCTTGAAATTGGTACAAAGTGATATGTTCAGGAATGAATATTTATAAATAAACAAGAACTACAGTAGTTAAGGCTTTTCCACAACTAAGTTTAGTTTGGATGATTCTTACACTTGTAAGTCATGTAGAAGTTTCAGACAGTCATTTTCACTTTAGACATTGTTCTTTCTACAGCTTTGTGGTTCCACAATGTAATTTCTGAGGAATTTGGAGTGGCAGTGAATGTCTTTTGGAAGCACCTTCCTGCTGAGTCCTATGATAAGAGTGACACTTATGGAAATAAAGATCCTGTAGCAGCCTCTAGAGCTATACAGATCTTGGACAGGGCTTTGAAAACACTTGAAGAACTACCTGAGGAATACAGGGATTTTTATGCTCGGAGAATGGTGCTGCGCATCCAAGAAAAAGCTTATAGGAGTGATTATGGATAAAATATCACGTGATCTAGAAAGTTCCTATGAAAGTAGAAAACTCTGTGTTGATGTGGAAACTGTCCGTGTGTACATACCTGTGTTTTCTGTAAGACAAATACAAGCTGTTGATAAACATTCAACTATAAATAAGTTTACCTGATGCATCGTGTTTAGTATTTTTTTCTTCCTGTGCAGTGAGTGCAGAGTCTGCCAGTCCTGGAGATGACAGATATATGCAGTGCCTGTGCATAGAACTCTCTGCTTTTCTGGAGTGTTCTACTTAAATTTTTCTGAACAAAAGTTTTGGTGTGTGGGCTGGGCTGACACCGTGTATGCTTGGAAGTAACTGCATGTCTTCCTGAGTGTTGCCTTGGTGAAGCTTCAGAAAAGCCATCGTGGTTTCTGAGGTCCAAGAAAGCCTTTGGTGGTGGTTGTAATGCTCAGGGTTCCTTTTGCACGATAGCCTGATAATAAGTGTGGAGAGTCTCTTCCTGGTGTAGTGAAACTGGGCACGAGTAGGCATAGAGAAAGGAACCAAAAGCTAATCAAAGTTAAGCAGCAGCTTGACAGCGAGGTAAATGATTGACCCCTTTCTTAGCTAAATCATGTATTGTGCAGAAAACCTTCTTTGTTGCTGCCCCAGGGTACTCAGGCAGAATTGCTTTTTCTACAACTGTGAAGATCTTGCAACTAATGTGCCCACAAATTCATCCATCTACAGTTCCAGAATCTGAAATGAACTTACAGCTCTAGAGTAAATGAAAATCTCTTGGCAGCAGCATTTGAGATATAACCATATGAAAAGGGATTGCACTGCACCTTTTAGGATGGAGTCTGTCACAAAGGCATTCTAGAAGGTAGCTTTCCAGCAGATGGTGGTGCTTACAAAAGCCTTGTAAAATAAAGGCTGGCATCTTGCAGAACAGAGAGGTTGTCATTGTCCCTTTGAAGTCCCTCTGATGTTATTACTAGTGCTGTTTGAAGAATGCAGTGTTTATTTGACTTGGGTCAGTCTGTTCCTTCTAGCAATATTTTTTGAGAGCTTTAGCTTGTCAAAAGCTCTTAGACTAAATAGATATGTAGTGTTAATGAAGCACTGGAAAAACTTCCTCCAGAAGAGCAGGAGATTGCAACACTGTGCAGATTATTCTTCTAAACCTGTTCTTTTTGGCAGTTCAACACAGTGAAAGTAGTCTGCTACCATGTGAGTGGGCAATGGGCCATCTTAATGAATAGGCATGAATGGAACCAGCCAAGCGATTCTGATGGGCATCATTGTACTTTCTGAGGGTAGAATTCAAATTTGGGATCACAAGTAGGTCTTCCAAAATTTTTGTTCAAGAATGAACAAGGATTGCTTGTGCATACTGCTGAGACAGAGACTGTGTTAGGCTGGGGAAGCCTCCTGGCTTTGTTAGACTTGCAATGTCCAGAGCCCCATCTGAATTGCAGAGGTGCACAGAGCGTATTCATTGTCCGTTAGGACTAAACGGAGAGGCTCAGAGAGCCTGCAGGTCTAGACATAGCTATATTCCAGCACTGTGCCTGCAAGGCTGTGACTTAACTAACCACTCATGGTTTCTCAGTATGGTAGAGCAGAAAAATTTCTGTGGTGATCCGACTGACGCTCCTCAATTCTCTCCCAGCGAGAGGTGCTGGCTTCGTGAGGAGACAGTAAATGGAGCAAAGTCTTGTGGGTCAAATACATTCACTTCTGTGCTAACTAGTGGTGATACTGAGGTTTTTCAATACTACTTGTTTCATAATATGCATGTAAAAAGCCTAAAAAAGGTCTGTCAAGCCACAAGTGCCATTTTGAGTATTCTTCAGCCTCCCTTCTTACTTTGTAAGAGACACTATTCGACTGTCAATCTAAGCATCTTAGACCAAATGAAAGTCCTTACATCCCTCAGTTGCAGCTGCTGGTGCGCCAGTAGTCCAGCAGATAAGCTGCAATAATTGATTTGTTTAGGCTACCATGAAGTTCAGATTGTAAAGTATGTATCTGGCTGGGAAGAGAGGGTCACGCTGAATGAAATGCGAGCTAAGTGTTATAGCAAGTGCAGCTATTTCTTCTTCACAGTGCCAACTTCAAAATGAAGCCTTCATTTTTTAATGAGGTTTTCTCACCCTGAGCAGCAGCTGGATAACCAAGCTCAGCTAAAGCTTCACTTCCAGAGTTCAGAGAGAGATCTGCAGTGTGTGACAGTCTTCTCTAAGACTGCCATTAAATGTCATCGAATGTGATCTAAGTGGATATTCAAGAAAGTTCAACAAAAACATTCTATGTAGGTCAGTAAGAAGACCAGCTCAGTGATTGTTCTGTTAGTGCCACCTTTCTTTCACTTTAAACAAGTCTCTTTAATTTCTTATCACACACATTCTACAAAACAGTTGTTCTGAAATGCTAGAGAAACCAGGAGTTTAAAAATGTCTTTTCTTAATTTGAGCATAATGTGACTATAGTGATAAAATTGTTCTTTGCCATATGAAATGGCAAAAAAGGATAATTTCTGAAAATAAATGTCTTTAATGTTTTTCTTAATGTGGTTGCTGTAGAAAGAATCAGATGTGAAAATGGATGTCAAAATATGCTGTAGCCAAACTATTAGGCAGGTCATTAAAAAGCTTGCTGTCATGTACACACTGAAGATGTGTTGATGTACCTACATGAACATGCTTCTCTTCAGGAGTTAGGTGGGGTCTGCCTTCTTAATGCAAGTGTTAACTTGAATGCTTAATGGGAAAGGATTTGAGTTCATTATGAATGGTCAAAAATACATTTGCAATGCTTTTTAAATATGCAGGGTGAAACTACTTGCCTCATTCAGGCTGTTGCTCCCACAGCAGGGCTGCTAATGTCTAATAAGATAAGGCTGATTTTGCCACAGCAGAGGTTCTATCACAGGTGGTGTGATCCCAATATGCACTGCTTGGCGGCTTCAATAAAGTCCTGTACTTCTGGCCAAAATGTATCTCCCCAAACCCAAGACATTTTGGTGCTTCTAAGCAGATGGCACTGCTTGGATAACACGTTCTGAGACAGTAAGTTTTACAAAAGATTGTCTGTAAATTAGTATCACTCAGTAATCAAAGGTCCTAGTATTACTAGGACTGATGAAATTCTACATCTTTTTTGGAAAATCACCTAAGTTTGTGGTAAAGTTGCGTGCTAAGATTTCCTGGGCTTTTTTGGGTCAGAGTCTAGGAGTGGGGATGGATTCTGAGCTCTGTCTGTAGTAATTCCTGAAAGTGATGGCATCTTTAAGTGTCAATTCCTGAGAGCAACAGGAGCAGATCACTTCCTTTCCAATCGTTCAGATCTGCTCCCAGTCAACATTTTCAAGAGCAGACTGAAAACATTAAAAGACCTGCTCAGCTGTGTAAAACGCGCAGCTCCATGCGCGATGCTGTGTGCACAAAAACGCTCAGGAGCTACTGCTTGCAGAAATGACACAGATTGCAGTTCACAGACAATTTTTGCTATGAAAAATCTATGTTTCAGTGTCAGGCAGCACAGGCATCTCTTAAAACCTGCGTCCATGTATTTCTCACAATGGTGAGCTGGGGAGCACAGCTATGCAGAGCAGCTGGATGGGATGCTATAGCTTTGTCAGGCTGAGGAGCACTGCTTAGAGGGTGAAGACCCTTGTTTACACTTCAGCACTGTTTTGTCTCTTGACTATTTTCTGTGTCTGCCAGCAGTGCTCCCTTTAGAAACAACTCGGCTCTGAAGTGCCAGGTTTAACAAAGAAAAGGAACAGTTGTGACAGAAAGTGCTCTTTGAAAGCTTACTAAAAGGAAAACTTCTGAATCTTGAAGTTCTGCTCCTTTTCAAGTAAATGAGGTATTTATACACATAAAAAACCCAACCGAACACATAAGGATCTTTTGTTCTACCAGATGCTTTTCTTGTTATTTGCTTAAGTACATTTTGGGACTTCTTGGGTCACTTGGAAACATATAATGAAGTCCTAATGACTGGAAGCCACAACAAAGCCACAACTACTTTATAACCCAGCACTACACTCTGTACAACATGACTGCCTGAATCAGTTTTCCAGGGATTCCAGCAGCTAATCCTGTGCAAGTGTCAGCAGGAGGAATGAATGATGATGTTATTACCGACAGCACGAACCACGTCTGGCACTGGAAGAAGCAGTGCCTGTTACATGAGCCTGCATTATTAGCTTCCCAGCTTCATGGTATTCAAGTTTGAAAGGCACTGTGCTTCTGAACAGGGGGAAGAGACCAATAAAGATTAACAGAAAGCCAGCTTTGGTCTTAGGGTCTCCATCAGCAATATTTAAATATGTCTAAATTGCCATCATGCTATCAGCATCAGAAGTAAACTTTTTCCTTTAATCTACTATCCTTAAAAGAATTAAATGAGATTTCAATATAAATTTTAAGGGACTGTGTATTTGGCTTAGCTGAGATGGGAACCTCATCCTCCCCATGACATCTCTCATGGCGTGTTTGTGGTGGTGGCTGGAGGGGTGTTTATAACACACCAGTTTTGTGGATACCACCGAGCAGCGCTCACACAGCAACAAGGCTGTGGGATTTTTTCATTTCCTAACATTCTCTTCAACAGTTGGATGAGGAGGGGCTGGGCCAGCTAATCCAAACTGACCAAAGGGTATTCCATAGCCTATGATGTCACTGCTGATATAAAAGCAAAGGGAAGGAAGTGGCAGGTGGCATGCACTGATGGCTTTTTGTTTTCTAGAGCAACTACTATGTGTTATCAGGGCCCTAGAAGAGCAGCTTCGGGTCTTCTGCTGATGGGAAGCAGAGAATAATCTTTATTATTTGCCCCTGCTTCCAGGCACAGCTTTTTGCTTTATTAAACTGTTATTGCCTTTACTCATCAGCCTCTCATATTTTTTCACTCCCCATCCATCCAAGAAGGAGGAGTGATAGGGCAGCTTTGGTGGGTGCCTGTCTCCACCACAGAATTGTGAAGAAGCAACTTGAAACGTGACTTAAAAAGCTGTTGCTTGTGGACTGCAGTTGGAGAAGTCCACCTTTGCTTTTCTACTGCAGAGTGACCAGGCACACAGTTTGTGGATTCTGCTGGGCAGTGATATGCCTAAACACATGGCTCAAATCAGAGCACACCTTCTCAAAAATGTCATTGTTCTTTAAGTCCTCCCTTATATTAACTGATGAGATCCCATGTAATTTCAAATAAGCATTCAAGATCAATGAGTAGATGAACTTCAGTGCCTCAACCTTCAGTCTGTATGAGATAACAGTCTTATTTAAAATAAATTCTATGACTATCTAACATAGCACTCCTGTTAGAATCACTATCAACAATAAGGTCAATTTAGTAAGACACAACAGCTCACCATGAAATGTGTGTTAATGTAAGGGAGGCAGGAGGAAGTGATCAATGTGAGGACAGAAAAGATTGCTCCTTTCAGCATCATGTAAGACTTTAACCTTTCAAAATCAGGAGCCAGTACTGACTGACGCAGCAGTATTTACACAGATGTGATTACATGAGTCCTAGACAGGAAGCTGGTCACCAAATTTCTAGTATTTCAGCTGCACACAAGTTACAATCAAGTCATACAGAATCTGGATAATCTCAGATTTTGGACAATTTCACAGGATTGTGCCTTAATTTACAGAACTCAGTGAGCATACCTTAAAAAATAGGATTACGGAGTGGTTTAGGCTGGAACGGACCTCACATCATCTAGTTCCAAACCCCTTCCATGGGCAGGTACAGCTCCATCTAGAGCAGGTTGCTCAGAGCCACATCCAACCTGGCCTTGAACACTTCCAGGGCAGAACCTCCCTGGGCAACCTGTTCCACCCTCATAGGAAGGAATTTCTTCCCAGGACCTCATCTAAATCTACCTTATTTTACTTTGAAACCATTTCCCCATATCCTTTCACTAGTCTCTTGTAAAATGTCCCTCTTGAGCTTTCCTGTAGGGCAGCCCCCTTCAGGTAGTGGAAGGCTGCTCCTCAGGGAGCCTTCTTCAGGCTGAACTTGGCATATCTGAAAATCTGAAGAAAGTCTTGTCTGTTGTACAAGAAAGGAGCACATAATATAAAGAATAGCAGCTACTACCAGTGCCATGTTGCTCTGCATTCTAAAACAGAAATGAATTAAACCTCTGTAAACATGAGTCACTTAACTTCAGACATTTATGTTTAAGCTTTTCAAAACATGCCTCTACAGGTAACATCGATAAACAGACTGTGATCCACAGAAATGGTCATGCCTTGGGTACTCCATGCTTTCTTTCCCAAGTATGCAAGGTGCCAGTAAGCTGATTTGGAATTACAGATGATGCTGGCTACACAAATGCAGCATCTCACGGAAAGAAAGCTACCGAGTAAATCTCATTTTTTTAAACTAGCTCTGCACAAACACCTGATAAATCCTAATCCCCAAAACTTAACTGCACATTCCTTGCCTGATGGTTTTACATTTCCATCAAAGTACTTGCAGCCATCAGAGACAGTTGATTTCCTACTCTGTCTGCAGAATTTATTTTTAGCGTGCATTGTGTAGCGAATGACAGGCACATTCCAACAGGGTACTACAACTGTTGAGAGAATGAAAAACAACCAGTCAGTTTTCTCTCCACAACATGAGGTCTCATCACAAGATTAGACTTACAACAAAGTGCTTATTCTTCAAATTAAATCCTCAAATTAATACTACAACACACTTGAGCCTATTTTATTTAACAGGCATTTTAAGCGGCCTCCATCAAACAGGTTGGTGTTATTTTTATCAGACAGCCATCCAGAAACATCTGAAGACAATGTCAATATTTTAACAGCTGTTTCCAAAAGCTTGCAACAATCTACTCCTGCTGTTTTTCTAGCACAGAATCATTTAGAAACTGGTCTGTGATCTGCACTATTTTTGAATGGGGCAAGCTTTTAAGCACACCCACTGGCTTGGTCAGTATGAAACAGAGTGCTGTGGCTGGAGTTTTTTGTTGTTCACTTAAAAAAAAAGTTTTAAAAGTGGATAATTAAGGATATTTCAAGTAATTTCTAGGCTAGTAAAACCACTTGGTGGATGACCCACTTTTCTTTACAGCAAAAAAAAAGCCCTCACATATGCTGCAAGTGTTATCAAAAGGACCAAAAAAGAGAAACAGCCTTCCTTGAGCCATACCTACACATTGCTACAAACTCCAGCAGGGTTGAACAGACTCCAAGAAAGAACTTAAAAAAACCCCAAACAAAGCACATGGAATTAGAGTTCAGATTCTTTTAGCAAATGCCATAGTTGGTTCATATGTTGCACTTCTCTCAATTGAAAAAAGATTGTTTCAATCTTTTGAAGGATTAAAATCTTGCAATTTAAAGATCAATTTTAAAAGGATTGTTTCCCCTTTTCATCGACCAGGTACCTTAGTCTAATGATTATTAGTGATAAAGTTTACTTTCGCATTGTAGGGTACACACTGTACATGTAATTCTACATGTACCTATCCAATATCTAATATTTTGAGCATTAAGAAAATTTTCCAAAGAGCTCAGCACACTTTTCTTATTCTTGAGTGATCACCAACATGAGCACAACCCCTGCAAGAGCTGTGAAAATGCTGTCTGCGGCAAACCTTTAAGTTTTAATGATGTGAATAGCAAAAAGATGACCTAGGACTTTCCTTCCACAGCATCAGAGTCACAGGAAGCAAGAAGCAGGGGGAAGATGTTGCTAAGCCATCAAACATAATCACAAGCTTGAATAAAAGCCTTTTTTCAGAACTGAGCTACACTTGTCTGCATAATCTTTGCAGTGGTTTGCTAACTGCCTTTTGGATTCTTATACTTCCAATAAATCCTAAACCATTTTAAGCTACCTGGTTCATTGTTAATAGCTGCAGTTGTCTGTAAGACTGAGTCTAAGACTTACTTGTAGATAAATGGGAAGTTACAACAGTAGTGAAGTTTCAGTAATACTCTAATATCCTCAGCTGCCTATCTTTCAGCAGTTCCTTCTGAAGAACATACAGGTTTGGGGCCTGAAGTAGATTCCGTATTTTCTGTCTGAGTTGTCCAGCTTTCTATTTTCCTTAGAGAGCTGGGACAAAATAGTTTTAAAAAGAGAAGTGTTTTGAAACAGCTACAGACACAAAGTATGGTTTGTTTGTAATATCTTATGCTTGTAATATCTTAAGTACTCAGGGCTCTGTGGCTCAGTTTAGTTCAGCATCAACACAGCAATTAGAAAGAAAAACCTCACCAGTCCAAGGCAGGGATAATGACACATCTTGACTTAAAAACACAGGTATTAGTGCTGGTTCTTACAGAAGTTAGTCAAAGCAACAGCAAGGTTTGTTGAAACAGCAATAAGCCACACTCTTATCAACACTGCTGGTCATTTCACATAGCTCTGCCAAAATGTCCAAGCTCCCTGGGAGAAACAGCTATTCACTAGCAGATACTGCACAACAAAGTAATGAAACCTTGTAGGGACAGAAAAGGCAAAGTACACGAGGAAAAAAATGGATTGGCACTATTATTCCAAAAGGTATTTGGGACTCTGTTTCAGTTAGGTGAAATGTTACAAAACTGGAAGGTTTAATTAACTAGAACAGTTTTCACCAAAATATATAACTAAGATTGTTCTAACAATCATCATTTTCCTTAAAACAAGAAAACTAACTTTAGGTCTGTTACTGACAAAGACCGAGGCTTTTAGTTCTCAAAGCTAATAAATTAGGTATGCACACATTTGGAAGTCCTGAATACTTTAAACTCCCCTTAAAAGCAGTACATGGCAATACACATAGAGGACTAAAAGTTTGCTAACAGTTTGAGAATAAACATTGACATTTAATAAAAAGAAAGAGGTATAGGACAATCCTTCATAGTATATTTTCCAGGAATCTAATTATGTCACCTGTTGTAGCTATGGGGTCCCACATCCTCCTTTTTAAGCTACTGAAATGTACGTACGGTATCTATTAGCAGCACAGGACTGAATTAATACTCTCTTCAGAAAGCATCTGCTCCATGTTGTACACCTAGATTACATTTATAGTATTAAAAGTGCTTTTACAGTGAATATTCAGACACATCCAGCCTCAAAATACTTCATGAACTCTGAAATGGTTATCTAAGGAGGGAACATCATCAGCAAAATGCAGGTGATCATTTACTTCCACACCAAATTCCTCAAGTATCTGTACAAATTTCTCATGCTCTCTCCCAATCCATGACCTCATTGTGTCAAACACTTGGTACGGCGTAACGTGAGCATGAACTTCAATTCCTGTCTCTGCAAGTTCTTTGAGCACTTCAGGGTAAGTAACCCAAGTATTGCTTCCTCCTGAGTGACCACCATCCAACCAGTACATCGCTTTTATGTTTTTTAAGAAGGCATCTGTATTCTTGTCTTTTTTAGCTTCCTTCAGCTCATAAAGCAGCTGGTTCAAAACCACACAACCTTTACTGAAGCCGATCAAAGTAAACGATACTGCACTTACAGCAGACGGTACAATGAAGTTCACAGCAGAATTCTTACAGAGTTCACAATCTCTCTCTCTTTCTGTTGGTGAGCAGCCATTCGTTGTAGGAACAGATTGCAGCTGAGATTTACAGGCAGCTATTTTTGCATCCTTGCTGACACCATGAACACTCTTCTGAGACAGCAGAATATTCTGAGAGAGTCTGAAAGCATTAACTAGCAACGCATGGAGATGTCTGAAAGCTCCAAAGCCAGTGCTGTGCTCGGGTGCTCCAAACATGTTGCTTGTCACAAAGTTGTCATAACAACTGAACTTGTGCAGGTGCATTCGAGAACACTTTACGACCCAAATAAAGCTGCCAGGGAACCGGCGAGCGAGTATGGTAGCAACATTTTCAAAACTCCAGTTCTCCCACTGAAAGTTTTCTGGGTGGCAAGACATGATGTCATGAAAGTTCTGAAAAAAAATTAAAAAAACAACACAAAAGACATTATGACTTCATTGTGGAAAGACTTCAGCTCTGTCTAGTGTACTTGTATTCCTAACAAAGGACTGTGACTAACAGAGAAACACGTCTTAGATATGATAAAGCCATATCCGGGAACATTTTCTTATTCCAGTCCTCACAATGAAAATCCACATAGTTCTGCATCGTTACCTAACAGCAAAGGCCAGTTTTTTCACTAGCTCATTATCCAGAGCATGGAACAGTACAGCGGCTGACCACACGCTTAAGAACAACTTCAGAGACTCTTTTCAGTATTCTCCTCAAGGCAGAGACAACACGTGCCAGGCCACGCTGAGCTGGGGTCAGCGCTTCTGAGATCCCCAGGACCGCGCCTAGGATGTCTGTGCCGCTGAACCCCACGGGGAAAACTGCCGATGGCGGGACCCCACCGTCTTCTCTCCACGACCACCCTCAGATACGATTTTAGATACCATCGTCACGGCCAGAAACGCCGGTACCGCGCGCAGCCGCCGAGGAGGGAACCTGCCTCCCGCGGGCTCCGGGCACAGCCCGTTCCCGCGACGCGTACCCGGCGCTAACGGGCACAAGACGCGCAGATGCAGCCCCACACGAGCTCCGGTCCGCTGCAGCCCATCAGTGCCGCAGCCGCCCCGCACCCTCCCTGCCGCTTCCCACACTCCGCTCCAGCCCAAAACCGCCCCACCGCACCTGTACGTCCCCCGGGAAGTAGACGACGTGATGCTGCGGCGGGGCCGGGCCACGCGGGGCGGCCGGCAGCAGCAACAGCAGCTCGTTGGCCCGGTGCGGCCCCGCGCCCGACACCTCGGGCAACCGCAGCCAGGGTGGATTCCGCCGCGCCGAGAACCCCGCGCCGCCGCTCCCGCCTGTGCCGCCTCCCGCAGGCCCCGCACAGGCGCGGGCGGCCGCCGCCCCGCACAAACTCATGCGCTCAGTCGGGCAGCGGGCGGCGCGGGCGGCGCGGGCGGCGCTTTCCCGCAGCAGCGCGACAGAGACAGGCGGGCAGCGCCCGCTCATGAAAGCCCCAGCCCAGCCAAAACGCCACCGCAGGCCTCCGACCCGGCCTTACACTGCGCCTGCGCTCTGGCACCCCCGCCAGACTCCGCCCATCGGCGCCGCTCGCGGCCCCCTCGAGACATCCGCAGGGGGCGCCGCACGTGCGTGGCGCGAGCGGCAACACACGCCTGACGACCGTCCGCCATCTTGACAAAGAAGTTAAACAGCGGCGCGCGCAAAGGAGAAACCTGAGGAGCAGCGCTCTTAGGCGACTTTCAGCTGGACATCTTGGTCTTGGTCACAGCCCGCTGAGTGCGACCGGCCAGCCAGTTCCTTATCCAGCAAGTGAGCCATCTGCCAGATCTATCTCTGTACTCTAGAGACAAGGATGTCATGCAGGACAGTGTCAAATGCGTTGCTCAAGTCCAGGCAGATGACATGAGTTGCTCTACCCTTATCTACTAACCTGTAACCTGTTGTAAAAGGCCACTAGGTTTGTCAGGCATGATCTGACGTCAGTGAAGCTGTGTTCGATGCCACCAGTTACCTCCTTATTTTCCATCTGCATCAGCATAGTTTCCAGGAGCACCTGCTCCATGACCTGGCCAGGCACAGAGGTGAGGCTGAACTGCCCTGTTGTTCCCTCGGTGCTCTTTTTATCCTTTTTTAAAAATGAGAGTTATGTTTCCCCTTTCCCAGTCACAGGAAGCTATACCGGACTGCCATGATTTCTCAAATAAGATGGATAATGGCCTAGCTACTACACTCTCCAGTTCCCTCAGATCCTATGAATGTATCCTGTCAGGTCCCATGGATTTGTGAATCTTCACGTTTTATTATAAGGTCACAAACCTGATCTGCTTGTACCACAGGTGGTTCTTTCTTTTCCAGTCCTAGCACTTAACCTCTGTTAATTTAGGGTTGTGTGGGTTGTTTGTACCAGTGAAGAGTGGGGCCAAAAAGTCACTGAGCACATCAGCCTTCTCCATATCCTTCCTTTTTTCACACATCTACAGAACTTTCACTCAAAGACACTTGAAAGTGTGTGGGCCATAAGAAATGCAAATACAAAAATGTATTTATCAAAAACTAGTTGAGACCATGCCTGGTTCGAACATTTTTGTTTCATAGAAGTAGTACTTGGAAACAATATGAGCTGTATTTGGAGGCAATGTGTGGGAAGAGAGCAGCTCTTGGGTGAAAACCCTTCATAGCTCAGTTCATTTAAGCCAAGTCATTTGTATGCTCCTGTTGATTGGGCATTTCTTCAAATGCAGTCCAGTCCTGAGGAAAAAGTTTCAATTCACATTCAGACACCAAACAGACAGAAAAGTTTACAAAATACGTCTCAGGAAAAGAAAAGACATCCAGAAAGGTTCATATTTACTGAATACAGCTTCATTACACTGAAACATTCTTCACATGCAGCACTAAGACAATGGTATGTTTCAAAAAGCTTTTTCCAGAATACTTAATCATCCTTTTGTTCATGCAGAATACTCAGTAGGAAGACCAAGAAGCCTGTCTTTGGAAAATGAATTCTTGTTTAGGTGTTCCTGCATTGTTACATGAACAGTGAACCTGTTATGGTTGGAAAAATGATGACATAAAAAAAGAATCTTATTTGCTTTCATGAAATGCCTTTCCCTGTGCATGCAATAGACCTTTATTTTTATCACACTGAAGTCAAAGATCAGAAGAAATACCGAACAAATTGAAAGAAGTCACTTGGAGACAATGGACTTTGAGAAATAAAGATAAACTGAACTTAAAACAAAAACTAATGGGGCAAGTGGAGGCATTATCATTCTACCGACTCCATCCTGTCAGATGGAATGCCGGCAGGATAGGTTTGAATAAGCCAGAACCCAATTTTTTTTTTCAAATATTAAAGAACATGTAATAGTAACAGTGAGGACTTTTGTTCACACAATTCTGTTTTTCTAATGATTATGAATATTGGTGACAACTCACATGTGATGAGGTGCAGTGTGATTATGGATACTCAAGAACTGGCATCACAAAGAAATGGTACATGTGGTTTGAAGTGCCTGTGGATGATCACTTTTCCTTGCAATATGAAAACTGAAGTAACTTGAGGTGTGGAAGGTCTTAAAGGTAAGATGGCAATATACTGACTATGCATTTTAAAAGGAGATTTTTGTTATTCTTGCCATATGCAGAATGTGTTGACTCAAAATAATTGATTTAATGTCTTGTAATTGGAGTGAGTGGTCAGGAAGAGTTCATAAAACAGCTTTGTATGAAATACATAATCTCTTCTGGCCAGCTAAAGCAAGAACATATGTGTTAGTGCCTACTTCAGATACACTCATTTGATGATTTACTTGGTGAATTGTAAGAGGGTTGACCAGTGCATTAAAACCATGCTTTTTTGCAGATGTTTTTGATTCTTTTCTATTTGTAGTTTATGTAGCAATGCCATACAGCTGTCTGAAAATTAAGCTTTGGATCTTGTATGAGTATCTGTGGAAGTAGGCCCTGTATGACTTAAAGTTATTTCAATAATCTCATTTGTCTAGAATTACATGTAAGAATACAGTTTTGTTTTGGAGAATCTCTGCTGTGTTGCTGTCATGTAGCTATTGCAGGGGATGTTGTGGAATGTACTGATGAAAGAAGAATTTGTTAGAAATAATCCTCTGTTTAGTTGTTCTCAGTAATTTGCAGTATTAGCAAGGGTACAATACACAAATTGCATTTTCAGTTGAAATACTGTTAATCAATATAGAATGGTTTGTGTTGGAAAAGGCCTTTAAGATCATTGAGTCCAACCATTAACCTAACTGCCACTAAATCACATCTTTAAGCACCACACATGACTTCTAAACACACCCAGGACTGCCTATTCCAATATCTGAATACTGTTTTAATCTGTTTGGTAGACTCTAGACTCATTGAATTTGAAGGTAATTTTGCCACTAATTCCAGCTATAATATACAGCACTGCTGGAAATGTCTTCTCACTTTTCCCTTTGAATACCCAAGTCTCTTTTTTAGTAGTGAAGATGACTTTTGTCTCTTTGGGTTATGAATGTTGAATTTTATTTGTTGGTTTACTTGTTATGTCTATTTTGATGTTAAACACATCCTTTTCTTTTTAACTGCTATTTTAGTCAACATTCAGCAGACCAAAAAGCAAGTGGAAGTAGTCCTTGTCCCAGCCACATAACAATTCTGCCAACATATCTCTATATCCACCAGTTAGTCCTCTTCACAGCAGAACCATTAAAATTCATTGCTCCAATACATTCTGATCCAGTTTGATGATACACCTCATCCAGTGGGCTCTAATTCCTGTTTCACAACAGCTGATTTTAGCTGCTTTACTACTGCGGTTGTACTAATCTCCTTTTTGTTTAAAAAAAAAAATCAGATTGTTTGAAATAATTAGGCCACAGTAAAAGGCATATTTTCTAACTGTTTTGGCTTCAGATTTGCTGCTGCTGTGTCAGATCTGATACAAATGTTTTTCCCCAAAGTCTATTTTGTTTAAGTCTAGGTCTTACTGCGAAATTTTCCACTAGGAACTAGGCCATTCTGGAACTAGACACAAACAATGAAGTTTTCCTGACAAATATGTAGACCAAGATCTTTAAAGCTCTAGAATTGCCTTAATTACTTCCCTAGCATTAATTTAGGAGATCGATTTCCTTGTATTATCCTGTTGTCTAGCAACTCAGACACATTTCATATAGCATTACTCTAAAATTAAGCTATAAAAAAGCATCAGAAACTTTTAACATACGTGGCTGTAAAATGGATCTAAGTTATGGAATCGAAGTTTTTCTTCAGAATCCAAATTCCCTTGAGGCAAATACAATCTCAGGACAAATAAACCTCTTAGTGAAATAATGCTTTTTAGAAACTATTAACTGCCTTTAACAGCAGCTTCATATTCTTTGTGGTTTTTGCCATGTGTTTGCCAAGCTAACACAGATGAACAAAGCCTGAGAGGTTCTTTTTGACCAGTTTGGATTGAGTGAAAAGCAGCATAATTCATTTGAATAGCTTACAGGGAAACTGAGCGTTGATATAGCTGATCTTAAGAGTTAAGTCACCCTAACTTACAAGGGCTGTTTCATTTTGTATCAGACTTTCTTATTATAGAATAATGTACAGGATGGTTGGGTTCTCAGAAGAAATAAAACTGAGGAACGAGGATGAGAAGAGCAGATGAGCTTTTCCTGTGTATTAAATATGTGATGTATGTCTCCTAATTCTATAATAATACAACTTGTTAAAGTGCTAATCCATTCTGATAGTGCTAGATTTTCTAAGCTTTACTTAATGCATAAACATTTTCCCGTTAGTTTACCCTTTCCTGGCAGTGGTCCTGGCCATTGTGTGCCTAGGGCCTAAGTTTACTCTGCTCAAGTTTCTTCAGTAAATGTTTAGCTCTTAAATTTTCTACAAATCAGTCTTTGTATGTATAAAATTCCCTGTTTTCATCGCTTTTGTGGATACATTAGAATACTGCTAAGTATCTATAAACAATATCCATGACCTGAGAGATTGAGACCAATTTGAGTAAATGTTTGTGAGTTGTAAAATCAAACAGTTTTTCAATTGTGTCTCCATTCATCTGAATTTGAAAGTTCATGCAGGCCAGGGAAGTTGGAGCAGGACATCATATTTGTGCCATTCTAGAATGTCCTCTCTGGTTATAATTAATTGATAATATTTTACATTTGGAGAAAGATGTTGGTGCTTTTAAATCTAAGTATTTCCAAAGGAAACCAGCTTTTTTATTTTTAATGGAACATTTTTTTACATCTACAATGCATTGTATTGCAAACAATCTGTCTTTCTGTCCTAAACCACCTCTTGTTCATGAAACACCTGTAGATAGGAGTAGTTTAATCTGAAACTTTCAGCTTAATAATGAAACTTAAGCTTAAAATGTCATTATCGGTTCAAATGTTGCTGCTATGCAACCTGTTGTTGCTATGTCAGTGAGATAAATAAAAATTTCCTAAAGAGGAGAAAGTACCAAAGGGCATTATGTGGTATCCTGGGCAAATATAGCCAACCACAGGCCTAAACTTTCATCTTTCTTGCATTAAGAAGTATTTTGCACTGTTTCATGAACGTTTAGAAAAACGTATTAGACTAATGTCTCAGTTTTATTCAAGCAGAGATGGGTACATTCTGACAACTTTATTTCTGAGTAGAAGAGGATGTAAAATCCTCACATCATCATGATGCTTCCAATTAAATCTGGTCATACAAGCAATTTCTGGAGTGCGGCTTCATAGCATGATGAGAACATGGCAAAGTACTGCAGATTTGTATTTTCTACCACACGTGCGTCAGAACAAATGCTCTTTTTCCTGTGGTGTTTGATTTTGTGTGAAATTTTACTGTATTTTGATATCAAACTCCCTGTGTTTGCGGCAGTACTCGTGGGATTAACGTGGCCTAAAGTGGAAAAATTTGCAATGGAAAGGCTCACTTTATTCCACACTACTCAGAATCTCTTCTTTTCCTTCAGTCAGGACTGAAAGGACTTTCCATTTACCTGCCCCTGTATTGATTTTGTAATTGAATTGACTTCATTGCCTCCTCGTTTATTTCTGTGCAAATGAATCTCGACTTAGGCTTTGGGTTGGTTGTAGATGTGTTAGACTTCACTAAGATCACGCTCATTCGTTGTGTTTTTTCTTAGAACTAAGTAGCACCAAGTACTTGTCAGGGTGTGTAGGAAGATGGAGTAGCATGTAACTTCGATTGCAACACAGGCTGCAATGCAAACCCTTTAAACCTGGTTTGCCAGTTATTAAATTGTTTTACAGAGGTACATGCAACTCTCAGCTCCTTTGTAAATCCAGAAAATGCAGTGTGCTTTTTTCTGGGGCCTCAGCTTTTAAGGAGCTGTTGCTTTACTCATCGCTACGTTAGAGGGCGGCAGCTGGCAACTAATGTGTGACTAGCACGGCCCTAGCGTCCTGCTTTTTTGCTGTCATCTTGCCACCTGGTGGCAAAATGTGGACGGCTGCAGCATATAAAAAGCAAAGACCCTGCTCTTACAGAAAGCCTCGGTTCCACTGAGCTCAGGGGAACAAGTCCTTCCTGTTTCCCAGCGAATCTAGTCTCCGTATGTCCCCAGCTGAATCACATTATTTAAAGATTCCTGAGAATTTTCAGAAGGCTCAAAAGGTGTTAAGCATTCAGCTTAAAAAGAAACAGCTTTCCTAGATCCTTTTCTCAGTATCAGCTTAAAATGGTTCTGTTAGGGGGCTGAGTGCAACTCTGCTTTTGCTGAAATAAACAGTAAAATTTACTGGATTATGGCTTTGTGCTTATTAGTGGTAAATATGAAATTTAATTCTACCACCTTTCAATGCTGTGTTATAAAGTGATCACATTAATATTTTCTGTTAATTATTTTAAACAGCTACCACAGAGTAGCCGATGAAACGTGCTGAGAACAATTTCTCCATTTTGAAACAGAACAACTCTGATGTGTTGGATAGTACTTGGTGAGTTTGCAATGTTCTTTTTTTTTAATGGCAGCTGCTAAATTTTAAATTCTAAGTTACTTTTAAAATGTAGCATTTAGTCCACTCTCAGCTCTTTAGGATATACAAGTGAATTAGTGCCATCAAAGTTGATGAATAAAAACTACTACACAGTGTAGACAGAAATTCTTGAAGTCTAGGACAACTGTTTCAGGGACTGCCCTGACATTTCTTAAGAATTTAGTGTTTGCAGTTGTTCTTTTGCTTTTTTTCCTGAGCTTTTTTATTAAAGGGTGCTGGTTTTATGTACTTTTGTTGGTATTTAACTGTGAAATAAGGTATAGTCTCAGTTTTTAGTAAGCTATTTGATGTACTGATTCTTGACTAACAGAAGCCTTATCCCTTCCCGTTGCTGAGGCAGTTATAGTATATGTTTCAATGACTACCGGTATTAAGTAAATGCTTATCTGATGTAATTTAAAAAGACAACTTTAAAAAGAAAGCATGGTACAGTTTCCCCGTATTTTCATAAGTTAGGCTGTATTCTTTGAAATTTGCAATATTACAATATTAAAGTATTACGTGTGTGATGCAATGCGAGTTCAATTTTTGGTGTCAAGTATATGTCTGAATATAAAGCATGTATGTAAACGTTCAAATATACCTCCCTCAGTGAAAAATATTACATCATTGTAGGATCAGAAATGCTGCCTTTAGTTAATGCTGTTTTGCTGTTGGTTCTGTTATTATGCTTAGTTTTTAATGAAATTAAAATGTAGCTCTTCCTTTGTTCTTGGACTATTTCACATTGAATTCCACAAGGAATGGTGCAAGGGGAACATTAGGTTTGCATTAGTGTTATTTTTCAGATCATGCAGATTTTACAGTCATTTAGGGTTCAAAACTCATGACAGTTTAGGATGGCCATTTAAATGGTAGACCTGAGAGCTTTTCAATTTTTAATGTTTGATTTCTGAATAAGGAGATGATGGTACACTTTGAGTTATTGAATGGAACAGTGAATTGCTCATGATAAAGTAGGCTTCACTGAGGTAAGCTTGGCAGTAGGGCTGAAGTTGTTCATGCCAGTTAATCAGTCTGAGTATATGAATTGGAGTCCCCAGTTGTGCACTGAAACTTGGACATTAGCTTTGGGTAATTACTCTGTCAGGGATATCAGGTAACTGCTCTATCTAGGCATAGCTGGTATTGCTGTCCGTGCTGTGGCAGGCCTTCAGCTGAAACGTGGAGCAGATAAACTGGTGTCTAAATGTGGAATTCTCTGTTGGAAGAAACCAGCATATCGAGTTACATATGTCTCAGTCCTACCCTTTCCCAAAACAGCATTGTCTTTTAATGAAATATTTTCATTGAACAAAGCTCTTTGCATAAACTCTGCTTTTGGGCGGGTCTTAGATAGCTGAAGGATCCAGAGAACATTTTGCACCTGAGCACAGTCTATTGTGCATGCAGAACATACTGTATGTGTACATGTTTTTATGTTTGTCAACTTACATGTGCGTCTATATACACATACGCATACACGCAAAGACACATGTCAATTGTGTGTATGTACTTAGGAATGTCATCCCAGTCTGTTTTCCCAGGGTTTTTCTCTTGAGGAATGGGAACAAGGCAAGATTCTGAGACTGATGACTCGGAGGAGCCATCTGTTGGCTCTGATCCAGTTTGTAAACACTTTTATATTGTTGCTGTGCCAAATGTAAAACATGTGTTAAGAAAGTGACATTCGATGTGTTTACAGAAAACGCATTCTTATGTATTAACTCTTCTTACTGTTTAATTTTGAAGCAAAAGCCAATGTGTCTACGGTCATCCTGTATCATTTGTTAATCCAAATGAGAAACCATGTACTACTCCACTTATACAAACTGTGGAAGTGCAGGTGATACTACAGTACAAAGTTGATGGAGCTGAGGCATTTTGTACTGGCAAAGATGTCATCTTGGGATATCAGAACAAACCTGGATTGTTTGCTCACAACATAATTCTTGTGTGCAGATGCATGCTCCAAGAAATATCTCCAATATAATACTTTATGCTCTAAGGTACTTAAAATTGCTAAGAAGCATCCAGAACTGCTTGAGAACTTACGTTAATTATTTGTATTGAAATGGTACGTTTTTGTAGAGAGAGCTGGATATAAAACTTTCTCCCCTTTCTCAGCACTGTACAGAGAACATCAATAGTCAGTGCCTTGGAAGTGACAATGAGCACTTAATCACTTCCATAGAACTCTTCAAGTGACAGAGCAGAGATAAAACAATGCTCTGGAAAGTGGAGGGGGAAAAAGCATATTGATAAAATATTATTTCACAGGTAAGTGAAGTCCTGCTTTCCAGGCAAAGGAGTTGGCAAACAACAGGAGGCAGCTTCTGTGTGTACAGCTACACAAACTGTCTTTCAGCTACCACCTAATTAAGCTGCTTGTTTTCCTTCAGCATCGTGGAAGCTAGAGTTTCTTGAAACTACACTTGACTTCAAGGCTTGCTGTTTTCTTCCTTTTGTGCTTCGCTTGTCCCATAACTTTAGTCTCAGTTCCACTTGCACAACCTGTACTTCTGACCAATTTTTCAATTGGTCTTGGTCAATATGGTGCCATACACTAATGTTTGAAAACAGCTTTCATTTTGCAAAGGAACATTACAGTCCTGTAGCATGACAGCAGCAATCTTAATTTCAAGGTTGTTTCACATCACCCACAACAGCAATGTATTGTTGCAAGAGGTTCCTAGAGGTGGTGCAACAGCAGAATGGGAATGTGTGGGCTAATTCAAAGCCATTTAGGTTTACAAAGTAATACTAATGTTGTCTGCAGCAGGCTTTGGCTCAGACACTTAAGAGCTTTGGAAGTGTTAGGAACCTGGTGTGAATCCTTAATTTGGGACATCTGGTTTTAATGGTTTCTTAAAATCAACTTGGTCTTTCCTTTGTGCTACCATAATTAAAGTAGTGCTTTTCAATACACATTCTATATTTATAGCATAATTTTTCCAACTGGAAATGTAACATCAAGCCAGTGTTGCATTATTCCATGCACAATAACCAGATCTTTTTAAGGTTTTTTTTTTGTTACTGCATAGTTCAGTAACAAAAAGACAAATAATTGTTCAAGCTAAGTATCTTCTGAAATTTGTGTTCAGTTTTAGGATAATTAAGTAGAATTGAACTACTGAGCAACAGAATTAAAATCTACGTCAACAAGTAATTACAAGTAAAAAAAACCCTGACTGTTTACTGGAAAATAATCTTTGTCTTTAAGTTTGTTGTTGTTTTTTTTAATTCTTTCTTGGGGGGGAAGAAGCCCCAATTGACAACATATAATCCAGCATACAGCTGAAGATAGGGTTGACTGGGGCAAACATTATGTGCCTGTCATCCATGGGACTTCTCAGATGTAGAAAATTAAATTTCTGTTTGCAGGCTAGAGGCTATTCTTTTGCATATCTGATTCCTCAGTTATTAATTGAGTTTTGTCTGTGGTAGACTAGACAAGCCTCAAACCGTTTAAACACTGATGTTTCACTGACTACACAATAGGTACCATTTCTGATTGATATACTTCGTTGTAAACCACAGTCTGACTACTCTTACCAATAATTTGATGTCCCTTCCTGTAATTCAATATGCTTCCTAGAGATTGCTGCCATTGGGCTTGCTAATCCAGTGTTTAAGGCCACCCTTCACAAGCTAGTAAAGAGACCATCTCCAAAAACATCATCGTTAAACAGGCTTGCTCAGAAGTATCTGTTCTTGGAGCAAAGGTAACCAAGCTGAATTTATAACAGGGGCACTCCTGTACCTGCTATGCTACTGTAGCAGGGAGGGAAGTATGAAAGAATAGAGAGGTCCAAAGCATTTGTAAACTGCTCTGCTGACCTGGCTATTTGAAGCAAAGGCCTGGTCATACCCTAAATACAGCAGCAAAAAGCCAACTGATGCTAAATCACTCTAGAAATCGTAGACTCATAGAATCATTAGGGATTTGAAGGGACCTCAATAGATCATCTAGTCCAATCCCCCTGCCACAACAGGATCACCTAGACCAAGTCACACAGGAACACATCCAGGTGGGTCTTAAATGTCTCTAGTGACAGAGACTCCACACCTCCCCTGGGCAGCCTGTTCCAGTGCTCTGTCACTGTAAATGTCCTGACAAACACATTTGGTCTAATTGATCAAAAGGACTAAGGTACCAGACTCACCTCAAATTTTAAAAAAAGAATCCTAGAATGGTTTAGGCTGGAGGGACCCTAAAATTCATCATTTGTAGAAGAAAATGGTGAGGACATCAACAAAAGTTTACTTGCATGAAGCAACATGCTGGCACTGGATTTTGCTGCAGGTGGGCAGTAATCTTGCTGAACTGGATGCTGTGGTGACTTAATAGTGGAGTCTATCAGTTTCTCTGTTTCATGGTCATTTCAATCAACTGCTGTTCTGTCTCTTTGCCTGGAATGTCTAAATAAGGAAATGAAAACTTGACACCTGTGTTTCTTCTGGTTGCTAGTTTGTTCCTTTCTGGCCACCCTTGAATTAGTGTTGCCTTGCCGAGTGTTTTCACATGACTACTCTCAGTGCTGGTCAGTGACAGGATCAGTGACAGTATAGCACAGACAGCCCTGCCTCCAGCACCACATGCTTCTAAAGGGCCTGCTTGGTAGACTGGAACTGTCATCTCCATCAAATAACTAGTTAACTATGATTAACAGCCACTACTTAGGATATGTTGTTCAACTGTATCCTGTTGGACTTGTGACAGGCACTCAAACTATTCTAGATTAGCAAAGCTGTTGTGGCTTGTGCTGTTTTCAGTGAATAAAATCAGATGTTTAATGATGTGGAATCTAGGAAGTGGTAATTTGTAAGGCAAGTGACCTTGGATTGTTGAAACACCACAGGCTATGGAGTCTCCTTATGCTATTGAAATGTGGGGGGTGGAGGTGGGGGGTTGAATGCCTTATTATACTTAATCTCCTGAGCAGAGTGAGGACAGAACTAAAATCATACAAATAACTATGTGCTCACAGCTGGTATTGAGAAGGGGCTGAAGCGGTATCAGTGGACTAATCTGACAGTGGCTTCAGAAAGTGGTGGGGTTGTTGTTCTACTGCTTCAGCCTAAAGAAGTCTCAATTTCTTTCATTCTGTAGGAATAAAAATGATCTTCCAGTGACCAGTTTTCTTATCAGAGGGTTTTAATTCAGATTTTTAAATCCTGTATTAACAAAATGGATTGTGTGCTGATAGTCCTAAAGGGCTCATAACTGAAGATATAAGTGAAGATGACCACCTTCTTAAAGGCTATAATCTCCAAAGAGGAAAATACAATTTTTCATTTCAGGTTATTTAAGAAAAAAGTCACAGTGGATCATTCTGTGCAACACTATTTTGTGCCAGTTTTGCAAAGCTAGAAGAACTTTAAATATAAAGAATCACTATGGTCTTTGAATTCTGAAGAGTGATGGCTGTTGCAGGGCTTAATGTCTATGTGATAATGGAGAATTCTCAAAGTTGTCTGGGACATGGGGGAAACACTGTAGAAAACATTTTTACATTGTCTGGTGTGATAGAGCAGTGAGGCCATGAAGTCCATCAGGCACTGGCCTTTCTTAGTCACCTCTCTGGTGACTGTTTACTTTTTTATTTGAAAAATTCAGCTTGTGACCTTCCTGTTTTCCTTTAATTAACTTTACAAATAGGAAAACATCAGAAAGCCAAATCCTTGTACAACCTCAGCTCTCAGACACAAATTATAGAATTGTAACTAGCTTTATGAAATTTAAGGTAATAACTGAAAAGAACTGAACTTACCAGTTACCCTTCCACACATTTAAGTTATGTAAGGGTTAACAGTGATCAAGAGCTGTGGAACTTTTTCCTTTGATCACATAAAGCATTCAGCATTATAAGCATTGCTTGGATGAAAGTGGCTTCAGAACTGTTAGAAACCAGTCTCTTAATAAATGTCCTTATAAGTCACTTTGATATAGGTTTATTCACTTTTGATGTATTATAAATAATGCTAATTTAATGTCCATATGGAGAGTACGCTTTTGCCAACTGCTACCAGACCAGCTGCAAAATTCACTGACTACAAGCTATGCAGCTGCCACGTGCACTCAGTGCCAAAAAGGAGCATACTGCTAATGCTCCTTCAAGTGCTTGGGCTGCTATGTCCTACTGGCAAACAGATTAACAACCAGTGAGATGTCAAGCTGGGAAAGTAAGGGCGAATGCATGGGCATATATCTTTGTTTAAAGAAGGTTGTTTGGAGAGGGAAGCCAGCTGAGATCTAATCACCTTTGCTTGCAGTAGTTCTCAGGATTCTTCATGTGTTGTTTCCAGTTGTAATGTGTGCTGCTGACATACTACAGAAACACAGAATGGTAGGAGTTGGAAGAGATCTTGGGAGATCTCTTCCAAGATCTAGTCCAACATCCCAGGGTTGTCTGTGCTTTGTGTCATGGTGTAGTAATAAAAGCTACACAAACAGATGGAATATCTACATACCTATGATTCTGATGTCTCCTCCTGGATGCATCTGGTTTTCATTTTGAGTCTTGTAGGCATCCTTCCTTAGGGAGAGCTCCTTGTCAATATCTTCAGACTGTCTTAGCCCCTATCGTTTTCTATCCACTTGGCACTGTGCAAAATTTGGGCTATCCCTCATTTCCCTGGTCAACTCATCTACTTTGTCACTGTCATGGTTTAGCACCAAGGTGGCCCAAAGAAATTATGTTCTGCCCAACCATACAGAAAGAAATGTCTTTCCTCCCACCTGGGAGGAAAAGACAAAGTAAATGCACTTGTGGGAACTGGAGCTAAAATATTAAACTTTATTAAGAGCTTTATTAAATAAAGTAAATGGGAAGAAGAAGGAAAAAGAAAAAACCCCAATGCTTCCTTCACGCTCTTGACTAGTGAGTAGCATTTTTCCACCCTTTCCCAGGCCTACTGCCCTCTGGGTTTCTAACCCAAACAAATTCTAACAGGTGTGGGCAAGGCGGCAAAAGTGGAAGGAAGAGGTATATGAGACAGACCAGGTGTTGCTTACTCCTTTCAAGAGAAGCTACAGCACTTTCCTAAACCAAGCCCGATGAAAAGAGAGGGGGGAGGGAGAAGTGAAAGACAAAAAAACCCTGCAGCTGACCGGAAAGGTTCCCGCAGCCGAGGACGTTGACTCCTTATATGCTGAGAGAGACTTTGATGCAGGAATACTGTAAACAATGTGATACCACCAAATCCATAACGCTCACTCAGGATTTTCTTGATGCTCTTCTAACTGGTCAGGGTTTTAGAATGCATATCCCAGTGGACCTGAGGATACTGATGAGGAGCCTAGGGCTAACGCTCTGTAAATTGAAACCTTTGCTCATAGCAAAGGCAGTTGAAACCCTGATGACAGGGGAAAATACAAGGTCTAAATTGGAGATGGATCCAAGATTATTGCAAAGGGTTTTTTTCATTAAGAGTGTGTTCTTTACCTTCAGGGAGGTATCCATGCTTTTTGACCATTGATATTTATTAAATTGGCTAATACATTTAGATCTCTCCAAAGCCTGTGTGTGCTTTGGGCATCCATTGTATATATTAGCTATATAAAGCAATGTTCATTTACAAAATAAATATAGTTTTCTAATAAAGAGTTTCGTTGGACACAGGTAGTTTATTTTTAAATTGAAGGGTTCTAATATTCAGACGTTCTCCTACTTCATTAGATTCAGGGCATATTTTCAGCTGGTAAAATATTAGTGTCAGCTTTTTGACGGTGTAGGATCTAAGCAGATTAAGAAGAGCTGAGAAGCCAGGCATTACTTTTTGACTTGGCACGTATACGAGTCTAGGTGATTATGTGCTGCTCTGTTCATGTTATTCATCAACTCTAGCACTGCACTTGGGATTTTTCAGGAGCAGGAGGAGCAACCTTCTTGATTAGTTATTCTTCCATGGTAGAAGACTAACTATATGGCCTGGTGGGCAATAGTCTTCTTTACTACAGAAAATGGCATCATAGTACCTTAGTGGGGAGGCATGCATAAATGTATATACTTAATGACGAAATGTGTAACTAGTCTCTTCAGCAATAAGCTTTTTAAAAAGTCTGGGTCCTGGGTGGTTGGCATGTTGTTGGTGAGGGATTCAGAATTTTTCCTTATGTCAGTCACATTACACTTCATATAAAAGGAGAATTTAGTGAAGGTGACTAGGCTAGCATGTAGCTCTGGGCATTTCAGGTTTTATTTTCAGCTCTTGGTTGCAATAGTCTGGCTTTTCCTACTTTGGATAGGAGGGTTGCCTTGAAATCTGACTTGAGGTAAATGCAGAACATTACCTCATGTTCATGGCTTTTCTTGTTTCCATTTTTTTCACTTTGCTTTGGAGAGCTGTTAATATTTTGTGATATAAACTTTTTGTTGCTCTGCAGTACTGTTAATCCAGAGGTTTTCAGTTTTATACAGCATGCTTACCACCTGATGAGTCTGGGTTTATGCATTTTAACAGAAGTCTTACAGCAAGAGTGAAATCCTGAATTCTTTAAAATTGCAATAGATAACATTTAATTTCACTTTGATAGATTTCACTCAGAGAGCTCAGGTGTTACATGTTGTCAGTTGGGAAGAGGATGTGTAGCACAAATATGACTTGACCAATACATGAAGTAACGAGAAACTGGGGGAATAGTTCAGCTGTGTCAGTGAGACTGCCCTTGGGTTTAAAGTTCAAAATGTGTAGGTAAGCACGTCTTGAGATACTGATAGCCCCAGTTCTTGCCATGCAACTGTGACTGGAGTATGTTAGCTTTTCATTGGTGTAAGCTCAGTGAGGAAAGGATGTGAGGCATAACCTGAATGATACAAACCAGATATATCAAAATGGAAACCAACAGACACAAACAGAATTGATCTCTAGATACTTAAAACAGTGTGGTATTGAAGTATTAACTTACAGGAGAATCTAAATTGAAAGCAACCTCTGATGGTCTCTTGGTTAAAAACTGCTGAAAGCAGGGCCAACGTCAAAGGTAAACTAAGCTTCAAAATTGCATCAGATTGCTCAGGGCCACAGCAACGCAGCTGTAAGTAGCTCCGAGTCTAGAGATGCCACAACATCAGCATGAAGACAACCATTGGATTCTTGCCTTTTATAGGAGTCTGAAATGAAATCCTGTTTTCTTGAATGAAGACACATATGAAATAAAAGGGTCATATTTCCCCAAATATTTTAAGTTTCTAGTCATGGTCACTACTATATAATCCCATCCCATATTAGAGTGATAAATATTTACAGGCAGTATGTGGGAATGTATCTGTATTGAAAGTGATAGCTGGGTTGCATTAGAAATTGGAAAATTCTTTGTCAAAATACACTCAAGGCTGCTTTATGGGGCAGCCTGTGAAGGATGATCTGTTCCCTAACTTGTTAGAATCACTCAAAAAAATGTAGTGATGATAGATCACTATCAGTCTGTAAGGATAGATAGGTAGATGATAGATCCAGTCTGTAAGGAAGAGTTATTAAAGATTACCTGTCAACATCTTCTTGTGTTATTCATCTGTGTGTCCCTATTAGGAGGTATTTTCCAAGTGTTTTTAGAGCTAGACTGACACTACTTTGGGAGCAAGACCTAGGCAAACTGTGAAATATTGAGTTACTTAGTGCCACTTGTCTTTTTCTAAAAGAAAGGGTTATGAGTAGGAGTTTCAAGAGGCTTTTTTACAAATGTTCTTGGTGACAAGATAATTCTACCAGTTAATGAATCAACCAGGCTGCTAAAATTCTTAGTAAGTTAAATAAAAGTATTTAAATAATTTCAGAAAACAAGTTTCTCATTAACTGACTTTGAGCATAGGTGTAATTCTTCATGTGAGTAGAAAAAGGAAGACAGAAATGTTTTCTTTATGTTATGTATGACAATTACAGAGTTTCAGATGAGCATAAGTTTCTTGTAATACCTTATTTATCAGTCACTGTAACATAACTGACCCTGCGGAGAATGTTACTTTCTAATTAAGGCATCACAAAATTTTCAAGTAAGTAAAAATACCATGTAGAAAGTAAGCAGAATTCTTTCAAAACTGACCTAAACCTGGAAGTATTTATGCCAAATCCTGGGAGCTAGAGATGGATGCTCTTAAAGATTCGGGACTTCAGCTACCTCAGCTTTATGGCTTTCATGTTTAGATGTCCACTGTATATATGGACAATATATATGTGTATATATATATATATGTACCTTGGGCTGGTTATTCAAATAATTTGTTTACTGAAGTACAGTGTCAAACCAGCTAGACCCTGGGATCTGTGCAGACTGAGATTTTTATAAAACCTCCATGGTGAACTCGATAGTCCTCAGAAATGAACTTCTCCGGATGCGTTCTGCTTGGCCCTGTTTCTATTACAATCCATTTTGTGAGAACAGGTGCTAAGATCAGCTTTTTACTAGGTAAAGCTAATGAGTTGGAGACACCCATCAGGATGATGAAGTCCAGTAATGGATTTTGATGGCCAAAATGCGCCACTATGGCTTCTAACATGCACCCTGGAGCACTTTATTGCAAGTGTAAAATAGGACTTTTAAAGTATGAAGCATATTTCTAAAAATTTACAATTAAAGAAAATACTGCAATATAAAGTAGCTAATTGAGCAATATAAGCCATAAACAGGTCACAGAAACTCTTAAAAGACTCTTGTAAAGCTGACTTTAGAAATCTGCTGGGCTTCTTTTTTCTTTTTTTTTTTTACTTAAAGCATTCCTGCCTCTAGCAACACTTCTTTCAAAAACAGTCAGGCAATGAGGAGACTGGAGACAGAACTTTGCTTCCTTGAAAGGAAGTGGTAAATTCCCATTGACTCCCACTGCTGGTTGACTTCATAAAACAAGGAGGTAGAGAGAAGGACTGACAGAGTGGGGAATAGCTTTTGCTGCCTCAGGGGGCTTCCTTTTTATGACTCTCACATGATGGAGGAAGATCAGAGACCATGTAGTATTTTCCACTCATTTTTTTGGATCTAGATCTGTACAAAAATGATCATGATATATATTACTATACAAATAAATACCATTATGATATAATTAATATAAAAATTTGAGGAAATCTTGGCTGTACTGCAGCCACTGTTGAAACCAGTCCTTTGCCTCTAGGGCCAAGTCTTCACCTTCCGTTCATGTAGTGTTTGTACCTTTTATTCACTTTCCTAATTTCTACCTTATCATCTGCAGCAAGGGACATGTTCCCAGAAACCCGTTGCGGTTGCAAGATTCTTTGCAATCAGTACAGTGAAGTTGTTGTACTGCTTCCACTGGGGAGCTTTTGTCAAACTTCAAATGAACTGCTAATCAAACCAGTGAAGTCTGAAGCTGCTCAAGATTGATTATTCTTTTCCTCAGTATCCCTGCTGATCAGTGTATATTGCAAAAATGAAAGTTATTAACATTTACATATTTTCAAAGTATTTCACCATTGAGTTCACACACTCTAAAAATGTTTGCTAATATTTTGCACTGTTTTCATTCTGTGTTTTTATTTTTCTACAGTTTATTACTTTTACATATTACTCCCCTATTAGATTAGATTTTAAAGTATATTTGAAATTTATTTAAAACTGCTTTCAGCTCTTTGTTAGGACTAAATGAATAGTTTGGGGCAAAGTTTATTCACTTTTCGTATAATAAATGAGAATTAACACTTCTAAATGTTATAATACTGTTGGGTAAAAATGTATTTGGAAAATGCTTGATCAGCATGGCTCTTTTAATAGGAAAATTCTATTCACTTTTTTGTGCCACAGTGGACCTGACTTCAGGTGGTCTATGCAGTTCTTTATGGAGACTTTTAAAGTCATGGTTTTCCCTAGTGAAGCAGTTATTCTAATGATGGTTGTGATTGCTCTTAAAGCTGAGATCTGTAGATCACCCAGTTTGTTTGAGTTCTTGCAGTCTTTTCTTAATACAGGAATGCAAGTGGTGTCTCTATGGAAATTATTATTCACACTCTAACAGCTACTATGGACATACTCAGAACATAAATAGAAGTTATTGAAGCCCCAATGACAGAATGGTGCAGTGGTTAAATAATTCACCATCAGATTAAAGAGCTGATTTGACAGACTCAAGCAGCTACAGGGAATTGGCTGAAATATTGCCAGAGTAACTGTACCCCTATAGTAGGACTAATTATAAATCTCATTCAAGCTCCCTTTGGAGACAGTGTAAATTTCAAATGAGTCCAAAATGAGGCAAAAGATTGGAGAGAGATTTCCAATGCTGCTTAAAGTATTAGGGAATTCAGTTCCCTCTGAGCTGAGTAGAAACTGGGTATCAAACACTTAGGTGAATGACAAATCATAGTCTTCATTTCTAACTGTGATCGTTCAGCCCTGAGACTTATAATAGGAAATCATAGACTCATAGAGTCATTAGGGATTGGAAAGGACCTCAAAAGCTCATCTAGTCCAAGCCCCCTGACACAGCAGGATCACCTAGACAAAGTCACACAGGAACTCAACCAGGTGGGTCTTAAACATCTCCAGTGAAGGAGACTCCACAACTCCCTGGGCAGCCTGTTCAAGTGCTCCATCACCCTCACTGTGAAGAAGGTCCTTCTCATATTTATGTGGAACCTCCCATGTTCCAGCTTACAACCATTGCCCCTCATCCTATCACTAGATGACATTGAGAAGAGCCTGGCTCCATCCTCCTGATGCCCACTCTTCAAATATTTGTAAACATTAATGAGGTCACCCCTCAGTCTCCTCTTCTCCAAGCCAAAGAGACCCGGCTCCCTCAGGCTCTCCTCATAAGGGAGGTGCTCCACTTCCTTCATCATTCTCGTTGCTCTACGCTGGACTTCCTCCAGCAGCTCCACATCTCTCTTGAACTGAGTGGCCCAGAACTGGACACAACACTCCAAATGTGGTCTCACCAGAGCAGAGTAGAGGGGGAGAACCTCCTCTCTCCATCTGCTAACCACCCCCAATTCTGATCCACCCCAGGATGCTGTTGGCCCCCTTGGCCACAAGAACACACTGCTGGCTCATGGTCATCCTGCTGTCCACCAGGACCCCAAAATACAAAGTACAAAGAAAATGCAAAGTAAATAAACAGGGAGGCTGATTTGAGCCTGGCATTGTAAAGACAGGCAATACTAGAACACGTGCAAATTTGCAAGCACGTTGATGTAGCACCTAATGGGCCAGTCTCTTGACTTCCAGTGAGGTACTGTATAACAAAATTGCTGATTGGGTGAGGAGCTTTAATATACTAGTAATCAGTGCCTTAGGCCAAGTATCAGGTGGCATTTATTATGGCAGTCTGTGTGGTCCACTTCTTAACTCCATGGATATAGAATTAGACAAACCAGAGTCACTGTCATTTATTTCTCGTATCAGATCACTGAACAAGCAGTTCAGTGATCAGCATTCTGGGCTTTCTCATTTGCTACGCAGTTCCCCTCTGCATTATTTCAACAAATAAGAAAGAGATTTCAGGCCAGAGATTATTAACTATTTGCATACGGACAGCCCTGTTGTTAGTGTCAAAGCAGTGGTGATCATTCATCTTTATTTTCTTTTGTTAAATCAGTATAGTAACACACCACCTCCAACTCAGCACTGTTTGATTTTTAGCACCTGTTAGAGCTGGAATAGAACTCAGTCTAACAGTTAGCACTACATCTATTATAATGAATTTATGTCCTGAAGAAAACAGATAATACCTAATCTTAACAAAATGTTTAAATAGGAAAAATAAAAATCAAAATTAGAATGAATATTTCATTTTTTAATTATTGCAGAATAGCAGAAAGTGCTGGCTTAGTTGTCGACATTACGCGAGAACCAATTGTGTAATGTGGGGTATATAGGGAACATTGAAACATTTAACATTACGGTTTAGTACTAGTCAAATAAGACATTTTTTAACATGACTATGTTCTCCTTTTATCTTTACTCATTGGCTTGCATAAGAAGATCTTCTTTCCTTAATATTCTAGTTCTCCAAGTAAACAAAATTAATCTTGAAAATGCACATAGAAGGTGTAAACAGGCAAACTGATAACAAGGAAACCTGGATTTATTATTTTTGTAAATTCTTTGTGTGGCCTGTTTCATAATCTTTTAATTTTTAGTGTAGTCAGTGCAGTACTCCCTGATGCTTTATATCTATCTTGAGCTGTATATGCACTGTTAATTCACACCAGACCCTGGAAAAAAAAAGATTAGCTCATTTGTAATTAGAAAACTGAGTGAAACAAAATTATTTGCTAAAGTTTTGGTACCCTACTCAGGATTTCAGCTCTCCTAGGCCTAAGGTTCTTGTTTATTAGTGGCAGGTAAACTTTTTTGTCTCTCATACCTCAAACCTCTCACATGATATATTTGCTTTTCTTCTCCCTGGACTAATTTTTCCTTTCTTTGTGAAACAAGGTGATCCTTCTAAATATGTCTTAACCTGAAAAGAATCACTAAAATTTTAAACGCAGGGAGGTATTTACATCTCTTAGAATATTTTTGAAAGAATAAGGAGTTAAACTTTTATGTCTTTGTAATCTCGTTGCCAGAAGTACTGAGCTTACTGGTGACTTCAGTTGGCTTTGGAGTGAGTTAGCATGACAGGCTTATTTCTCTGAATACTTAAACAGGTGCCTAGTTACCAAACTTGGAAATGTTTGCTCTATTTGTCTAGATTAGGGGGAGAAAAACAGCGCCCTGACAAGTGTTTAATTCTCCCTGAAGTATTAGGGACTAGCCACTGTAGCCATTACCTTTCTGTAGACAAGGGAAGTTCTGGGTTAAGTTGCATCTTCTATTGTCTACTTCAAGTGACTCTGCTTGGCATTGCCAGAAGGTGCTGGGGAATTCAGCACCAGATGTGCCTCTAAACCACTCACTCTGCTGTTACATTCCTTTACAGAGAAACCACATTTATAGCATTTGCTTGCCCCACCTTTTCAAGCTCCACTTCAGATGCACACGCAGATGTGTTCTGTGGGGAACTGTGGTGAAGTTTGCATCTCTATATTGATCTAAACTCTCCTTGTTATGAACAACTTCAAAGTTCATTACTGCAAATGATACCAAACTTTAAAGATAATCTGGTCTGTGTATTAGAAAGCATTAGTGTCATGTCAGCAAAATTGCTTATTTCCACGTGATCATAATTAGTAGCTTATTTAAACAACACGTTTCATAGCTTTACATTATTATTGTACTTTGATTATCAGGAATGAACTTGGAAATAACTGGTGTTGTCACAGGTATGAGTTCTGACTGGTCTGGGCAGGTATTTGGTCATGTGAACTGCACTTTAGCTGTATTTTTACTGCCCTAAAAATACAGTCTTCTAATGCTAGCAGGCTAGAGGTTTGCTTCTTCAAGTGCTTGCTGTAAAGAAACTTTGCTCCTAAGACGTTAGCAAGCATTGGGCTTGTGTGGGATTGGTCAGGCTGAGCCCACCAAAAAGAAGACCTTTGTGCAATTTATGAATAGCTCCCATGCTAATATGGCCCAGGGCATAACAAATTTAGTGGTTTTGGCATATTATCAATTTGCTTGAATGTGAAACTCAAAGCAAACCATGAAGGGCATGAACACATATGTGAATCAAGCCTAACAAAACTAGAAGAAACGTTTGTACAATCCCTTTGAGAATAGAAATTAATTTTTTACACTGTTCTTGTCTTAGAGTTGCATCAATAAATCAATCCCTCATCTTAGTGAACAATGATAGAGACATTAGAAATTAGTTCTAAAAATGTAATGATCTGCTTGAGTGGTCAGCAGGAAGGAACAAAGTCAAGCTGAGGGACATGGGTGAACCTTCTACCATTTTCAGTGAGCCACATTCAAGTTATGATTCAGATTCCTACCAGACTGCTGCAATTTGATTTCTTGTACTGAGTGAATGAGAAGCTCAAATGCTTAGTATTTCAAAGGCTGACATTCCAACCAGAAACTGATTTACTCTTCCACTGTAAGTGCCTCAATTAACAAATTAAGAGTCCACTTCCATCAAGTGGCCTCGATTATTATTTTGCTTTTTTTAAAAGAAATGAATGTTATAGTCCCTTCTTCTTCCTCTTCTTCACTCTTCTCCCTTATTCATTAGACTGTACTAAGTGCTGATCACAATTGGAAATGGGCAGGAAAGCACGATAAAGACTACTGAATATGATTGTCTTACAGGCATGACAGCGGAGTGTGTGGAGTGATATGGAAGAGGGCAGTGAAATAGTTTTACACTTACCTCCTGTCATATATGGAATACCATGTGGCATAAAGCATGAGGAGGTTTTTCTGGAAGTGTAACAAGTGGGTAATGAATGCTCACATACAAAATGGGGTGCAGAAAGATGTTGTCATGGCAGAATATGAAGTAATAAAAGGCTTGTTCTTGGGGGCCTGGAAATACAGGTAGTGTCTTACCTAAGTCCTTTCTAATTGGAAGAGCTATATGAGATTAAAAAGAAAAGATTCCATTTAACTTACTTGGCGAGTGCCTGCTTTCTGTGCCCTTAAGTGAATGTCATAATCCAGTACATCAGAAGAGGGCAGCATCAACCTAAACAACAAACGGGGAACACAATTCATTTAAGGACTTCAATCTAAATGGGAGACTCTCCAAAGTGCAACAGAGATATAAGTTAAAACCAGGATCTAGTTTGCATTCTCACATTAAGACAAAGCACATCCATAATTCAGAATTACAGGAGCATCGTAGCATCTCTGAAATAACATGGTAATATTTATTTTGTTGTCTTCCAATAATAACATACTTCTCAGAGCAGTGGTTGCCACACCTTAGTTATGGTTATGACACCTACAACCCTCCAAGTACAGTCTTTGAAAAAGAAAACAATGAAAAAAGCCCCAAACTTCTTGTGCATTTTGTGACTGAAATGCTGATGTAGCCACAGGTGATGCAAACCTGGTATCAGTACAAGTGGTGACATGCTGGTCCTGAGGATCTCAATTGATAAGAAAGTGCACAAGGATATCAGTGTGTCTGTGAATCAGGGATTGAGTCAGATGCAGAATTTGGACTAAACCAGGAGAATACTCACCTCATTAGTGTTTATAAATAGGTGTGGGGTGGTTGCCAGGAGGATGGAGCCAGGCTCTTCTCAGTGTCGTCTAATTAGAGGACAAGGAGCAATGAGTGTAAGCTGAAACATAGGAAGTTCCACGTCAATATGAGAAGGAACTTCTTCACAGTGAGTGTGGCTGAGCACTTGAACAGGCTGCTCAGGGAGGTTGTGGAGTCTCCTTCTCTGGAAACATTTGAAACCCACCTGGATGTGTTCCTGTGTCACTTGATCTGGGTGATCCTGCTGGGGAGGGGGGGGATTGGACTAGATGATCTTTTCAGGTTCCTTCCAATCCCTAATGTTTTGTGATTCTGTGATTCATGTTATTAATAACATGATGGTCTTAGCTAAGTGAATGTGCTAGAAGTTTTGACTGAGCAAGGACTGGAGTGGATCCTGTGTTACTGGGTTAGCCATTTCTCATTTAGCTGCCCATGTTAGGAGTTAAATTCTGTTCCCGTGGAATTGGCCCGTATGAGATTTTACTAATTTTACTACAGGATTTTACTTTAAGAAAGTGCTTCGAATTATGCCCAAGTCCCACTGATGTCAGTGATGTTTACATACATGCTGAAGTGCTTTGCTGAGAGGAGAACTGAAAGAAGTCCAATCCTTAGGTCGTCAGTATAGCCAGACGGCCAGCCAGCACATGGCAATAGGTGATCAAGAAAAATTGGCATGGAAGCTTTTCTTTTAAGAGTTAAGTAACTGTATTGTAAATCAGGACAAGAGAAGATAAAAATGTATGTTGCAAACACTATTGTTCTCCTGCTGACTGCTTTTTTAAAAAATGTCTGGGGAATTGTGTCTTGTTTTCCTGAATGTATTTACAGTTCTTTGGCTGAGGAAGGTGCATCATATTTCACTTGATTCCTTTTTTAAAGGCTATTTAACCTTGAGTTATGTGTCAAAATCCTGTTTCAGCATAAGGACAGCATATATACACACTTAATGAATAAGACCTTAAAGGTTTGTAAAGAACCTAAGTTTATATACTCCGTTGAATGTGATCTTCACTGGCTAGTTAGTCAGAAGTTTCCCCCTTGCTTATAGTATACACCATTTTATGGTCAATAACAATAAAATCTATGTAAATGATGCTCTTTATTAATAAGCATTATGTTCTTCTGGTTTTCAAATAAAAGCATAGATTACTTGTTTTTCTTTTGTGAGTGAACTGCTGGCACAGTAAAATCCAAGAAATTAACATTATCAACAAGTCACTTCATGTGAGATGTGAAAGCCATAGGGATAATTTTGTTTTCCATAACAATAAGGATGCTAGTACTATGGAGAAAATTTAGATCAACAATACCCAACCTCAGAGACTTCAGGGAGGGTCTAAGGTCTCTGGAGGTCAATATTCTTCTGTATGCTACAATTTTGTATCCAACCAAAATTAGTACTAACTGGAACTGGTTGTGAGCTTGTATGTGCACCACCATCTCCAGCCCTGCAGGGGCCTCTCTGGGTTAGCGTTTGAAACAAAATGGTGGGATGAATTACCTCTGTGTGGCTGTAAACTTACGTGATAAGCTGCTGTTTTGTCAACACATGCAGACAGTATCATCCTTTCCATTCCAGTCCAGAAGCTTCCCAGGTAATGTCTGCTTTGGGAACATATATTAATTACCAACTCAGTTTAACTTTTCAGCTAATAGGGTTTTCAGTTTAAGCCAACAGAAAATACCAGTGACCTAATGTTTGTACCCCGTACTTCCCCATCAAGTGACATTACTGAAACAAAATGGCCACTCACCCCAGAGTAAAAGTTCCACTATGTACAGTAACAGGCACATATGAAGTATACAGAGACCTAAAAAACATTGTAGACAGCAAATACACGAAGATCTTTTGTGATAGCAGTCTCTTCCTTAGCCACACTCTGTGAACAGATGCTGAAAATATTTTAATAATTTCGTTAGAAAAATCAACCTAATAGTTCCTGAGGCTGTGGATAAGAATTAATCTTGCTTTTGTGCTTTACAAATGTAACAAAGACCTTGGACTGGATGAAGAACAAGTCCTTTTTGCAAAAAGCATGTAATACTGACCTTGTCTGAAGAAAACAGAATTTTAGTCTGGTTATGGGTAGGATTTTGTTTAAACTAGTAAGGCTAGCACATAGTACATCTCCCTTTTCCCTCCAAAGATGATTTGTGAGTACAAAACATAATTCTTAGATATAAGAAGTAGTATGTCAGCAACATCTAGCTGAGAAATAATAACTTATGAATTAAACGGTTAGGTATAGGGGATTTTCTTCTGCCCTGTCTATTCCATTCTGTACCTTAGGAAGTAGAAAATGTATTTAGAAGGAAGTACAAAATGTGTTTAAAAGAATAGTAGTCCAAGAAAACTGTTCCTGGCTTTTTCTGTCGTGCACCACTTCCTCCAAAACATCTATGCTGAGTTAACTTTATGGGTCACAATTACTGCTGAATTGGAAATCCTGGGAAGTATGAAGGATGAGTTAACCTTTTCCATGAGTGCTTTTCCCTAAGCAGCTGTACAGTCCCTGAAGCATCTGAGGGTACTCTTTTTGCATCTCTTCTTCACAAGGTTGTACAATGGCCATCCATGACGGAGCTGACTCATGTAGAAACATAGTTCACTCCTGCGTGCTCTTTTTGTTTCCAGAGTGTGAAACAGATTCACAGTTGATCAGTTCTTAAACAGGCATCAGGTATATCCTGATGCTGTGATTATGACTGATAGGGCCCTATGTGGTGGATAGATGTATGACCTTCTGCAGATGAAGGGCAAATGTTGTCTCTCTCATGTCTTATCTGCATCCATTTTTCTTCCTCTAAAACAAACTTACTCTGATCATTCACATTTTTAGGTGAACTCAAAGAAATGGTATTTGTTTTCCCAAACTCCTATGGCTATCTCTGACTCCTTAACTTGGCAGGCACTTAATCTTCTTCAAGTTCTTTCTCTGATCATGGGACCTAATTACGAAATCCTACTGTATTCCAAAAACTACCAGAGCCATCTAGCTTAGAGAATCTGGGAACGTAATGCAGGTATGGACAGAACGCAGCTTTTTCTTCAACTACAAGTTTGGAATGGGTCATTAACCAACCTGATTTGATGCTCTTCAGTTTTAAAGGAAAGCTGCTGCTACTGAATGTGTTTCCAAAAGTGAATAGTTTTTTTTCTTTAGAAGGTGGGTGTTCAGATGACAGAGCTCAACTTATGTCTATAATAAAAATTTTCTCAGTGTGCTAAACGCAGGGGCTGTGAGCTGGAGTAGATGCTATTGTTGCTGAATGTGCAAGCAAAATCACACTGCTATTTGGATGATGGATTTCCTTTAGTAGGCAGCCACCATCTTGTTTACAAGGAAATCTTAACCATTAGTGTGTACACAGACTGTTTATGGTTGGCTGGTTGACTTTTAGCAGAGATGACACATAAGAGAAGTGAGACATATATTGGATTGAGTTAAGCAGTCTCTATTACCACAACTATATTACTAACTTATGTTTAATTGCTCCCCATTTATGAGGTTCATAGTTTATTGTCTTTCTTGCCACACAATAGGCTGGGCAAGTTAAAAAAGCTCCAAGTTTCAAAGGCTAGAGTTTTGGGTGACTGCCAGCACTGGTGCGTTTAACAAACAGGCAGCAGGGTGCTTATTAGTAGGTTCAGGTTTGCAAACCATGAAGCCTGTGGGGCCAGATGCACTGATCAAATAGAGAATCTATAGATCAGTAAGCCCACTAGATGAAAAAGGGGAGCACCACTGAGCATAAATGTATATTTTCATAGGCTTCAATTAGGCTGCCATAAACGACTCTTGTAACTTTCTGTTGATCCAGCAGTCTAAATATTAAACATTAGTATAAGTAACATTTGCTCCAAATTGCTTCTCTTAGAATTTCCCAATGACTTATAATTATGTAGTACTTGGTTGTAGAAGAAAAAGTGCCAAATTGCTCTTATTATTTCTATTTATTTCAACATAGCAATAGTGTCTACTTGCAACTCAAGGCACTTGTATATTATTCATAAAAGCACAACAAAAATTGGCAGTGAATCAACCACTGCCTAAGACCAGGTGATTAGCTGGTCTGAATCTGCATGGTTCTGTGTAAGCCAAGAGGAGTCTATGAGTTCCCTAAAGTCACTGGGGCTCTGATAATTTCTAGTTGTTAAAGATCTAGACAAGGGACTACATAAGTTACGTTTCACCCCTCTCATTTTCCAGCTTCAGTTGGAATAAATAAAGCAGCAGTCAATGAAATTTCAGCCATGAAGTTTCAAAGAACAGTTTTACTATTTTAATTACTTGAACTTCTCTGATTGTTTTTTGCTTGGTTGTTTGGTTTCTAGTTGTTTCAGGCTGTGAATGACTTGTGAATTCTTTGTGAAGACAGCTACTAAAAGTAGTTCATTGTCATGCTGTACCTCATCACTTAAGTCTTGTAGCAAGGTTCTTTCCTACTGACTGCTTAGGTGCCAAACCCCTGGTACTTCCACAACTTGAGCATTCCCAGTCCTGTTCCTTTCTGTCAGTGTTCTTATGAACGCAGTTTTATAAATGCTTGTGAGGAGAAAGCGAAAGAGGTTGTAATGCCTCTAGCCCAAGACTTTTTTAATGCAAAAATGTTTTTGTTTTGTTTTTGTAGTGAGTACAAGCACAGTTCTTGTTTCAATTGCTTCCTTCAGAATAGATTAATGGAAAAGAAAGACCTGAAAAAGTGTTTTGAAGGTCAATTTGAGTTAGTACACATAAGAAATAAAAAAAAGACATTAATACATTAATTTCTGCAGTTAAGAATCTTCTGTTGTAAATGCTCAGAAGCATAGAACAAAACCAAAGTACTGTCTCACCCTCTTTCTGCTCTGTTGTTAACATATCCTCTTTGTTTTCCTTCTGTTGAGTAACTCAGGACTGCCTTAAATTTTGATTAAAAAGAAAAGACCACAAAGAAAAACATGACAGTGGTATTCTTTCAACGATTGTCTCAAGCTTTTCATGCTTGACATGAATTAACTCAGAAGATGCTGGTTATTAACAAAAAATTCTTCGTAATCTGTGCTTTCCATGTTAACCAAAGTGATGTGCTGCACCATTTTGTAAAGGAATCATTGTAAGTAGTGTGATGAGAGATACTGTTAGTGTCAGGTCTTTGCACACTGCCAGATAAAACACTTATTCACTTACTGGGTAAAAGCGTTCAGAACCCATTGCTTGACTTATCAGTTTGAATCTATTTAAAAGTGGGTCTCTCACTAGCAAGATAGTTAAGTACATAGCAAGAATTAAGTCTTTTCAGTAGTAACAGGCTGGTGTGTTACAAACACACTAAAATTCAGCGTGTCCTTATTTTGCTTAGGCTAGTGCAAAATGGGACTTCTGACAAGTAAAAGGTAGAATATGTTCAACCCCAATATCATCAGTTCAGCAAAATTAAAAAAAAAGTCAGGTCGGCATTTTCAGAGTGTGTGATGTGCTTGGATGTTCCTCACCTTCAATTACAAGTCTACTTCAAGTCATATGATCTAAGGGCTAGGTTAGCTCTTTTTAGGTAGGGAGTCAGAGTCAGTTGTTCTGTGACTAAATTAGGACTAGAGGCCAGATTAATAAATAATGTGATTCACTTTTCAGAATTGTTAAATGTCACTAGGCAAGTATACATCTGTGAAGTTTATTAGCCTCATTATTCCTGTGCAGAGCTGACATCTAAGAGCACAAACAGTAACAAAGATCAGCTGAAAATGTGCGTAATATTAAGGCAGAAAGCCTACATAATGTTGGATATAGGGCAATCTAAAATCCAGGAATCTTTATATTTCAAGCTCTCGCACTCCAGGGAAATGCAATTACTCTGTGACCCTTATATTAAGTTGATCCTTAAATTAAAGTATTTTGTTTCCTATTTTCTCTTTTTGAGGGCCAAGGACTATAACCCAACCAAGGCAACCACTCACTCCTCCATGTGTGTGAGCACTCATTAACTGTGTTTCCCATGTCTAGTTTGCAAGAAGTCTTTTTCAAAGCCTATGAAGTCTCAGATGCATTGAGTGGGAGAAGAGTAAAAGCCAACAGGCCTCACTGCATTGGCATCCTTTTCTACAGTATTCTCAGAAAGGACGAAAGAATTAATTCCTTTTTTGTGTATGTCAGAGGGTGTCTGTAGCTGGAGAAGCTCTTCCTGCTTGTACAGCTGGAATAATAGGAAGTCCATACACAATGACTGAACAGGAGCTAATGCTTTCCAGGGACCTCAACCCAGTGAAATGTGTCTTATATAAAAAGCAGTAATAGTTTTTCTTTACTAGCATGTATCTTCAGAGTAAGTAAGACAATATTAATTTCACACCTCTTTGTGCCAATCTTGATACCTCTGTCTGTGGCCAGCATTAAGTCCAGTGTGAAAAAACTTGTTCAGTAAGTTATAAAGTAGTACAGAAATTAGCTCAACACATAGTCTTTATCCTATCTCTAGTTTTGCTTGGATGACTCCGTACCAGAGAAGGGACATCACTGTTTGGCTTGCTCAGACGGAAGTCTTACACTGGTAAAATTTGTTGTAGTGTGTGTTAACTCAGACTGTCTAAGCCAGGTTAACCACCTTGATTTAAAATGCCAGGAAAGAAAAGGCATCTTGGATTTTAGCTTGGGATGGTACTCACTATCAACTCCAGGTTCTTCAATAATCTGTTACTTTAACTGATATCTTCAGTTAAAATCTTAGTTATCTTGGTTTTGCTGCTGTTATAGTCTTAGGTAAGAAGTTCCAGCAATCCAAGAACCTTTTTATTTTTTCCCTCTGGTTGAGCATATAATTTGAACCTGATTTGCTAAGGGGTAAGTGTTTGCAGCTCCCAAGGGTTTTTGCTGAGTTAGATATGCCCAGGACTTCTGAACTTCAAATCTTTAATGATGCATGGGAAAACCAAGAGAATACTGACACTCCAAGAATGCCCCAATCTGCATGTCTGTATAGAAAAGGAAGACAAAAACTTTTCTCTTCTCCTAAATTAGTGGATTATAGATAATGCCATGAAACTGGACCAATGTTTTCATGAAAACAAGTTGTCTTTTTTGAATTCACGCTATCTTGCTTTGCCTCAAATGCTCTTTTTGGCCGAAATTCAGCAGGGCTATTGGGAACTGCTGCTAGCTGAATGCAGAACAAACTCTCACAGCCAAAATTAAGAACAGTGCTGTCTTCTGCAGGGTTTTTAAAATCTAATTAAAGTAAATACTTGGGAATGATTAAAAGGCACACACCATTTTAAGATAAAAGTTTATTATAGTTAAAAAAGGAAGCTCTGTAATTTCAAATGGAAAGTTTATGAAGCTTCAGGATAAACCTCAGCTAGGAATAATAACTACATTCAGATGTTCCAAATATCATACTTTAACCCCAAATGATTGTTCTATAACACTAGTTTCCTTAGTCCATGGTGATCAGAATTAGAACACCCACTCTGTGTAAAAGCACAGTGCTGGCTGCAATCAGCCATTAACCACCCCATTCCTGTCCTGTACCAATGTTCCAAGCTTCACAGTTTAAAAAGGGAGTAATTGTGTATCTATCGCAGCTAGATGCAATTTCATCATGTCTGGGTCTGCTTTGGGGCAGGAGATTGGCCTAGAAACCTCTTGAAGGCATTTCCATCCCAAAAAATCTTGGGGTTATAATGAAACAAATAACTGTTAGAACAAAATCTAACGAGGCCACAGCTAGGAAATGGTGTTTTATGCGAGGTTGTTGCTATTTCGAGTTGTGTCTGTATGTGACAGAGAAAGGAAGAGAATAGTAAAATGTTACTTATTTAAGAGGAACTGGCATTTGATCTATAGAATCAGATTTATTTGGTTAGTTACTATAATTACATTACAGTGGACTACTAGAAACATATAGAAAGTTGACAACTATGTAGTACACTTTCTAAGCAACAATTAATTGTGTTGGAGAGAGACAAATCTTCAAATCACTGAAGATGCTGTCAAAAAAGAGACTGAAAATATAATATCAGCAGTTCAATTAGAAGTAAGGGATTAAATTTTAAACATTAGCCTTTGTTTTGTCCTTGTGAGAGCATCCTCCTGACAGTATGCAAAAAAAGACAGGCAGGAGGCTGTTAGTGTAAGGACCTGCAACCACTGTTAGAGGCTTTCAGTGTGCTGTAGTTGAAATCTCCCAAAACTGGAATCTACTTGCTATAAACAGAAGTAAACAGAAAATTTCTATCAGGGAGGCTACTCAAGGTATTTCCTGATTCAGCATTCACTCCCTCAGCTTAGGACACCAGCACCTGGTGTTTTTAAGGCAGTGGCAAAGTGTAAAGCCTGTTTTTATTTCTTCTTATCTATCTATATTGCTTAAGCAATCTATACTGTTTAAGCAAAAACCACATCTCCACTTGTAGCATCATACCTGCTGGTCTCCTGCTTCTCCCTTTGAAGCTCAGAAAAATTTACACAGGCAAAGTTTTTCCTATGAATGACATGCCATTTTCAGCACTTCAGTTCAACTTACTTCTATTGCCCTTCATCACTGGTTGTACGATTGACTACACATATCTTAGTGCTGTGACTGCCTGTCACTGAGCACTGTACTTACTGTGGTAAGGGGCATCCTCCCAGTAGTGAGCATTGCTAGGATTTGGCCTTCAACATGTGGCAACACGGTTGCAGTGTTGTCTTTCTCTTCACACACTGTACTGTTTTATAAGCAGTAACACAGAGCAAACCTTTTCAGCTACAGTATTCAGTGTGTTGTCAGCAATCAATTACAGAAACACACATTATTTGTGTTGTTATTAAAGCACAGTAAGCTGTCGTGTTCAGAGGATAGTAATAGCTAATGAGATTTTTACAAAAGGTGTGTTACAATTAAGTAAAACTGTAAGCCAGTGTATTTGGACCTATTGTGTCCACCTCCCAAATGAGCTGTATGATCCAGGCTCCTCTTTGACAGCTACGATGAGCATTTATTAAATGAGAGTATTAAAACACTTTCTACCTGAAAGCTGGAGATGGTTGGTATGATGGTTGAGCTGGACCATGTCTCCTATGAAGATAGGTAAGAGGGAATTGGGACTCTTCAGCTTGGAGAGAAGGCGGCTCTGAGGGGAACCTTATAGCAGCTTTCCATTACCTGAAAGGGACCTACAGGAAAGCTGGAGAAGGATGTTTTAAGATGGTCTCTAGTGATAGGACAAGGGGGAATGGCTTCAAGCTAAAAGAGGGTACATTTAGATTAGATTTTAGAAAGAAATTCCTCACTATGAGAGTGCTGAGGCACTGGAACTGGTTGCCTAGGGAGGTTGTGGATGCCCCCTGCCTGGAAATGTTCAAGGCCAGGTTGGACACAGCCCTGGGCAATCTGATCTAATGAGAGGCGTCCTTGCTTATGGGAGGGGGGTTGGGACTAGATGATCTCTGAGGTCCCTTCTAATCAGAGTCGTTTCATGATTTTGATGATTGCAATGGTATAATGCATATATACCAATCGATTTCCCAACCGACTCCCTTAACCTGATGTTCTCTATTAAAAGCACATCCAAACACTAGTATTTCTGAGAGAAAACAGAAGAGTAGCTTAAGCTTTTTAAAGTAGATGCTAGCAGTAATAGCTGTTATAAAAACACTTCTGTGATTATTTAACCAGACAACCCATCATTTAGCACTAGAAATTCTGCCAATACAGAAAAAAAAATTAATTGTATAAAGTGAAAGAGAAAGTTGGCTCTTATGTGTTTTCTTCATACTTCTGTGGCTGATTTATTTACAAGTTATTCTTTGTTATTTCTGCTGGTCACAGAAATATGTGCTGTATCACTGCTAGTACGCATGGTCAATGGTATTGTGAAAGCCAGTGCTGTGTAACAGAATCTGTATGAACTACTGATAACAGGATTATCTACTTTGATTTTAAATCAGATCAATTCATAATCAGTCAGAGAATCCTGTAAAGATTCCATATTGTGTAGCCTAAGATTTCAACCTCTGCTTTGTTGCCAAACATGCAATATTATGGACTCTTATTCTCTCTCAGCATTAAGGTGATACCGGTATAGCAATTTGGATGTGCCTCATGGAAGAAATGACACTGAGGTACCTTTTATAACTGTATTTTTTGAACTTGACTATTCTCAAATAAAGAAGGATCTTTGGGAAACTACCTGCTTTTGACTCAGGTACATTTCTCGGGAGGAAAAGTTGAAATAGTTGTCACAGCTGTAGTAAGATTCAGTTTGAGGCTGTGTGTAAATGTGTTCACAACTGATGGATCACTTGTGAATTGAAAGTAGCTTTCCATCTCTTGAAAATCCAAGCATAGGCCTCTTGATCTTTCTTTCAAGAGTAGCTTCCATGTTTTCATAATACTTAAGAAAATGCTTAAAAAGTAGAGGAAAAATATAGCTAGCCAATGTCTACCTAGTCTACTTTAAGGGACCCAGAAATATCCTCTCCACAAGTGCTTGTTTATCAGACAGCTTAGCTGTGTAAAGTCATTAGCCTGTAGTTTAATGAAACTGTTGAGGAATAGAGTTTCCTTAGAAACTGTTTTTAGAAAGCCAGTTAGCATAACCATTACAAATGTCTGTACTCATTGTTAAGTTTATTTCCTAAACTACTTGTCTTGTTAATGGTAACTTCTGTGTTTGAAGCTGATGAGTCTATGTTTTTGGCTACAACATTTCTTTTAAAGCAGATTATCTATTCAGGTAGCAGTCAGTTCTGATCAGCAGATATTGCATGAAGGTGTCACCTGTCAGTTATGATTCTCTTAATGATCACTGAATTTTGGTGCTTTGGTTCTATGACGAGTCTTTAGTGAAACAGCCTAATAAATACTATACAAGCAAATAAGTTGGCTATAAAACCATCAATGTTCATGAAAACAAGACTCTGCTAGTTTATTTTAATACTTGAGATGGGCTGGATTGACTTTGGGCTATAACAACTGTAGCATTGTTGAGGAATTATCTTTCTGACCTCTTTTGCATCATTTATGCTGAATTAACTAATGAAGTGCAATTTTCTCTGCATGTAATTTTGTATAATTTGATAATAAGCACAGTTTTAAGAAATTGGCATATGCATCATGTTTTCAGGCGTTCAGTGTAGATTTAACAGCACTTCATGACCTGCTGTGAATTAGTGTGTGTCTGAATGGGACTGAGGACTCTTGTATCCATGGGATCTCAAAATGCTCTACAGTACAGCACGTTTTTTGAAGTAACTTAATACAAACTGGGAACAGAACACTAATCAGCAGGCTTCTGAGTGCTCAGCTTTATCCACTTGACTACTGTATCTCTCATGGCCTTAAGCATAAGGAGGCTTATTGATTTCTTGCTAACAGCTTTGACACAGTTGGCATCAGTAGTGCTTGTTATGTTTGGAGTGGATGTCAAAGTATTTGTCTACAGCAGACTGAATGGAAAAGCATAGTCACTTGCTTCTCCACCTTACAGATTCATAAAGAGAGCTAGCTAAGGAAAGGCTCTCAAAGTCTTTCTTCATTTGTTCGGAAATCTTCATGAATTTTGTACTAACAATGGAAGAAGAGGTGTTATTTCTGTCTTAGGAAAATGTCCTAGGCAACCTGTTCTCTTGATCTTGCTTTAAGAAGTGATGTTGAACTATGAAATGTCCAGAGGTGCCTTCCAACCTGTCCCATTCTGTCATTGCTTACCAACAAGTGGGACTAATCCATCAAGAACAAGAACTTCTTTTACCTAGCACTTGTCACATTCTTGAGAAATCCAGTCAAAATGACCAATTTGCTGCCTGTAGCCTGCAACAGTGCCAGCTATGCAGAAGCGTAAACAGCATCACAGAGCCACCATTCCCATTGCTGATGAGGACTCCTTTAACTTTCTCTTCCACCATTTCTCCTCCAGTAAGCTGTCATGCAGCAGATATTTGAGGTTTGGGATGCAGGGGCTGAGCATAGGGCCTAGCAAGAGCAGCATAGGAGAAAGGGACCTGGGAGTCCTGGTAGCCAAGAGCCAGCAATGGGCCCTTATGGCCAAGAAGGCCAACGGCATCCTGGGGTGGATCAGAAGGGGGTGGTTAGCAGATCAAGAGAAGTTCTCCTTCCTCTCTACTCTGCCCTGGTGAGACTGCATTTGGAGTATTGTGTCCAGTTCTGGGCCCCTCAGTTCCAGAAGTACACAGAACTGCTGGAGGGAGTCCAGGGCAGAGCCACAGAGGTGATGAAGGGAGGGGAGCATCTCCCTGCAGAGGAAAGAGTGAGGGAGCTGGGTCTCTTGAGCTGGGAAAAAGGAGACGGAGGGCTGACCCCTTGAAAGTTGATCAATATGGAAAGGCTGGCTGTCAGGAGGATGGAGCCAGGGGCACCCAGTGATAGAACAAGGGCCAATGGGTGTGAGCTGGAACACAGGAAGTTCCACATCAATCTGAGAAGGAGCTTCTTCCCAGTGAGGGTGACAGAGCACTGGAAGGGGTTGCCCAAGGTGGTTGTGGAGTCTCCTTCTTTGGACACGTTTCAAACCCACCTGGATATGTTCCTGTGCAACTGGATCTAGGGGATCCTGCTGTGGTGGGGGGATTGGACTAGATGATCTTTCGAGGTCCCTTTCGATCCTTAATGTTCTGTGATTCTGTGAAAGTGTGATCTGGTTTTGGAATGGGCTGCCCACAGAGGTGGTTGAGTCGCTGTCCCTGGAGGTATTCAGGGTTTGGCTGGATGAGGTTCTGAGTGGCATGATCTAGATGTTAGGATTACTGGGTTTATTTGGATTTAGGTTGGACTGGATGATCTTTAAGGTCTTTTCCAACCTTATCATTACTGTGATACTGTGAAATGCTACCAGTTTTGTGATGCAAGATTTTATAAGGTGTTTTGATTCAGTTTGTACTTCGGCATCTCGGGAGCTGATTTAAGATGTTTTAATTAAATTCAAAGTGATTAATGTCAAGCTGGCTAAAGAAAGGTGATTCCTGAGGAGTGGCAATCTTGCTTTGTTTTGTGTATGAGAAAGCAATCCTTGCAGAAGTTGAACTTCATGGCCACATGAGCACTGGAAGAAGAAGGTGGCAGAAACTCCTAGTTGTCATCACTGATGGGAAGTGTCTCCATTGTTTACAATGCTTTGTATGGCAGAAGCTGTGTAGCAAAAGGCAATTTATTTCCTTTTATTATGTGTTTTATTTCTATATATTATTTATCAGAAATAAGTACCATAAGATAGTTCAAAATAAAAAAACAGAAGGGAAGTTCCTGATCCTGATATGAAAAGTATTTTTGTTTATGAAAGGACACATTATAAGTTAGTTATTTGTAATTTTTTATTAATACATGCTTAAAATTGTGATTCTGTGGCACCAGCACCTATTGTACATCCTATATGTACCTCATGGGCTTGGATAGGAAGACTATTGCCCTAAATACAAAGATTGTAGGAATTCTACTTTAGTTTAATTTTGGAGCTCTTTGATGGGTAGATTAGCCATTATGTAGTAGATTTAGGACTTTTCTCATGGCACAATCTAGTAGCCTTTTAAGAGTAAATGACACATTCATTGCTGAAATGAAACAGTGTCACAGCTGAAACTGTTGTGATATCTGTAGTGGAATCACACAAGTCTTCTACTTACAAATCTTGTGGTTTAGAGACTCGAATGCTTGAGAGTCTTCTACCTGGAAAATTTTACATTCTTCTGTAGCAGACCTTCCCACAATGGTGACTATATGAAAAACTTGAATAAAAAGTACTTTGATCACATTTGTGGAGAGAATTAATAAGTCATTCAGAAATTACTGTAAGACTAATTTACAGGAAAATAATGTCTAATTCTAAGGAAGAGGAAATATAAACTTGATGGTAATAAGAGCAATTCTGAGTGTTGATAGCTCAACAATATTTTACAAGTTTTTTTCTGTCTGTAGTCTTCTGCTCCCTGTATAGGATTACTTCATAATTGACTGTTTAACCCCAAAACACATGCAATTTGCATATTTTCATTAATAAGATTTTAATACTAACAGAAAATGATCTATTCCTGATCAACCCTTCATGTTTCGAAATGGAATGCCATAGCAGGAAAGGGACTATATCTGTGAAAGGCTATCCTGCTTGCCATACAGACTTGCACTGGTGATTCTGATTGAAATGTGAGCTGGTTAACTCACCTGAAAGAACAGCCACAAGTTTACGTCTATGGAAGTCTAAGGAGTCTGCCTTAAACACCAGTAAACACTGTTGGCTCAGCAGTAGTTGTTTGTTGTGGGGCTGGGAGCTTGTGAACTTTAAAAAGTGTATAGATACATTCTGAAAATGCTTTCAGGAAGTTTCGTTTTCTTCTGTAAATGTTCAGAGCCTATCATTACAGTGCTGCCATACTTGGGGTCTTCAGTGACACGGCCATACGAATGAAGAGCTTACTATAGCTGGTTTGATTGTATTTGGCTGGGTGCTTAGTGTGTTATGTGTGTCTGGGTGAAAAAATGCAGGATAGGCTAGACAGAATGGTGTTCATACTGCATTTACAAATAGCATTTGCATGATCCTGGGTATGAAGGCATAAGAAACTGAGCGAAGGCAAATACCAGACTTCTGATGCAAGGACATGTGAACCTGGCCTGTACTTTTTGTAGGTAATGGCATGTGAATTTTCCATCTGCAAATGTGCATAACTCATTCAAATGAGTAGTCCTGAACTGTGCTGTTGCTGAAAACAGATTTTTTTTTTAAGGAACAGATACAGTTATAAGGTTGTGCTTAAAATCTTAGCAAAAAAACACTATATAACTATGTGTCTGGGTAGAAAGAGAACTGAGACTCCAGCCTATTTGTCTTCATTGCAAACCTTCAACTACCTAGGGTCAGAATTTTGTTGAATCATAGATTTATAGGATGTATTGCATTGGAAGGGACCTCAAAAGTTCATCTAGTTCAACCCCCTTACAATAAGGCAGGGATATCTCTAACTGGAACAGATTGCTCAGAGTCCCATCAAAACCTTCAATGTCTGTAGATATGGGGCCCCCCACTGTCTCTAGACAGGCCTGATGCTCTTTAGGCAACAGGTTATGTGCAACCAGTAGACCAGTGCTAACATGGAGGTCTACTTGTGAGCGCCTGTGTTCCAGCAGTCCTTCCAGACACTATCATTTTGGATAGAATGATTTTATACAACTTCTTTGGTGTTGCTGGGCCTATATGAGTATTACCTCCTATAAGCAGAGATAGTTGCTCTCTATCTCTGCTTATTGGGAAGAATAAAGCCACTGTGGACACTTGGTGGTCTTTAAAATTGTGGAAGGCACTGCGTGTATACCATTATCTATGGGCAAAGAAACAGAGCACTGGAAAAGAGAAGTAAAGAAGTGAATCCAATCGATTTTTTGTTGGTTTGTATCCAGGGTAACTTTGCACAGGTTGATGCTTGTCCTTACCACACAACAGGAGATAAAAAATGTTTCTACATCTTGATAACTACTCTACTAGAATTTGCTAGTATTTAAAAAGCTTTTTCCAACTGTGACTGCTTTCCAGAGAGATGATATTTTACAATAGATTTACGTATGCCAGGAGGTACTGAGTTTGATGTGACCAAGACCACCCTGAAGCTCAGTAGCAGAGAGAGGTTTTCTGGTGCTTACCGCTAAAATACCCCATTTCTCCAAAAATGATCTGATAGTGCTCTTATTCCTGATTGAGCACTCAAGAGCTCTAACCTCTCCACAAACTGGTCAGTGGAAGTGGAAGTTTTCTGCCTGTCTTCACAAATCCAATTCCATCCCTTCAGTATGTCCTTAGCCCTGATGTGGAGGGGCCATTAAGGGCAATTCAGTCCACATTGTGTATTTGATTCTGGTTTCTCAGAGGAGGCTGCCAAAGCAGGGAACAGTTAATGCCAATTACAGTCGTGGCTTTTGTGTGAACAATGTTAGTCCAGCAAAAGCTGTCCTGGGACCAACAGGCTGTTTTATAGAAGCCGGCAAACAAGCCACCCAATGGAAATAGTTCTCAATCTTGAAAGTACAGCATCTTGCCAGAGAATTTGGAAAAGATCTTGCAAATTCAAACTTTCTTCAAATGTTGAAACCAAGAAATTCCTTTCAAGGTCTTGATGATGTCTCCATCTTGATTTTTTTTTTCCTTAGAATGCACTTCTGGTTTTTCACCAGGGCTTTAAAATGGTCTAAGTTTGATCAAATAATTTGTGTGCTGGAGGCTTATAGTGAGCAAAACGGACTTTGAAGTGACTCTTCCTGTTGACATAAAGTTACGCGTAACCAAGAGGCTGTGCCAGAGTGTACTGTGTGAAAGCTACTGTGCCAGGTAGGGTCGCTTTTCACCAGGGTAGCATTAATTTTTTTTCATTCCTCAGTTTACATTTGGAAACATGTTAGTACACAAGTACTGGGGGATTAATTTTACATCTTGAAAAGAGGTTAGCATTGTTCATGATAATGCATGGCCTTTGTTAGAATTACAGCAAGTCATGGGAAGGTTCAACTTTTTCATTAGCTGACTGGAAACAACAGAGTCTAAAATTTCATTAAAATCAGATGTAATACTTGTGTTCCAAGATCAGCTGGAATCTAATAGGAGTAATCTAAGCCATAATATTCCAACCAAGGCTGAGCTATGCTAATCACATTGGGGATCATACAGCAGTGATTCTGTGTTAAAATATGTCATATCGCAATTGCAGACTCTGGATATTATCTCCAGGAGATGTGGACAATTAAGACGATGTGTGCTTTCCTTATGAAAACATGTACGTGCTGCTTTTTCCTGCAGCCAGGTACTAGGCTAAGGAGCTGACATAGGTACCTTGGTTGTATTTCTCTCACAACTTAGGCTGTCACAAATGGCAGCTGGAGTGCATGACGATTACCTGAAGATGGGCCAGCAGTTCATGGGATCCTTTGTTTGGAGGCTGTGCGGAGCTGATGCAGGAATTCTCTCTACAAATTATTTTCTTGAAAATCATTTTAGTGACGTATGGAAGTGAAATATAGTATCTAACAGTTGTGTTTAGCTGTTCATTTATTCTTGCTCCAAGAAACCAAGCTGGGCAACTCCTCCCATAGAAAATAAAAAGTAGTTTTTGATCATAGGTACTTTATGTTTAAAGTCTGTAACTAAATAGCAGCTGCTGATGGTGAAGAAAGGGGACAGATGGGCTGTAGAAGAGTGGTTTGTTACGAAGTGGACCTGTGATAAAGACACATGCATAGTGCAGGAGGCTTGACCATGAGACACCTGAGAACATAAGACTGGTGCAATGTAATCTGTATTTTGATTCAAGAATCTTCTCACTGAAAAAGCTGAGATAATAACTTTTCACAAAGGACCGCAGCCTTAGATGTGTCTTGGTACCTTTCATTAAACGAAATGATAAACAGCCCAGAACTAACCCATTAAATCAGGGGATATGAAATGCAAAACAAGAAGCAGAAAGCATGGCTTTTGACTAATGAATTGTCTGCAAAAACTGGGATTAACTTGTGGTATAAAGTTATCAAAGCTCTCTTTGCAATTGTTGCCACACTTTCTCAGCCTTAAGTACGCTTCAGCACATAAGACAGTAACTGTATTTCTTTGTAGAGCTATCATTAAGTACAGTGGAGTGCCAAGTGAATATCAAAGCTTTGAACACAAACTATTGGCACTTTGTTTCTTCCTTCCTTCCTTTGGAAAAAATGGGAAGGTTTATTTCAATTATTCAGATTACAAAAGAATAAATTCTACACACATACAAAAATGAAGATGCTGAGAATTTATCTCAGTAACGTCTGTCAAAAAGACCTTTCTTTTCCACTGAATGTGTATATGAGACCTTCAGAAAGGCGAAGAATATTTTCAGTGTACAGTTGGAGGTCCGCTTTCTAATTCCACTTTACCTAAACTGTCATGGCTACTAATCTTACTGATCGGTACTGACTGGATCGTGCATAAAGGCATACTAATGCACAGTGCTAAAGCAATGGTGGCTGACTAAGAACAAGACTTACAACTGTTGATCGGAGGTGTGTTTCAATCTTTGCAATTTTGGAATCCTGTTAAGTTCTTTATCTTATTTAGATTGTTGTGAGCAGCATGGTTGTTGAAATAGAATCATCACGTTTCTGTCAAGGACTGAGGGTGCAATACAAGAAATGTGGGCTATATCTCCATGGCACAATGCAGCACTGTGTAGCTGCAGGGAGCTAACGCTAAGGATCAGAAGAATAGCCTTGTGAGCTGCAAATATACCCCTGATGTTGTGCAACAGAGAAAGCTCAGGAATGCAGGCTGGTGGCAAGGTAGCCACTGCCATAGTAAGAATCTAAATAGTCATGACCTTCCTCCTACTACCCTGCTGATGCACCCTATTGACTTCATTGCTTGCAATCAGAACAAAAATGGCAGATACACCTATGTTTTTTTCCACACTAGATGTAAACCCTGACACTGGGTGTGTAGTGGAAGGAGTTCTTCAAAACGGTTGTGTGATACAATGCCCAAGAAGAGGATTTTCTGGATTCATGGCGAGTGTTCCTCAAAGTTACTGTGTAGGAATTGGCCTGCCAGTTGGTGTTTCATTACTTATGTCAACTACAAAGTTCAGTGAAATGTTATGTGTTTCAAACAGTGTCTGCTTCTGCCATATCTTGAGGAAACACAGAAGTTTAAACCAGTTTCCTTTATCTTTTATTAACATACTCTTCTATGGCACCTGAAAAATCTTTCTGCTGTATTTACTGACCAATGTGCAGTTTCAGCCAACTGTACAATGAACTGTTGTGCTGGAGAATAGCTATTTGGGGTGGGTGAGGGGGAATTGTGTCAGGTCTCATCTGGAATACTTTAGAAGAGGATTAATCACTTCCCAGTTTTGTTGAACCTGAAACAAGACTTTCTGACTAAAATGCACATAACTTAATTTTTCTGTGGCTGGCTATAAAAACCACCAAGAAATCATGCCATCCAGCAAGGATATTTTAATTTCGTTTTAGGAAGAAAGAGACTTAGTTTGGCACTGAGTCACGGTGTAGTGGAAATATTCATACAGAAATAATAGTGGCTTTTTTTTCCTATACCCTATAATCCTTAAGTAAGATTATTTTCATTTGCAGAAGCATAGACTCTCTTGCAGGGTTCTTCTTGTTCTCAGGGAAGGTAGAATCCGTTGTCAACAATCAAACTCTTGTGTTCTCATTTTCATGTTTCTTGCAAGACAAACAAAGACAACAACACAGATTCAGCACTGGAGTGAAGTTGTTTGATTGTGAAAATTAGACATAGAAAAGAGAAAATGAGTGTTTGCATCTGGGAGCAGAACGTGCATAAGATGTCAAAACGTTCTGGGAGAAAGGACAATTTTCCACAGATTGCTTGCTGTTGCAGGTTCACTGCAGTCATTATCAGAAGATGAAAATTAGAGTAGCCTGAATACATCATTAGTAGCTGTAATTCATCTCCAGTAATTTACCCTGCGCTTCCTCAGTGGAGGTGCATGAGCGCACATCGTACATCACACACATCAAGAGGCAGATTCAGAAATTGACTCCAGCCTCACATGTTCATGTAGTTGCAATGTTTTCTTTTTCTCAGCAATGCAGTGCAGAGCTACAGCCTTTGCCAAGCTGTATAATAGCCTCAAGTTGTGCCAGGGGAGATTTAGATTGTTGGACATTAGGAAAGATTTATTCACTAAGACAGTGGTGAAGTATTGGAACAGGATGCCCAGGGAGGTGGTGGAGTCACTGACCCTGGTGGCATTCAAAAAACACGTTGATTTGGCCCTACGGAACATGGTTTAGTGGGCATGGTGGGGTTGGGTTGACGGTTGGACTGGACGGTCTTGTAGGTCTCGTCAAACCTTAACGATTCTATGATTCTGTGTATACCCATGGGCAAAGCACTGTGACTAGGCAGGCCACTGTGAGTAGGCAGACCACTGAAATACACTGTTCTATTTGTATAGCACATAGTGTCATGGAGCAGGAACAAGGCTGCAAAGCTATCTAATGTCTGACATTGAAGCAAAATGTCAGACTTTGTACTCAAAATGTATTTGTTAGCAAGGTCTCATACATTGACTTCTTCTTTGTTACGTAAATTAACCTGTCAGGTGCAGTGATCTGATCAACAGCTCATGGCACCTTCTTTCTGAAGAGATATTAGAAATCTGCTCTTAAGAGCCATTTTCAATTCTGTCAAGCCTTACTGATTAATTCCAGAGCAACTCTTGGCTCACTACTCTTGGGATGCAATGAGAAAAAACATACCACTGCTGAAATGCTCAACTTGAGGTGTAAATGACTGCTGAAATGTGCAGCAGTAGTCACCTAGCATGGTCTATTTTTGCATGACAACAATTTTCTGTCTTTCCTGGTTCGATGCAGTGCGTTCTCAGTGGTCATGTGGCCTCCATACTTATGGAAGTCCCATCTACTCTCTGACTTTGTATAATTTATTTCAGGAGCAGATATACATGTCCTTTCAGATAGTTGTTGAGAGTGATGAGGTCTCCCCTAAGCCTTCTCTTCCTCAAACTAAGCAGCCCAAACTCTCTCAATCTCTCCTCATAAGATTTATTCTCCAGGCCCTTCACCAGCTTCATTGGCCTCCTCTGCACTTGCTCCAGCACCTTGATGTCTCCCTTGTACTGACATGCCCAAGACTGGCTTTCTTGGCCACCTGAGCACACTGCTGGCTCGTATTCAGCTGCCTGTCAGTTAGAACCCCCAGGTCATTTTCTACCAGATTTTTTTCCAGCCACACTTCCCCAAGCCTGTAGTGTTGCATGGGATTGCTGTGACCAAAATGCAGGACCTAACACTTGGCTCTACTGAATCCCATACAATTATCCTCAGCCCATCCATACAGTCTGTCAAGGTCCCTCTGTATAGCCTTCCTAACATCCAGCAGAGCAACATTCCCTCCCAACTTGGTGTTTTCTATTAAAGATTGAGGCAAAGAAGCTGTTAAGCACCGCAGCCTTATCATGGTCCTTGGTCGCCGTGTTCCCTTATGTATCTAACAACATGTTGAGGTAATACCTATCCCTCCTGTTATTATCAAGGTACTTGTAAGAACTTGTTTTGTTATCCTTCGGCACCGTGGCCAATTTTAATTCTTGCTGGCCTTTGACCTTTCTAGTTTTCTCCCTACATAGCTTCACTGCCTGTTTGTAATCCTTATGAATTGCCTGCCCCCCTTTCCAGAGCTATAAATTCTCCTTTTACTCCTGAGTTCCAGCCAAAGATCTCTGTTCATTCAGGCTGGTCTCCTGCCCCATCATTTCGTTTTGCGTGTCTTGGGGATGGTCAGCTCCTGCACCTTTAAAATGAATTATTTTATAAATTTGTATGCCCAGCCTTCCTGGGCTCCCATGTCCTCCAGAACTGTCTCCAAAGTCATACTTTTACTGTCTCCACTCTTAACCATATTCTGAAAGTGACCAAAGTCTGCCCTCGCAGATAAACAGGAAAGAGCATTATGTGGCCACCCAATCACCTAAAGGTTGATTACAGCCACTGTAAAGAGGTGAGGAAGCATCTCAGCCATGTTCTCTGCTGCAATAGCAGAAGCATGAGTTTGCTCATCAAATTCCTTCTGTGGCTGGTCCCACAGGGAGACTAGTGCGGTCACCTCCCAAGTTTGCTTTAAGAGTGGCAAATTAAAATGTCTGCATAGTGAGGAAACCACTGTTACCAGGGCTCGTGGCCTATATGTGAAGTTCTGGTGGTCTCAGAGTCTCAGAGTTTTTTCTCAAGGTTCTAGCATGAGCCAGCCCTCTTTATAACTGATTCAAGCAGGAGCTGCTAATCTCTGCCAGACAATTAAAAGGCTACAAAACCCCAAAAACTTCTGTGGGTTCCTGGAAAGTTTTCTTCATTGCCCCTAGCTGGTCGCTTTCTGGGACGAATGACAATATTCTTCTAACATCCAGGGTTTATAAACTTGTGCTAGAGCCATTAGCTGAATATGAGACCTCTAGAAAATGCCAAAACCTATCACTAAAATGTCTTCTGTTGCACACATTGCAATCTACTTTTGCTGGAAGGCAGGAGACACTTGTGATATCAAATCAGCGATATGCAAGTACCTTAGCACCTAGAAAACACCTCTGTTCGTTGCTGGAAATATGTTTAGCATAAAATTAAATGTTCATGACAGTTCACCACAAGTTCTTATATGGTATTTACTGCCACATTACAAAAGCCTCGGTGGCAGAGTAGCAGGATTTCATGGCATTTGATGAAGAGTCTTTCAGAAGAAAGACATGGAAGACCCTTAACTTTAAATTACTTCAATCCCATCATTCCCTTAAACAGATATGTGAGACAAATGAGTCCATCATCCCTCATCATATCATCTCTCACTGCTCATCTGTGGAATTTTAGGATATTAAGAAGCTTGTGAGACAGGGGTGTTGATTGCCAAGTCGGCAGAAATTTAGACTTCTCTGTCAAAACTAAGCTCGTTTGACATGGGGAACCAAAATATTTCAATTGTATAATGATGAGAAGGCTTTGCCTTTGGTTTGGTTTGCTTTTTAAGTAGTTCTGGGATAGTAGTTGTCCTGCTCCGCAAGGCACTAATATTAGGGGATTCTTTGATGTGGAGAGGAAACTGTATTGTTCCTTGGACTGAAACACTAGAGGTTGTTCCTTCATGATGATGAACAAAGAGTGAAGGAAACTAGCAATCTGACTGTGAAATGGAGATCTCAAACATACACATGCCACATATGAGTGTGTACAGCTTTGAACTGTAGATGCCACATTGCTTGTCACTGTGTGTGTACTACATGTCTGTGACTCACACATTCCCATGTCTGCATGGATGTCCTCTAGTAGGTGGAAACTAGGGCTAACTGTAATACATCTCTGTTCCTTGATTAGATTGGCTAGCCTGTAGGTTTTTAATAAGCAGCATGCAGGTATTTTCCAGTAAGCTATAACCATGAGGATTCTTGGTGACTGACATGTAACCAGGCAGACTTGAAGCTAATTTGACAACAGCATAATATACTCTGGTCTTGAAAATGTTGCCCTACTTTGTTTAATTTTAAAATGAGTATGCTTCATTTTTTGTAAACTATTAAGAAATTCACTAGTGCAGTAACTACTGTTGTGTGTGTTCTAGCACTATCTGTAGCAGCAATGGCATCCTAACACTTATTCCAGGTGATTCATGTGTTGCCAGAGAAAGATTTTTTTGGGAAAGGGAAATGATTTATGGTTTTTGGTACCCTGCCTGTTTTCATTGTTTCAAACAATGCTGTCTTTAGGTATCTGATTAGATCCTTGCACTGCTCTTTTTATCCTCTGCAGTAACCTCCCCTCCCTCCCACCTCCTAACAACACTTCTCTTGGTGAGACCCTTACATGAAGAAATAGCCAAATCCTTATACAGCATTAGTTCCCCTTGGCAGCAGTCAGCTGCCAATCCAAACAAGCCACAGTCTCCTGCAGGGCTTTGGTTGATGGTAACAGGAACAGAGAGGAACCTGCAGGTAGTCTTTCAAATGTAAGTCCATGTATTTGTGGAGTTAAGCCCTGTGTTGTTCAGGAGGGAGTTTAATCCAGACAGTGCTGCCATCAAAGTGGTTAAAAACCTAAAAAGCAACATGACAGAGAGGTGCCCAGAATCAGCGTTTCGGCCACCAGAAAATACATGGTCTTAAAGTAAGCACTTGGATTAGTTTGTATAAAAATAACAAGTCATGTTGGTTTAACCACTTCTGGTCACTTGGAAGAAAAGCTTTGCAATGAAGTTGCTTAGCTAGGACTCCGAAGATCTGTGTTGCGTTCTGCTGCAGAATTCCTAGGTGACCCGGACAAGTTCTTTAATCTCTGTTCCCATCTAAAAACGTGCAGTGATAAAACTTGTTATTTATCTCAGGTTTTTAAATTGTGAAGTTGGACAGCAGTTGTATCCTATGAGGATACAGGGTATTCTGTAGAACGGAACTTCACTTCAGCTGAGCCTTACAGTCTTCTCCTTTCACATGGCTGATAGTGGTACCAGTGAAATAGTACAGTTCTATAGCTGAAGATTAAAGGAAAAAGTTATGCACCAACCCCAAGGTTTTTCAGGTTGCCAGGAGATTTCTTACACCTTGTAGAAACCTGTAATGTTTCTGAATTAGAAGGAGGCAGAGACTGAGGGAAAGGGGGAGAATGGACTCTTGTATTGAAGCAAATCCAATCAGTGCTCATCTTGTCTGTGGGAGAACAGAACTGCTGTACACGCCAGAGCAGGTGGGTTACTGAATCTGGAGCACAAAATGCTAAGTTGCTGCTGGGACCCAAGCTGTCTTCCTTTCAGCCATTATTTGGCAGCCATTATTTGAGAGTTCCTGCATGGCTTTTCAATGAACACAAAGAGGCAGATGGTTTCACTTAGTTCTGAAATGAGATGCAATCATATCCATGAATCGCACAGTGGCAAATCACAGTAATCTGCCTTACAATGCATCCCACTGCCACACCACCAACCTGCAATGTACTGCAGCAGCGGAAAACCATCCTCACTGACCTGAGCTCTGTCTGACTGCAAAGTGCCGTAGTGAAGCAGTAAGGTACAAAAAGAAGAGCTTTTTGCTCCAGCAAAGAGCAATCTTAACAGGAGTCAAGTCTCACTAATAGTTTCATTCAGTTTGCATGACTGCATGTTGTGAATAGTTGTTATTGTGGTTGTTGGTCTAAAAATAACCTGCAAAGCTGGCTCTTTGAACAGTAGTTATGTATGTAGAGTAGTGTGAAGACTCATACTGTCTCAGAGCTAACACTTTCACAAGGAATTGAATTTCTCCTGTATTAGCTGCCTGCCACTTCTGCTGTCCAGAGACACTATGTGAACAATATTCCTGATGAATCTTGTCTAATCAGCAGTAGGAATAGGATTAGAAACTATTTTTATGTTCCCTTCTTCTCATCAGAGCATCTACTCTTATTTTAAATTATTAAAATACCAAACTGGAGTCTTGTAAGCAAAAAGATAGCTACTAAGGCAGGAGACTCTGGAGAGTTTGCTCTGGAATATTCATATCTCATGTCTGAGCAAAGAAGAGAGAGAGAAATTTGCAGAGAAGAGAGTATTTACTGCTCTAGACGCTAGAGTGGCACCCCAGTGTAGGGAAGCCATCAGTTACAAGGGTAACTCTTCTACCACTGTTTTTCTATAACACGACAAGAGGCTATTTTATCTATTTAACTACACAATGCAAGTGCCTTTTGCCAAGAGCAAGTTGGCAAACATCAGTTAAGAGATGTGTTAATTGAGTAACAGACAATATTTGTCATGAGGGAGCTAGATGTCTCAGGGTTGTCTGCCTCTGGATCGTGACAAGTTCTGCAGTACAGTATTTGTTTAAGCAGCACATCCCTGCTGTGCTGTGTGGGTTCTGATGTGGCTATCATTCCAGACAGGACTGGCTGTAACCCCTGGAATAGATCAGCAGTGTGAGCTATATTTTGTTTTATTGCGGTAACCCTTGCAACCTGAGAAGTCAATAGCTGAATTTTTTAGTTTAATTTATCTTATAATACACAAATGGCAGTGTGCTTCTGGTAAGGAAACTCAGTTCTGTTTATTTTTTCCCAGTCTATAAAGAAATGTATTCACCAGATCTTGCTATTTCAATCATTTTGAAACTGCAGTCTTGAGATTATGCTCCTCACAAACTCTACAAAGGATCACTGTCTAAATATTCCTGGGAACTAGTGATCTCAAGTTAATTATTGTGTGGTGTTGGTGCCTGTCTTCATAAGATATCAAGTCACTAATCTTCAAGAACTTCCAGAAATCAGATTGCAACAGACTGTCTTGAAATGCCTTAAGTAAGCTTGTCTCCTGATGATGGACACTAGAACTTACTAAAATTAGTCTCCTTTCGGATAGATCAGCTCAAAATCTCTAGTAAATTTTGAATGCTAAGGAGCCGCATTGAGTGCTTTTCCATGGTATATAATTTTGAAATATTACTTGTTTCCTAAACTTCGTAATTCTTTAGGACATCTAGAATTATATGAGCTAATGTGCATAAGAATTGTATTAAAAAAAGATTGATTGAAATTAATGCTTCTGGGATTAATTTTAAAAGTATTGTACTGAGTTTGCATCAGCAATGACTCAATTGATTCTGATGTTAACTTCCTATCTGCTGTCTGGAAACATGTGATGTGTATGTACTACTCACATTAAAAAACACTGTGATTCACAGAATCACAGAACATCAGGGATTGGAAGGGACCTTGAAAGATCATCTAGTCCAACCCCCTGCCACAGCAGGATCACCTAGACTAAGTCACACAGGAACGTATCTAGATGGGTTTTAAATGTCTCCAGAGAAGGAGACTCCACAACTCCCTGGGCAGCCTGTTGCAGTGCTCCGTCACAGTCACTGTGAAGAAGTTCCTTCTCACGTTGATGTGGAACCTCTTATGTTCCATCTTACACCCATTGCCCCTCATCATATCACTAGATAACGTTGAGAAGAGCCTGGCTCCATCCTCCTGACACCCACCCCACACATATTTATAAATATTAATGAAGTCACTCCTCAGTCTCCTTTTCTCCAAGCTCAAGAGACCCAGCTCCCTCAGCATTTCCTCATAAGGTAGGTGTCCTACTCTCTTCATCATCCTCGTTGCTCTATGCTGGACTCTCTCCAGCAGCTCCACGTCCCTCTTGAACTGAGTGGCCCAGAACTGGACACAATACTCCAGATGTTGTCTCACCAGGGCAGAGTAGAGAAGGAAAGGAACCACTCTCGATCTGCTGGTCAAGCATGACTTCCCTTTGGAAGTGTGGTTAATGCAGATGCCATATATTTGGAAATGAAATTGATTCTAATGCTAATATTAAGGAAAGCAGATTAACTTGGTGCTGGCAGTATGGAAAACTGGTCATACCATTCTGGAAGTGGTGCAGAGGGTAAAGTGTAAATGTCAAGAGAACAGTTCTTCCCTAACCCTCTATTGCCTCAAATTTTTGTTCAGACCTGGGTAGTTAGAAAACAGTAAAACTTTGGCTTTTGAGTATGTTTTCTATTTTTTATTACACAAGAGCATTTGTTAGAGCAAGAACTATCCCAGTCATGTTCATGTGTTTTAGACCAAAACTGATCCATTTCCAAACAGCCTGTGATAAGACTGCCTGTTTGAAAACAAACTCAAAGCCATGCAGGGTGTCTCTAAAAGATGTGGTCTTTTTTGCACACTGTGTGAAAATTACCACTGAAAGAAAAATATTAGAAATCTAATCAAGAATTGGCTGACACCCCTGAGACTCTCTGCTGGGCAAAGTTTGGTTGTTTATTTGTGTGCTGGCCAGTATTGCTAAATATGCTCTCAAAATTGTACTGGGATCATTTCAGACACCAGCAGTTCAGGACGTGAAACAGTTTCACAAGAAACTCAAAGGTATTCACCAGCTGTTCAGTTCCTTGGAGATGCCAAACCATCAGATGTCATGGCAATGAACATACTGTCTCAAATAATGGTTTGGATTGTGTGACAGAATGAGTAGGAATGCATTTTGTGGAGGAATGAAAAAGGCACATTGTGTTTTGCTAAGTCATCAAGGTGAATTAGCTCACCAAGGAGTTCACCAAAGAGTCCTTGTCTAAGGAGAGGAGGAGGCTGTGTGGTCAAGAGCAGTGGCAGAAATGAGCCAGGCTTCCTCTTTCCTTTTCAGCAATGTCTTCATGACATGGCTCAACTTTAAGGTAGACCTTTTCCCTTTAACAGGGGAAGGAATGGGTGATGAGAATAAGTCCTAATGGAAAAGTTATGACTGAAACTGTTAAGGAGCTCAAAAAGAGATGTTTTCTAGATGTCCATGGAATATAATTGCCGCTTCAGTATGCGTAAGATCCTTGAAAGCAGAAACCAGGTAATGAAAACTGGATCCACAGCTAGTTCTCTCTTGATGGAGTATATTGCCATCTTGATTATAAATAAGAAAAACTATGTGTTTACGGATACAAATCTGGTATATGGAGGAAGCAGTTTTAATTCCCTGTTTCATCACACATTTCCAGTGCTGCCTTGAGGAATTCTCAGTCTTGTTCTCTACTACTTCTCTGACAAATGGTCATTAGAAAGCATAGAAGTTCCCCATCTTGCAGAGTGCTATGAAAATGAATGCATAAAAATTGGAAGGTGCTCAGACCCTGTGCTAACAGGGACCGCACTGAGACACTGGATAGATGGCATTACGCATTCATTTCTGCTCAGCAATGAGAAAGAAGATAAATTTCTCTAATGCTTTTAGCTTTTTTACTCAAGTATTGTATTGTCTCAAAAATATGCATTTCTTTACATCAGGACTCTCTAAGCTAAATGTTTCATGGAGAAGGGGAACAAAACCCCATATTTTAATATGATTATAGATAATTCAATTTCCATGCTGGTGATCAGCAATTAATTAGTAGCTGAAAGCATTAATCCACTTTGTGAACCACAAAGCTACAGTCTATCCAATGACTCCAAGATAGAGCAAACCTTTGGAGCCAGTTTAGTAATATAAGTAGAGCACAAATCTGACCAAAGCGATCTAATGAAAAAGTTCAAGCACAACTCAATAGTCTCTAGAAAGTTAGAATTCCAGAATAATTGAATTCAGAGTAATTTCATCCATTTGTGTGGGCTTCTGTGAAGTGGGAGATGGACAAGAGTTTTATTTCATTCTGGCTCATGTAAAGAAATCTTAGACTTTTCCTTACTGATCGGATTACTTTCAGTTTTCAGGATGACATTTTATAGGAGTTTGTTAGGACTGTCTGCTATTGTTCCTCACGTAATCTTATGGAAATTCTGGGTAGAAGTTAACAATTGTGGTGGTAAAACCATTGTGTTACACATTTTCCACACACAATAAATGTGAGTGATTTGCTAAATGCCTGCCAATTGCATACTGTAACTTTCCCTTTCATGCAATTATTCATATAAGCTAGAGACTCAATCAACACTAGCTTGCGATTCTGCCTTTATAACAATTAAACCAGTTGTGGTATTGTAACAAATTCTTGTATCTCCTACTGGCAGCTACAATTTTGGTTGAAAGGATGGTGAATATAATCTACAACAGTTCCAAAAGGGGGAAGAACTGCGAACAAATTCCAGCACAGTTTTTTTTGTGGTTATTTGCGAAGTTCCCAGCAACTTCCATCTGTCTACCCTGAGTTCCATGTAATAAGTTAATAGTGCAATAATAGCTGATGAACTGGGAGGGAGCAGAGGATGCAACAGAGCTGTTCTAAGAATGGAATGATGTGCCCTTACGATGATAAACTGATCCCATTCCATTAAATCACAAAGCTGTCTCCACTCTTCTCTTCATCCCACATGAGCGGCTGAAGAAAAAATCATGGAATGCTATTGCTCACTGCAGCTGTCAGGAAATGATACTAATTAGTTTAATTTGCAATAACACAAGCACTTAACTCTCCAAATAATCTAAGTTAGTAAGTCAGTTTTTATATTATGACAGTGACACATTTAAGAGACTCTGGAGCAGTGATTTCTTTAACCTCTGACTCAAATGTTGTACAAAGGAGCATGGCAAAACTCTTTGTCCCAGGTTATTCTGGTACCAGCTTGTGAGGGCAATTCCTTGGTAAGAAGCTGTAACAGCATTACATAGAGAAGAAAACTTGACAGCTGTCATATGCTGGTGGCAATGTCAAGTAGAAATCTTAGTTAAAAAAACCTAACCTACTAACCTAACTGTCCTATGGTATCAGTTTCTATAAAACCAACAAAACATGGTCACACGGACTTGTTTCTTTCATTTGATGTCTTTGTGCTGGTTTTGAATTTGGCCATAGTTTCTTATTTGTTTCATTTTCTGGTACTCACACTCTTGTCTTCTGGTATTGTGCATGAGTTCCTAATGCTTCTGGCCAAGGTGTAAAATGTTAATGAAACATTTAGAACTGCTGGCCAAACTCAAAAAGAAAAAACCCCCTAGATTTGCTTGAAAATAATGAAGACTTTTTTTAAAGAAATACACCTATAAGTAAGGTTGAATTTGCTTGCTCTTCCTCTTTAGACTTCTTGTATTGAAGTAATAGGTAGTTGTTCAATGTTGTGAAACTCTGATAAAATCAGCAATTTAACATTGCATCAACTTGCTAGCTTTAGAGTTGCAGGGCAATCAAACCTTGGAAATGGATGTTGTTTCAAGCTCTATGCAAACTCAAATACTACGTTAATTAATGCTTTGCTTGTGTTTTCTGCTAATGTTTGCTTGTTTAATATGATGATGAAAACACTGGTGTGGAGAAAGAGGGAAATGGACATATGCTGGCAGGGCTGATTTTACATTTTTAACCAAGACTTAAATGTGGGACCTTGAACAAAGAAGAAAATTCATGGGCAAGTTCCCCAATGAATAAAATTGTGTAAATTGGTGGATCCGGAAAACAGATACAATAAGCTGATTTAGAAGCCTTAACTGTGTTGACTTTTAAGGCTTCAGTCAGAATTCCAAGATTAGATTTTAAGAGCTTTGTGAAAATGGTACAGTTTCAATGTATGCAATCAATCGTAACCCTCTCAGAATCTCCTCTGCTTCCTGGATTTTATTTCCAGCCATCACTTAGAGACATACTCTTCATGAGCTTTACAGTCTAGTGAAAGTCTGAAAAAAATGAATGTTAGGGGTGGTGGTAGCATTTTTGAAAGTGTACCAGTATAATAAACAGCAAAAAAAGGTGTAGTCAGGGAAAAAAGGGAAGAAAACAAAAGCTTATTTACTTAAAGAAAAAAACCTGCTAGAACTCCTTCTTTATCCTGGTTTCTTCAGACCTCATAACTCAGTTTATCAACTGTCAATAACCAAATGCATGTTTCTCTTTTCCCAAGAGCTGATTAAATCTGTGGTCTCCTCCTGTAATTCATAGCATTCCATTGTGTTTGTTTCTCCTGGAATTTTCAGGCTGAATTACTGTAACTAATACACCACTAACTCTGTTCTGCAAAAGTCCTGACCTTTTGAAAGTCTCCGTCTTAGTAGAAAATTGGCATAGAAAATTTCAACACAATAAATGCTCTAACATTTTACTTTATCTTGATCCAGAAATACATATACACCATCTTAGTAAGTTAGCTTGCCACCAGTATCAGGTTGGGTTAGAGACTTCTGAAGACGAGAAGATAGGAAAAGACGGACAATTCAATTTGCAGTGAATTAGGCATAACCAGGAAAAGACTGAAAATGTAGTCCTTTTGGCCTTACTCTGAAACACAGATTCATGTACAAGTACCCAGGCATGCACTGATCACTAATCTTCCCAGAAGCTACTTTCCTTTTGGAAAGAATCAGCTTTTCCTGTCTGCTTCAGAAAGAGCTGGAAAAAGGTTTTGTAGCTGAAAAAATTAGTACATGTGTCTGACTATCCCTTGATTTCAAATCATGGTGTTAGGTCATCAGAACCTACACCAATTGGGAAAGTATTCCAAGTGACCGATGCTAAGTATCTTTGCCAGGCAGAGATACCATCTCCTTGTCACTGTTGCCATGTCAAGATACTTGCTTATGGTGGCGTCATAGTAGCACAGTGCTGCTTGAGATCAAATGGAAGTTAGCGGAGGTTGCACAGAAGAGAATGTCTGTGGTAATTGGATGGTTATAAAATGACTGTCACCTGGGGGTGCTTATGTGTTGGTTGAACCAGTGTAGTGGGCAAGGTTACAGAAACAAAAGGGGTTTATTAACTATGTACTGAAAGAAAAAAAAGCCCAAACAAGTTAAAACACACAAACCAGAAACCTCCATCATAATGCAATGGCGGTGGGAAAACGACTGATGAGTTGGGAAGATTTTTATTAAAAGTTAATAGAATAATAGAATAGTTAATGAACTTTGATTGTTATTAAAGGTTGATAGAATAACAGAATAGTTAATGAACTTTGCTATGAATTAACTAACAGTTTTCCTCTCACAAGAAGAGGAGGGAGAAATTGTCTTAACAAGCTGCTCTTCCTCTGAAGATAAAAGAAATAGCCAAGTGAAGAAGAGGGAGGATTACTGTGGGCTGTTGGAATTTCTTAATTGGGTGATGTTTAGATTAGCAAAAAGACGTGTGAAGCATGGGGGCATAAATCGTTGTTAAGCTGTAAATCGTCACAAAAAGGAGGGAAGAATGTTATCAGAAAACCTCAAACCTCAAGGCCTGTATGAGGTGATGAAAATCAGAGCTCTGTTGGCTTCAGAGGGAGGGAATAGGAACTTAGAATTAATAGAATATGTATGCATCAATTAGATATGTAAATTAGGAACCCTATAAACTATCCTAATTGGTTGTAAGCGGCATTCGCAGAGTATCCCATGTCCTTGTTAGGCCAAACGTGTTGTAATTAAACTACTACACAAAGTTTTTTGCCTCTATATCATCAAAAGTGTTTCTAACATACACATTTATGAGAAAAATGAGCAAAGAACTATGCAAGCAGCCTGTGTTTCCAGCCAGGGTCCCTAATGCAGAGCACATGCATGCACATTTTCAAAGGCACAAGGGGAATGGCCACCCCTCGCTGTCTCAGCTCCCGCCATTTTTCCCAAGCAATCTTCCAAAGATTTAAGAGTTACAGGTCCTTTCAGCTCTATTCTTTGGCTTAGTCAAAACACCTCCAATCTTTCTAAGCAGCAAGATGACAAAAGAATTTCTCTTCTTGCTGTCTAATTAATCAAGAGGGCAACGACAGCATATGCAGCCATGTGATGACACACAATGTCAGCAGCCACATAGCCGTGTCCAGTAAGGACCTTCCTGCTCCTTCTCTGGGCTTTGGGTTCTCCCTCTTTGAAGTTGTCTCACTGTCTGACAACTGCAGGCTTGTAGCAGCTTCATTTTGTGGCTCGATGCAGGGACGAATCAACGTTGGTGGTTTCCTCACGGCATGAGTGGGGGAAGTGCTTTCCATTGGCATGGCGCTACACCACACGCCTCATCTCGGCAAGCTTGGTTTGGCATGGCGGCAGGAAGGTGCAACATGCCGCCACCATCCTACACCATCATTGCAATTGGTACATCATTCCAGCCTGGCCAAGACCGTGGCTGCGAATGGCTGGTGGATGCAGCGCTGCCACTGCATCCAACCCCATCCTGCCCGTAGCCCAACACTAGGCTGCAGCCATAGTGTGTGGAGAAATAGACAAAATGACTTGAGCCTACATATGAAAAGGCAATAGCCAAATGATGGCTATCTCTGCACGGTATGGAACCATAGGATTCCTTTGAAGAGTAAAACCTTTCTTAGCACGTGAAACAAACTCCAAACTAAAGGTGAGCTGCCACAGGATGGTCTCACTGCATGGGACCAGAAATAACAATATGCTACATTTTTCCTAAAGGAGTAGTTTCTGCCACCTTCCTCTTAGTGAGAACTAGTAATTCCTGGGAGCAATGTGGATAGGACAGCTTGCTAGCTTTCCCCCACTCCTTTTTTCTAATCTGTTGTTGCTGGTGCTCATCCTCCATATATCTGATTTTCAGTGCTCACTTTGGTGTTATAAAATATTTTGCTTTGAGCTGGGCTCTTCTCAGTGTCATCTAGTGATAGGAAAAGGGGCAATGGTTGTAAGCTGGAACACAGGAGGTTCCACATCAATATGAGAGGGAACTTCTTCACAGTGAGGGTGACAGAGCACTGGAACAGGTTGCCCAGGGGGGTTGTGGAGTCTCCGTCACTGGAGATGTTTAAGATCTGCCTGGATGTGTTCCTGTGTGACTTGGTCTAGGTGATCCTGCAGTGTCAGGGGGATTGGACTAGATGATCTTTTGAGGTCCCTTCCAATCCCTAATGATTCTATGATTCTATTTTTGATGCAGATCAAATAAAACAACCAGAGCCACTTTACAGCTAGACTGCACAAATTTCTGTACAATTTCCTGTTACAAAATAAGCAGATAAATTACTCAATAAAAAAAATCCTAGTATTGTTCAACAACATAAATTCACAATTTAAATGGAGAATTTTCAAAAATCTGCATTAAACAGAGTCACTTATTTAAGAGAAAAACTTTTTGTAGCCTTTGCAACATTGATTCTTTTAGTTAGAATCAAAGCAAAAAGTAGGTTTTTAAAACCAGCCTAGTCTCTGAGGACAGCAACAGAGCAGAATTGAAATAGTTACATTCTTTCTGCTGTTTTTTTTAATAGGTTGTTATGTTCTAAACCCACAATGAAAAATAACTTCTCCTAAAGTGTGTAATTACCCTCTGTCACTCTCAAACCTCCTCTGGTTTCTGAGCTCATTTAATACTAGTGAACAGATGAACAAATGTTGCAAATGAAGGTACTGTCAATTTGTTACTCAGCACATAAATACCTATAATGATAGTGTGCTTGTCAGCATCCATTGTTTCCAGGTCTGCCCATTTTCTATTTCTTCAGGGAATACCATCCTCTTGTGCAGAAAGTGAGAGACAAACAGGGATTTCAGACCAAGCTAAATAGGCACCAAGAATTAGAGTGTGTATAATGGTCTCTCTATTCCCCCAGGGTTTAGATTCCTGAATGAAGAAGCTTTAGCTTGCACGGACCCAAGTCAAATCTGGACTCATTTGCCTACTAACAAGGATTGAAAAGTGTGTTGAAAGAGTGAATCGAGGCAAAATGTCCAGGTTTGTCTCTAGTTTGTGAAAAGCAGCTCACTTTGTATGCCACATTCCACTTAGCCTATTTCATATCTGAAAAGACACAACGAGGAAATGTTCAGAGAAATGCAGTGGAAATCTCTGGAACGACGACTGTGGGAAAATTCATGGACAGCATTTTGTATGGGAAGGAGGGAGTGAAAGAATGTACATCTAAGGATATAAAACAAATAATCTCTCATTATCTCCCTTACAGATATTCTGACCTAAGACTATTGCCTTGTTCTTGCCACCTCTCAAAGCTGCCTGGCAGCTGCCTTGCAGCTGTACAAAGTATTTAACTGAAAATATTAGAATAGTGGTTGTGCTCTAGCAAACTCATGTTTGTTTTGCTGTGTAGGTACCATTACCCGTTAGAAGTGGCAGTGCATGAGTAGAAGGCAAACCATATCCTGGGCTGCACCAAAAGAAGTTTCATTAGCAGCTCAAGGGATGTGATTCTCTCTATCTACTTTCATGAGACCACATTTCGAGTACTATGTCAAGTTTGGGAGTCCTCAATATAATAAGGGCGTGAAGCTGTTGAAGCAAGGCCAGAGGAGGCCACAGGGATGATCAGAGGGCTGGAGTACCTTCTTATGAGGACAGGTTGAGGGAATTGGGGTTGTTCAGTCTGGAGAAGAGAAGGCTCTGGGGGAACTTTATACATCCTTCCAGTACCTGAAGGGGGCTGCAAGAAAGCTGGAGAACATTTTAAAAGGACCTCTACTGATAGGACAAGGGAGAATGGCTTCAAGCTAAAAAAGGGTACATTTAGATTAGATCTTAGGAATAAATTCCTCCTGTGAAGGTGCTGAGGCACTGAAGCAGGTTGCCCAGTGAGATTGTGGATGCCCCCTGCCTGGAAGTGTTCAAGGTCAGGTTGGACAGGGCCCTGGGCAGCCTTGTCTAGTGACAGGTGTCCCTGACCATGGCAGGATGGTTGGAATAAGATGATCTCTCAGGTCCTTTCTAACCCAGATCTAGACCATGCCATGATTCTATGAAAGCTGCATGGGCCTGTGGAGTGTTTTGGTGCACTCAATACGCATGTAGGGCTGGTGAAATGCTTGTGAAGGAAGGGACCATGCTGCCTTGCAGTTATGTGTGGGTAGAAGACTTTACCCAATAGATACACTTGGAAGGTCTGTAGAGTCAAGCCTGTTAAGGATTTTGGCCTCTCATATCACCTTGGTTTCAGCTTTTAGGTTTTTCCTCATTTTCAGACACAGTTAAATTGTGTCCATATCCTACAGACTGTTCTAAAAGGAAGCCTTAACTTTCATTCCAGTATTTGCTGAAGGTTAAGAGTCATCAAAGACCCAAACTCATTTTCTTCATACACTTAGATCCAATGGATTTTGTGAAAGAAGGATCACGAGACATAGATACGGGTAAATTCAAACATGTGTGAACCCTGATACATCCTAGGCCACAAATTTCAGATCTCCCTGAATCCTGTAAGCATATGAGGTGGGCCAGGCGATGTGAAGTCATTTGCTGCAATTCTAGTAGAAACTGGTGTGGGCCATGTGGGTATGTGCAAACACATACATTATTTCTCCTGCTGATTCTGTTTTCTTCAGCCTCTCCCTTCACATTAAGACTGGATCTGAATCTGCTATTTCACAGATCTGGCCCTGCTACTTTTTTGCAGATAAGGCATCATTTTTTGCTCTGCTTTTATTATATAAATTCCCTAACATTTTAAATGGAAAAAAATTGCTACTGTTCTGTGTAATGTTTGAAACATCGCTATTTACAGCATAGGCTTCTTCAAATGGGTTGCACTGATGTTGCCCTCAGAAAGCACAGTGCAGATGGGATAAGGCTAGGCTGTGACATTTTTTATGAGCAGTGGGAAAATCTCCTCAGGGCAATAATTTGCTTTGCTACACACAAACATGCCAGGGCAGAGTCTACAGAAGTCCCTAAAATACCTTCCTCCAGAATAGATCCTTGTTATTTGGATGCAAAATGTAAGGCTTTGTCAGTGCTATATATATTCAGTGATCCCATAGACAGTGTTTACGCTGGGCTCCATTGTTTGTCTGCTTCTCTAGAGGGAGAGCGCATGTATCTTAAGTCTGATAGGGAACCCAGACTGTCTCGGGTTTGGCCTGTTGTATTTTCCAGAATTGAAGGTACAATCAGTGGAATTTGAAACATATATGAAAATATCACAAAATAAAATATTATGAATGCTAAGTGGAATTAACCTCTGAAATACCCCACTGCATGATATTATTTGGGCTTTGGGCTTTTCTGTTTGTTTAGTTTTTTAATAGATGGTTTTATGTATCAAAGTTAGTCTGGGAAACAGTTTTTAAACAGATGAAAATGTCATGACCAAAATGGCTGTTAATAGTCAGGTGTCATAATAATGTTTCTGAAGATGTCATTTTCTTTTCACTCTCTTTTAGTAGCAGGTCCTTAAAATGTGTGCTGAACTGCCAAAACTCCTGGCCATTAAAAAAAAAAACATGCCTGCCTCATCTGAACCTCATCTTTTCATTGGCATTTACCCCTGATCCATCTCTTTAATGTCTTTCGGTATCAGAACTTCAGGCTTGTAATTTCTATTTTAGAACTAAAAACAATTGTCTCAAAAAATCAAGTTGTGAATAAAAGCTGGAATTTTGGTAAGATTACAAAGGATGAAGATGAGCACTGCCCACCAACAGTTCTGCTCCCAGCTCATGCTTCTACTCCTTCACTTTGAGGGCACCTGTGTGTATCCATGCATCTCTATAGGAAAGTGAAGCTTTTATGGTCTTTGCTCACTGCATTCTAGCAATTTTCATTTTATGAGGTGCACAAGACATGAGGATGATAAACCACATTCATAAAAGAGAAGGAGAAATGGCAGCTTTTATTCTTTTTATCCTTGTCTTTTTTATCTTCCTTGCTTCATAAGAGAACAAGCTCTTGGGCCCCTTCCGTGAGTTGGAGTGAAGGTTAAAATCAAATACTCTGTTCCCCTAATTTGATGAAGCTTTTTTCCTTTTCTGTTGGAATTATCATCCATGTCTGATTATGTCCTCAATGTGTCGGAACAAGGCCCAAACTCAGGGCCTTGTCTATCAAAAGCAGACCAGGTGATAAATTCCTGGTGCCAAGGCCCAAAAGCTATAGACTGCAAGTCCTTGCTGCTGTGCAAATATTCATCATCAGTCCCCCTTTTCTTTGAAAGTTTTGACCAGGAGCAAAATGCTGTCACGAGCTCTATCACAACGATTCAGCATCAGTCCTGGCTGGTTAGTACAATAGCACCAGTGGGCTCAGCTTGCTGGTGGTAGAGGCACATGATCCCTTGTGCATTGAGTAATTCCTGCAGTGGACAAGACAAACTGCAGTGTTTATCTTCAGTTCATGTGTAATGTATGGGACAACAGACTCTGAGGCTGATGAAATGAAGGAATGGGTTGTGGTTTTTTATTGATTCAATAGCTGTTCAATCGATACAAACCTGAGGCCAGATTTGTGTTGTAACTGAGTCCAGTGATTAGTACCACAACTGTGAATGCCACAATCAAATTCTCACTGATTTTATATAGTACTTAAAAACAACTTGCAAGACCACAAGGTGATATTACCTTCCTATAGATCTGTTTTCTTATTAGTTTTTAGGTTTAATTATATTTCTGCTTGTACTATACATCTCCCAGGCCTGCCTCCCTCATCTCACAAACACAGGTGTACAAATGATGTACATGATATATTGAAAGGACCCAGAGGTTCTTTGCAAATTATGGATTTGATTCTCCCTTTTCAGCCATTATCTTTCCATCTGTGGAGGAGTGTGACAAACCAGCTAGGCCAGCTGTGAGGCTGTGTCATGTAACTGCAGCAGTCAAGGCATTTGAAAGCAAGAGAAAGATAGGTGCTTTAGATCTTGATGTCCTTTTCTCTGAAGAAAAGGTCTTCTCCATCCCCATCACAGAAATATGCCTAGAGAGGCTGCTGGAGTTAGTGGCCTTTAAATGTACTTATGCTTGGGGGAACAGATGCCAAGTGTAAAAACATGGCTGCCAATGGCATTTACATCTGTGAACCGAAGGGGATGTATGGCCTTGAGATAGGGACATGCATCCACCCCTTAAAATTGTTACTTGACTCAGTTCCCCCAGTTCCTGTTGGCAACAGAGAAGTATTGTTTTCTCAAAGCATTTGTAAGACCTAGCTTTTGTTTTCTTCAAAATGTAAGTGCACAAGAGCCAATCGTCAGTGTTCATCATGATCTTTCAAAGGCAGCAAGAGGCAGCAGTACAATTAACAATTCACCAGAATGAACACAAATCTGTCCAAACGAGGGTGAGGAAAGCAGGACAGCACTGTCCTGAATACATTGTATGACACAGAGACAGTTCTAGGCTGGCTGGTGCTGTGTGAGGACCAAAGCCTCATCTTTCTCTTGATGAAACCATTGTCAGGTGCTAGCCATCAAAATGTGCAAGTTGCTTTGCCATCTTTCAGAAAGGAAGAACGAAAGGTAGAATAATGTTTTACAGGTGGTTTCAGCAGTTAATTAAAATCTGTTTCTACTGATGTATTTATTTTTCTATTATCACTCAGTTTTTACATAACTCCCTCTCCTGTGACACAGCAGATTCCTAATATGCTCTTAATGTGTATTTTTTTCTGAAAAACTCATTTTTCTGTGTAAAAAAACCCAATAAACACATGTTTTGGGGTACAAAACCTAAGCTCATTGTTAAAGTCACGGAAGAGTTTGCTTTGTAATGACGACCACACTTTGCCTGTGTGTGTCCACTATACCTGAAAAGAGCAGATCTTGCTATTCAGGGTTCATGCTTTGACATATTTTACTCAAGGAAAAAAGAAAAGTTGGAGTTTTCTTTGAAAAAGCTCTTCAAATATGGTTGATCAACTAGGAAAGCACTCAGCTATCATTTGAGATTATAAGGTTTGTGCAAGTTTGCATATCAATAAATAATAATACATCTGCCATTCAGGTCTTGTTCCAGGGAGCTGAAGTGGAAGAGCATATATCTTAACCTCTGTAGTTTTGCTTTTGCCTGAGGCAAGATCCTGGCTCCATGGAAAGCAGTGGCAAATCTTGCATGAGTTTAGTGACGCAGGATTTCTTCTCAGATTTTCAGTATTATGGTGGGCATCACACATCACTGGCCAAAATCTGGCTCAGTCTCCATAGTACTTACAAGTGTTACCTATTGGAATGAAGTTCCAGTGCTTACATGGCCAAAGAAAACCCTTCAGTTACGTTTATTAACACTGAGGCTAAAGAGAAATCATGTGTGCCTTTCGACCCAAGCAGAGCATGAATGTGTACGAGTGCTCCACATCTCACTTAGTCTAAGACACAAAATGAATGGGAAGGTATCCACTGCTTCTAGAACATCAAAATGTTCTGTTTTAATTTTGCTTTTGATTTCTTGCCGTAATTGTCAAGGCTCTAAGTGCGCCAAAGGCCTTAATGGCCCTGATCTGCCTCAGCTGGGGCTTCCCCTTACACATCCCGGCATGGAGCCCAGGGACTCTGAGCTTGTCCCCACTAGCCCATGCTACTTCTTGGAAATAATAAATCTTGTGATTTGAGAAATAAACAACCCACACAGGAAAGAAGCTATTCAGGTCAGGATAAAGCAACTTTTTGGTGGTAGTTAAAGAAATAGAATAAAATTTTGGAGATTAACCAAGGGTATTCCAAATATATATACTGATAGCAAAGAGTACATGTTTTGTTTGTTTGGACCTTTTTTTTTTACCTTTTATTTCTGTTTAATCTTCCTACTCTTTCTATCTGCAGTGGGAAATACATGAAAATTTGATGGCTCCTGACCCTAACACTGCAGTTCACAAACATACAACCAACACAAAACCCAGGCAATGACAAGAAATACCTTCACAAAGAATGCCATCCTACAGAAATATCACAATGAGCCAGGGCATGTTTTTTTAATCACAAATACCCCAAACAGCATGTAATTGTGTTATTTTTGTGTAATGCTTGTTACTAATGCATTGTCAGTAGAAAAAACCTCCAAATTCCTAAGAATCAATCTGAATAATTAATTGTAGCCACCTGCTTAAACTGAATGGCTCTAAACCCTAAGGCAACAGGATCTACAAGACAGTAACTCTCCAAAAACAATAACAGTTATCTAAGGTCAAGGTCAGTATCAGCTGAAAACTAGAAAAAGTTGATAAATTTATCCAAGACTTGTGACTTTGTCAGTTGAATTAAAAGGGAGAATTATTGTGTCTTCAAGGGAGATACTTCAGTGAGGCAGCCCTATCTGCATGGTAGTTTATTTTTTTGTTGCACTGATAATCTTTGGTGGTTATGGAGTTTATTACCAGAAGGCAGAAAGGAAGCAAACAATAAATGTGCCTGCCTGGCAAAGTTTGCTTAAAATTGCTTTGATATTAGCTAGTGATTTTGCCTGTGGAGTAGGGGCTGCAAAGGTTTCATTGATATGGTTATACTGACAGGTCATTAACTCCTCTGATTTGTCACTTTAAAGTAGCTTTCTATGAGCCAGAGATGACTTAGTGTGAGTTAAGGAGGCCTAACAAACTAACCCAAAGAAAACACAAGACAGGAAGACTGAGTAAAACTTTTTTTCTTTAGTGCTCCTTATTCCTGGTTCTAGTTGATTTTATCAATAAGATTGTTTTAGTTTGTACCAGCCTACACAAATCCCAGACTTCAGAAACAGAATAAATGAGAAGGGAATCATCTGAAGGCTTGTTCAATATTTAAACAACCTCTACAGCAACAGTTGTCAGTGCAGAAAAGCAAATACTTAATGGTTATATGTGTATGTGTTGCGGATGAACCGTAGTAAACTGGTCCTTAAAGTAATTGAATTGCAAAAGATTAACATGTTTTAGCTTAGTCGCTTGTGTAACTAAGCTTTAGAAGCAAGGTTTTGTTGTAGATACATGCAAGATTCAGCCCTGTTTCTGAAGCTTCTTTCCTGCATCAAGTTGATTATTTATTCAGACCAAGTGATGAGCCAAATGAAGTTTTAGAGTGCTTTAAATTTGTGAAAGAATACATAGTAAGCAACTACTGGTTTTCCTATGGAATTTCTAGATGTGACTAATAAGAGACCAATGAAGTGTGTAATCCAAATATTTGTGTCCCAGTGGACTGTTCAAAGTTGTTCTAAGTATGTGAAGTTTGCAGATCATCCAAAATCAAAAGAAAATCTGAGAGTCTGAATGATACCTTGCATTTTGACAATGTTTTCCCAGATTGGGATGCACAGCATGACTGGGGAATCTGCCAGTGACTGGCTCTGTAGCCTTGGGCAGACATACAGCTCTTTGCTTCACTTCACCCTTGTGCAAAATGAGGTTCAGTGCATGCAGAGAGTGAGAAGCTGGGGAGCAGCATGGTAGGATTCTTGATGTCTTTCTTAGCCTGCCTTCACACAGAACAGAAATGTGACTGTTCTGCAGGCACTTGGCTCCTCCTTATTTGGGGACAGGGCAAGGGCTGCGTGGGCAAGTTCAGTGTTAAGACTTGACAATTGTCACCAAAGAGATCTCTCTAAGATTGCTAAGTGGGTCAGGGATTTTTTGCTTTTACAGATGTAGAATGTGAGAAGTGACCTGAGAGATTCTCATTTGTGCTTTTGTCTTAGGAGGATGCATCTGGCAAAAGATTAGTCAGACTTGTTCTCCTGTGTCAGTAATGTGCTTCTGAAAACCTCACTCAAGACAAAAAACAGAAGCAAAACTAAGTCAGTAGCCCAAGCCTCTGAGTAGCCAGGCTGTGCACTAAAATGTAGACCATCCCTTTAAAACTGTAAGTAATAAGACTTAAGCTCTACCAGACATTAATAAATAATACTCATGTGGAAGTTGTCAAATAGACTCATGTGGAAGTTGTCAAATAGCAATACTACATCCCGGAGGATAAGTTCTGTTATTTGTTATGTAGCTTCAGCCCTACTAAGTTTTAACCCACATCCGGCAAAACTGTTCCCAGACCTCTCTGGCTCTCATTGTGTTTAGGCAGATATAAGCCCTCGTATCACTGTAGAGTTTGAGTAATTCTTGATGTAAGGCCAGATTTCAGCTGATGTGGGCTTCCTATCTCCAGTGGCCTGTGCTGGAAAGTGAAGAATAGGTCCAGATTTGCATGAAAAAATGCATTTAATCTGCTTTTTTAACACTGGAGGGAAAAGTGCGTCTTATGTACTGTTCCTAGTTGTTAGCAAATCCTCTTTCTTCACTGACAATCTCTGCGCTTTTAAGTATCTGAGAGTTATCCGTTAGTACCTCCTATTTCTGAGCCACTCCTCTTCCATAGAATTCTGGAGTCCTTCCAATGGACAATGAAGTGTAATGAGGAAAGTTTAAAGCTCAGACAGAAGCCTGTCTTCAGTCTGCTCTATCTAAACAGTTACAAGTTCCAAAGCAGATACTGAGTGTGTTTCTGAGTCCAAGTACTTCACTTAATAGTTATGGTATGAGTTTTTGCCTTGTAATATCTCTTTTTAAACTGAGTTGTATTCACAGCATTATAACTGAGCTAGCATCATAAGAAGATTCTTTTTTTACTTACTTGGCAAAGTGAGTGTGAAGTATGTAACCTCAAATTCTAAGGGGTGTTCCTCAAATGATTTTAAAGGAACTGTGCTGATTCCCATATCAGAGAGGCTGTTAGCTTGCTTGAGTTGGACTAGAAGTTTACCCTTAAAAGAACAAGATTTTGGGAATAGTATCCAAGAGAAATAATAGGTAAACAATTTGAACTAGTTTTAGAATTGAGCAGTTTATGAAAAAGATCTGGTTATGGGGTTACCAGTGGTTATGTGAACGGTGAGAACATTTTCTGAGGATTGAAGACTAATGAGGCCTTTCTCTTGACTACGTTTGATGGAAAAGAGAAGTTTTGGTGTTCTACCTGTGCTCACAGAACTAGTAAAGTAGGTATGTTGGTAGATAAAGGTAGCACTTTAGAAGTGGTAAAAGAGAACTGAATGAAGGCTCGAGTAGCTGTGAGTGTACTGGGGGAAGTGGGTGGACAGATCTCTGTATACAATGGCACTATGAGATGTGAAATTGCTAAAATAGCCCCTGCCTAATGTAATCACCTTTCAAAGAATATTTGAGAGGCATTTTGTCAGTCAAATATAAACAAAGACCATGTTTGAAATTCAAAACGTGTCCAAAGTAATTTCTCTTACAAAGGCTCTTTTCCCTGCCTGTACTCATTCTGATGCTTTGAAAAGACCTCTTTCTAGAGGACAAGCTATTTTTAATCGTTCGTATAAAAAACCCAAACAACGAAAAACCAGAATAAAAAAACTTTTACAAAGCAGTAAGGAGAACCAAATGCATATTCCAACAACTCCACTTTTATAGGAGCAGTAGCGAGCACAATAGAAACTGAATAAAAGCAGTTATTACTCAAGAACTTTTAGGAAATGTTGGCATTATTTCTAGAGCAAAGCTCTCATGAGACTATAGAGAGAGCAGTATCCCATGGTACCAGTAATTTTTTTAAACTCTGTATAAAAAAGCTGTATTAGGACAATAACTGCAAATCCTGCAACGATTTCTCATTCTAAAACATTCCACATTGCATTACAAACGAGTAGCATGATCCTTAGCTGTCTCTGCACAAGACTCCCATTGGCTTCAAAGGCAGTGCTGTGTTCAGGCTGACACAGGATCATGACCTTGACCCAAAGACAAATTACTCACTGTGGTTGCTTCAACTCATGCCAAACAGAAACTACTAGAAGGAAGGGGAGAACACTGCCTAATATTGTCTTTATTAGCTGTTGTTTAAGGCAGGAAATTAAAACCACTCACCTCTCTTTGCAATTAAAATTGTGCTAGGAATTTAAATATGGAGGACATAAGCCAGTAGCATTGAGAAAGGACCCTGAGTACAGTTACATGCAGAACATCTCAGATATCCCCTGGTAGCTCTTAGAATGACAAGTAATCACCTCCTCCCATTTTGCATCTTGAACATCGACGTTCATAAACTCAAGGAACAGTGACACACGGTTTCTTGTGGCTTTGTGTCTGGCAGCTGCCTATGAGCCATGACAGATTTTTTTAATGCAGGTGATGGGTTTGTATCTGCTTTGCTCCTCAGTTGATGTTCTCCTGTCTAATAGGGTGGTTTGTCAGCTTTTCTTGAGACAGGTCATACCAGGAGGGTATTGTCAGAACTTTGTCCTCCTCTGCCTATCTCCCAGTTGCTTATTACTGACAGGAGCTTACTGATTGCTCTCACCTCTGTCACAATACTTCAGACCTCCCCTGCAACTTTTAAACTATGATTTGTTTCAACCATCAGCTGCAAGTTGTTAGAGGGAACCGTGACTGCATCAGGAATGTGTGTGGTTTGATTTATAGGGAACTGGGGAAAACAAAAAGTCAGTGATGCTATTTGCAAGCATTGGTGGAAAATATCTCAAAAGAAAATGTGTTAATTTGTGGGCACTAGCATAATTTTTCTTGGTTGTAAATGTGAATCACCAAAACATTTCAAAACAAACACATGCCATTGTATATTCTACTTCTTTTATGCTTAGAAATTTAAAAAAATGTAGGAATCTTGTTCCAAGGTGAGCTCTGGGAGGGCACACAGCTGAGATCTGATCAGATCCTCTACAGTCCTGACGAGAAATCCTTGATGGCTCAGAAACGAGGGCCAAAGGCTGACTTGTGGGCTACCAATGGCCCCCACCTGCCACAGCCAAGAGGAAAGACTGCACTGCTTATCGTGGCCCTTAGTCTGATCCCTATGTCCACTCAGCTGGCCAGCTGCAGCTTGGGTCTGATCTTTAGGGACCACACTTAGGGAAATAAGTTGCAGGTTATCCATTGGTCATTAATTTATTAAAGAGAAATCCACCCTGGCAGTTGCACAGCCATTTCCCATGCCTGATTTCCCATGAAGCAAAATTCCTATTTTGTTTCTTTATTAGCTATTTGCTTCTAATTTTAAGAAGGGATCAGGATTTACCCGCAGTGAGTGAACTGTCTTGGCAGAAATGAGGAAACTGTTAGGAGGGAGGAGTTGCTACATTCTGTGGGTTACTTAGTGGTCCTAATCGAACATATATTAATGGACCTCGGACTTCCTCTCATTCTTTTTTCCAAGTTAAAAGGCACCTACGGCTACAGTAAACCTGCGGGGCAGTGTGGGCTCTGCGTTCCCCTCCTCTGTCTGCTTTGTGAGAACAGGCAAGCACTAGGAGTTGGTTGGGATCATTCGTTGAAGCTTTCGAAAGCAGTGGAGTCCGAAGTGTGCAAGGCTGCCGGGCAGGCCCATAAAAGCAGCTCCATATAATCCAGGTGGAAATTAAGAGTGATTTTTTCGATTCGCTTCCTAGTCAGCACGCCAGCCCCCCATACCCCGAGAAGACCTTGTGCCTCGGGCAATTGGCAGAGTCGAGCCGCCTATCTGATGACACCCGAGAGGTGCCTCGAAGGGCGAGTGAGGCGGAGGGTCACCGAAGGGACGGAAGTAATCTCCCGCCCTGCCTCACCCCACAGCACCTGCCGCCCTGCCCTGGCCCGACTCCCGCTCAAGGTGCCGGTGTCAAAGCCCGGGTGCCACCGCCGCGTCCCTCCCGCGGTGGCAGCGGCAGGTCCGTCATCTTTCCATCTCACGTGAGCCGGAGCCGGCTCCCTCCGCGTGAGATTGCCCCGTCAGCCCAGTGCCTGACGAAGCTCCGTGTCCTCTTCCCTCTCAGTGCAGTATGCCGGCAAGGCTGGGTGCTCCCACGGTGGCTGTACCACTCCCTGGCTCCCGGGGAAGCGGAGCAAGCCCGGGTGGAGTCTGGGGGCCCTCAGGGCACGGGGTACCGCCACCTCCACCCTAACGTCCCCGAGGTTTGTGCTCCTTTCGCTGCCCCTCAATAGGATGGAAGCAGGTCTGTGACAACCCCTCGGAACTGGCTGGCGCTGTGGCCGGGCGCTTGAGCAGCCCTTCTCTTGGAAGCCATTTAGATAAACCCTAGAGCTGCAAAAGTTCGCGGAAGTTTAGCACATTCCTCCCTGTTGTGCGAGAGGAGACTGGAGCCACCCGTCACGACCCTCCCCGAGTGCGAGCGCGTACGGGAGAATCGCGGCATCCCTGCATTGTCCTTGCTGCAGATGAGATGCTGAAAAGAAATCATATCGGATCTGGTTCAAAACGCAGACGGAAGGCCCTGGCAAACCGCCTCTCCCCTCAGTAAACGCTTGCAGAGACGCCTCAGAAACCGAGGTTGTGCCAGTTTAAGTGAGAAGGGATGTACAGAGCCGCTCCCGGGACCTGCTAAGAACCGAAGGAGCCACAAGTTGTTGCACAGATTAATTAATCCAGTAATCACTGGGGCTGTAACAACCTCATTTATGCTAAAGCATGTGACACAATCTTCAAAATGTGGTAGCTCCAAGTTACCGTCTCTTTATTACTTACACAAGCTAATAGGTGAAGTGACTTTTACCTTCTTTACTTGAAGAAGGCACAGAGAAGCAGACAGGTAATTCCACGCTGCTGATTTTTTATCTTGCGATGGGTAGGGAAGGGAGAAGTTGAAATAAAAAGTGGGAAGACCGATTATTATCTCGGAGTTTAGCTAGTGACCAGCTGAGATCTCATTATTATTTTTTTTCTTAACCTGCGGTTGCAAATATGTTAGAAAACCTGGCACCTTCTCTTAAGCCCGTGTGTGAACAGTTTTTTCTGTTCGAGAGGATTATTTGGTAGTAGACACCTCTATTTTCTGTCAGTAATTTGAAGTCTCGCCTTAACGTGGCGTTTTTGATCGTGTCTAGCTGTTGGATTGCAGGGTGCGGAGAGAGGGAAGTGGTGGCCATCTCGCCCGGGCTCAGCAGTGCCGGGGAGGATTTGCCACTTACTTCCCAGAGCAGCGGAGCTGGTCTGTACCGTCTGCCGCGGTGAAGTCGCGGTACCATTACAGTCCCTCTCGGGTGAGGCTTGCCAGGCTTAAGGCTGAAACAAAAAGTGTCTCGTATACAAAACCGTCGGAATATTTACACTTAAATGTCACTGTCAAATACTCCGGCGTGTTGACAAAGCGCAGAGATCTTGAAGTGTTTGGTCTTTCGGAAAGTGGGAGACTGACGCAGCGGCGGGACCCCTGCGAGGGGCAGCGGCTGAGCACCCCCGGCGCCCAGCGAAACGTTATCCAGGAGCAGGGAATCGTGTCACCCCAAAGGCACTTCACGGGGCAGGAGTGCGGTGGTTACGAAGCAGAGAGGGCAAGAGAGCTGGGCACAAACTCGCTCGTTAGATGCTGGTTTAGTTGGAGTGATGCCGTGACGGGTAGCAGACGAGCACCGCGCCTGGGCTTGATTGCGTGATGCGATTTCAGGCGGCGGATACCGCTAACTCGTCCCTTACGGGCACATTTCGGCCATTCTTGAGCCTGCTGGGAACTGGCGGGCAGCCCCAAACGCGGGGGCAGAGGGTGGGTGGGATGTCCTTCCATGGGCCAAGTATCAACCCTCGCCAGGAAAGTTCTTCTTAAGTGTTTGAGCATATGGGCAGGCAAAGTGTTGAGGCCACGGGAAAAGACGAGAGCATTGTCTACAGCAAGAAAAGCGACAGGAATTGGCTGTTTCTAGCCCCGTGTATGTCCCCTGAGCAGAGAGCGCCCTGGTTAACTGCTCAAGACTGGCGAGAGCCTGAAAGGGCTCACTGGTACATGATCCGCATCTGCATCTTAACAGCTGCGGCGATTTTGCTAAGGGCAGGGACAAGCCCGGCAAGGGACGGGGCTCTGAGCTGCCTGCCCATTTGCTGGAGCGGGGCTGTGCGGCGTTTGCTGTTTGTGTGTTTTAGGGTTCTACACCGTTTTCAGCCTTTACGTTTCAAGAAAACCTCTGTTGTTTATCTTCATTCGAAATCCCCTGCACCGTCTACCCCTTTTCTCAGAGCGGATCAGTTATTTGCACAAAAACCCTCTAAATCCCCAGCCCGGGCGCTCCGGCGATGTCTCAGGCTGACCCTGCCCTTGGCTTGAGCAGGGAAGGAGTACGGAAGGTGGGGGCCTCCATGGCTCGGCATCTCCCGCATCACCTCGAGTGGAAGAAGTCGGCGGGAGCCGGTCCTTTTTCCGCAAAGCAGGGGGTTCCCTGGACCCGTTTGCTCGGGGGTTTAATTTACACCGGCTCTGAATTCAAAGATCGGAGTGTGTGTTAAGAGGCAAAGTTTAGGTTTAGGAGCAGAATGGCAGGAACCAGTTGCTAATGGGTCCCGCCGTCCTGGGGAACGAGCACGACGGTACCGGCGGTACCAGAGCTGAGGGCTGCTTCCCAGGTCGCTGCTCTGTGCCCCAGTTATCGAGGGCTCTCTTGTGCCAGCTGGACTCTGTCGGCCGCAGAAACCTAGAGGGAGTGTGCGTGGCGGGGGTGTCCAACGTGGGCGGGTAGCGCCGAGCGGGGGAGCAGGGCTCATATCCCGCTAATTTACGTAAATCGTTGCAATTAAAACGATTCTTGCCCCAAGGTGCGAGTCCTTAGTGCCGCACGGTCAGCATGTCCCGCTGAGCCCCACCGTCTCTCGGCTCCAAATCGAGTACAGCGCAGTCGAAGGGCAGAGTGGGACACCCAGACCCCCGCAGGACACCTTGAAGACAATCTTGGGGTGCCGGGCTGGCTACGAGGCAGCAGGGGGCGGCTCGGGGCTGAAGTCTTCTCCCGCATTCGTTCGAGCCGCATCTTGGGCTGTGCGGGACGCTCGTTTCGCCACTAGTTTCCCTCTAGGCGCGGCCACCCCAGGGCTAGAGAGGAGTCACCGCCCGGCCCGAGGCCAGCGGCATTGGAGTGGCCTTGGGCTGCTGGGAAGGAGCACCCGCAACTCGTGATCAGCCTACGGGACTCATCCAAGTATTTGTTAGTCACTTCGTTGTCGGGTCTAGGGAATTATTCTTAATCGCAGCGACGGTGGCGAAACTCTTCCATCTTTTCCAGCTATAAACTAATTTGAAGGAGAAGAGCCGCAGGGCATAGGCGGCTCGGGCAATGCTCTCTGCTCCTGACAGTTTACAAATCTAAGCAGACCTATTTCAGAGGATCCGTACAAACTCGAAGGATCTCGCCAGACTGTTGAGGTGAGGCGGGTCGATGAGTGTGAAATCTAACCGAGGAAATCCCCTGTGGCTTGCACTGCAGCGTGCAAGTGCAGGAAAAAGGAAACCCGCGGCCAGGGACACAGCCAAGGGCAGAGCCGAGTGTGAGGAATATGGGGAAGCTTCGGACCGCAGTGGGGAGCCGGAGGGCGGGAGAGTGCCTGGCAAGACCCCCGCAGCGGTCGGCCTGGTAGTCCCAGCATCCTCCCCCCGCCTTGGCCGGGGCTGCGCTGCCGTCTGGGCTCCGAAATGCGGCGAAATAGCTCCAAATGAGCTTCCCTTCCCTTTCCTTTGTACGTCTGGCTGTAGAGATTCCCTCTATTGTCCGCAGCTCCTCGCCATGTGACTAACGTGAATGGCAAGAAGACTAATTAATAAAATCAGTGAGGGAAAGAATGAAGGTGAGGGCAGGATCTGTCCTGCTGTCCCAAAATCGTTTAGTTGGTGGTCGGGCGCCGTAAAGACGCCTTTGGGCTTATTTTATTTTGTTGGGTTTTGTTGATTTTTTTTTCCTGTTACAATCGGCACAGCACGACGGTGCGGCAGAGGCCCCGGCGGTGCTCCGTGGAGAGCCGGGCCGGCTCCCACGGGGCCCGGGCTCAGTGCCACGGAGCCCAGGGTCTCATGAGGAGCACCACGCGTCCGGTAGCCGCCCAGCTTGAGCTGCGGCTTGCGGCTGAGGAATGGCAATGGGCCGGACCGTGCTCCCGCCAGCACTGTTTGTTGTAGCCAGGGCTTGACCCCTCGAAGTACAGGGGCAAGGCTAATCTGCTCCCGCCGCTGGCACCAGGGACATTCTCGTTTCGTTGCATCTTCATCTCCTAAAACCGGCGCCGAGAAAGAGATCGCGGCAGCACAGAGCGGCTCTTGCAGCCACAGGGTTAGACGGCTCGTCTCCGACGGCGGATTCACTCCGCCAAGGCGGGGTAGGGGGAGGCGGGGTAGGCGGCTCCGCGGTTCCCCGGCGCCTTTCCCGGCCCGCGGCGTCAAGAGGTCAGTCCTGCTGCGGCTTGTCCCGGGATGGCCACGCTGCCTGGGCCACGGAGCCGGAGCTTCGACGGCATGCGGCGGGAGAGGTGGCAAAAGGGGCGGCTGAAGATGGGTCCGGCAGGCTCCTGCAGCAGGTGCTGCACTACCTGCCCGGCCGCACCGGGCTGCCGCGGCCGCGAGCGGGAGTCGCGGCCGTCCCGGGCTGCGCCGGCGCCGGTGCCCGCGCGATGGCGCTGTGCTAAGGAAACAGAACGGGACGGGTTGGGGGTCTGGTCCGGTACACGGTCACTTCTCTCCGCGATGGTGGCCGCTGGGAGGGCAGCCCAGGCCGAGCGGAAGAGAAGAGTCGGGAGACTTCGGCTGCAGGAGCCACCCTCCCCTTCCCGAGCCCACCTGCCCCGGTGTCCAGGGACAACCCCACTCCCGTCCCGCCGGCTTCCGGGCCATCGCAGCAGTTCTCGATCCCCACGCTCCAAGGTGGTGGAGGCGGCCGGGGCCCCTTGGGACCCAGGTGTGCGGCGGCCGGGGTTCCCGGCCTCGCCAAGCCCCGCGGTAAAGCAGCATGACGGCGAGGCCTCCGGGAAGTACCGGGCGGGAGGGGAGGAAGAAGAGAACGAAGGGAGCCCCCGTGAACACGGCGGATCCGGTGGATTCTTTCAGGCAGAGCAGCCGGCTTTCGGACGCAATGGCGTGGGGCGCGGGTGGCTCCGGCTCCAGTCCCGGGGGCAGCTTGTCGCGGCTTGGCGGGCGGAAGAGGCGCGGGAGCCCGCGGCAGCTCCAGCTGCAGCCGCTCGCCTCTGAAACCCGCGCAGGCACGGAGTTGCGATCGCTTCCATGCGTTTTGGCTTTACAAGCGGTAGTTAATGAAAACCAAACCTTTCCAAGGAGGTGATTTTGTTCGTTTGTTTTGTTCAAAAATTTTTTTTTGGCAATCAACCAAAAGGCGTCTATAAACTTCAGTAACGGGAATCCGGAGAGCACCCGCTCCTGCTCTCACCAGAGTGCAGGAGCCGAACATTCTCGTACTGGAGTTGATGTTCGAAAAAGAAAAAAGAGGTTACTCTTGTTAATAACAATTTAAAAAAATAACGCCTTTTTATAGCGAGATTGAGAATGGATGGGGGAAAGCGATGGGAACTAATTGCCACTTTTCTTTTTCCAGTGGAAATACGGACAACATGTGAAAATCATGCAGTGGGGGGAAAAAAACAAAGCATTTGTAATTTGAAACAGAAAGAAACTGCTTTTATTGGGAAAAAATATGTAAAAGAAAAATAAGCATAGTGTATCATAAAATCTGTCTAAATTAAATGGTGTTTATAAAACAGAAGTTAACCAACCAGCAACATTTATATGTTTGTTTTCTCTTTAGTTTTACTGGTTTTGCTTTCGCATTCGAAATTTTCGAATGATTTCCGCTCCCAAGTTCAAAGAGTATTTTCTGCAAACGTTTGTTTTATAAATACAGAAATAAACCTGTATTGGGTGATCCCATTGTTCCAGTGATCGTGCAAATAAGAAATCATTTGCTAGTGGGTCACAAAAACCCAACCCAAATTTGAGAGAAAGGTACAGGAGATTCATTGCAAATAAAGCAATTGGTACATATATATTTAAATGTATTTAATTGTATGCATTTTTCAGATGCCCTTCTGACTAGTTTAATAATTTAGAATCAATAGTTTTCCTAAAAACTTTATAAAATATTTACACTTAATAAAATATTAATCAATTAACAAGCCAGTTGTTCTCTTATAGGAGCTTTACTTAAGTCCTGTAATCATGCTGTCTCTGCTGTTAGGGAAAGGATCACTGACAAAATGTAAATGAAGATATTCAGACGGTGGTGTTTATAAAATAGCTCATTAATGAGCTTGGATTGAATCTCTCCATCCATCCACATCATCAGATATAATAATAGTAACGAATCAGACAGGGAAGATCCTGGCTAAACCATTGGCATTTTTTTTTCCAGAAGTACTGAAGTCCTAAATCACCAATTCTTCTAACTTTCTGGCCATTGATCCGCTGGAATTCGTAGTTCAACATCAAAGGTAAGAAGAAAATATTATTCAATTATTCGATAGCTGGCGGAAAATCGTAACTTCCATGTTAGAGCTGCTGCCGACCTTTATCGGCTTTTGGGGAGAGAAAAAAAAAAGGAGAGAAGTTAGATCAGGTTATTTAAAAAGAAAAACGAGACTCTCCAAATATCGAGGCTCCTTTTCGAAAGAGACAGCGGAGACCTGGCTGGCGGCAGCGGTCGCGCTCTCTTTCTCCGCAGCCTCGGCGTTACCGGTACCTACGCTTGCTCTTCCGAAAACAACAGGAGCTCCTGCCCCCGGCCCCCGCATTTTTTCTGACTCCTCAAACTTCAGCCGGCGATGGGACCCACCCCCGCTCAGGACTCGCTGTCCCGGGACAAGGCTGACACTGTGTCCAGACTTGGGCGGCGGGTCCTGCTGCCCGTTCCGCGGCGGGCAGAGACTCTAGTCCTGCGGCTGAGGCGTGGGGAGCCGCCCTTAGCGCTGTTTTTTCGGGGCCGGGTCGGATGCGGAGCGGTTATTTCTCTTACCCTGCTCGGGGATCTGCTGCTCCTCCCGGCGCCGCTTCTTCCAGAGGCGGCCGCTTCTTCCAGAGGAGTCCACCGGGAATGCCCAGCGCTCGGCGGGCAACCGGGCAGGCTGTCACCGCCGGTCGGTGAGGGGTAGGGGGTCCCACTTCTTCTCTCCCCTCCTCCAGACCCCGGGACAGCATCGGTGGACAAGAACCCGCACCTGGGCGGCGGCGTGTGGTATGGAGGCCACAGCCGCTGCCCGTTCTACCCTCCGTGGGCGTCTTCGGGACAGAAGGGAAGGTGCCGCCAGTGCTGCCCGGTGTTGCTGATGCTCCCACAGTACGCGGGCCAAGGGGGGCTCTCTGTTCCCCCCTCTTCCACCCCCAGCCCCCCTCTTTTTTTGACCCTCCGGCGCCACCGTAAAAGGCAGATCTCTTAAGGGGGCACTGCACGGAGGGCGGCGCCCTATTGGGGGCAGCGGCGGACGGACGGAGTGAGGGGAGGAGATGGGGAGGGCAACGAGAACCTTCGCTTTTTCCCGGTTCTGCCGTCCTCCCCTCCGCCCGTCGCCTGCTTCGGAGGGGATTTTCTTGGTCCACCTTAACGCAGGGAGGGCGCGTTCCCCGGCGGCCCCTGGGCCGGGCAGGGGGCGCTGCGGACCCTCGGGGCGCGCAGCCGGGCTCGGCCCCACCGGGGCTGCACCTTGCGCCGGGGGACACGGGAGCGACAGTGGGGAGGCCGCTGACTCCCGCTGCAGTCGGCAGCAGCCCCGGCGTCATCCCGCTCCGCTACGGCTTCCTCGCCGGAGCTTCCCATCCCCGCCAGCCGCGCTCAGCCGGCGCTGTCAGCTCTACCCGGAGCGCCGCTATTAAATAATTTAGCGGCGGCAGCAGCAGCGTTTCCCTGCGCGTTCGTCACCTCCTCCCGGGCCTCGCTATCAATTATTCAGGGCCAGCCCGGTAGCCGCCTGCAGCAGGGCGCGGAGAGGAAAGGGGTGGCGGGGCCCTACCTGGGGCCGGGCCGCTCGCTCGTTCTCGGCATACCCCCGGAGGAAGCTGGACCGACCCCGGGGCCGCAGCTCCCGCCGCACCGCGGAAAGTTACTGCGGGAGAGTCCTGCGCGGGGGGTCCCTGCTGCTGGAGAGTCCCGGCTGGCAGGAGGCTGCGTCGGACCGACCCGGGCTCCGGGGCTGGATGGCGGTGGCAGCTTTGCTCCTCCTCGGTCGGTCCGGTCTCCCCAGTTCGGTCTTCCCCTCCGTCGTTACCCCCTTCTCTTCTTGGCTCCTCCTCTCCTTCCCCCTCGGCTCTCCCCCAGCCCGGCTGCCCCTGTCCTTGCACCCTTCTGCCTCGGGTCCCTCCAGTCACCGGCACCCCGTCCTGCCGCGCTCCCTCTCGCCCTCCCTCCTTGCGGCCCTGCGCTCGTTTTTGGCGTGCGAGATGTATAATTGATGTGCGGGTGTTCAGTTCCCTGCTAGGTGGGTCTCTGCCTCCCATCCTCCGCGCAGCGGGGCTGCCCAGGCTGGGGCTGTGCGGGGCGGGACGGGGTGGGGGGAGCTGCGCGCCCGGCTGCGCCCGATCCCTAGATAGCACCAAGACTTGATTTTTGCGGGGGGGCGGGAAGGGGGAGGGGTGTCGGAGGCGCGGAGGGGTGGCGATGTTTGGGATGCACAGCCCTGGGACGGGAACGCCGCGCAGACAGACAGGCAGACACACACGCACACACGGGCGCGCGCACACACCAACCCCGACATCAAGGACAACCCCAAAAAGGACTCACGCTGCCTTCATGACTCAACGCAACTAATAACCGTCCCTCCGCTCGCTGTGGCGAGTCCCTCCCGCTGTCGCTGGCAGTGGAGGGAGCAATCCAAAGTGACACACCGGGGGCCGCTGCTGCTTCCCCGCGTCGCCACGCATCCGCCGCCGCGGAGCCCAGGAGATCGGCGCTCCCTTCTCTGCTCTCCCCCCCGGCTCCCCTGGTATCGATTTTCTCCGCCGGCGGTGTGCGAGAAGCCGGTTCCCGCTCCTCTCTCTCCGTGCCGCAACCGGCCACCCTGTGGCTCCCCGCCCCCTCTCCCCGACCTCCCCGCTCCGCTCACCGCCCGGGACCCTCCGGGAAGGGGCTGTGGCCCCGGCCCCGCCGCCTCAGCACCCCCGGAGGAGGGCAAAGAAGGGGCTGGGGGTGGGGGGAAGGAATAGAAAGGGAAGAAAGCGGCGTGAGAGGAGGAAATTAGAAAACTTTCCACCCTGGATTCTCTACTTCTGATCCATGGACAGAGCCCAACTCAGCCAAGTTACAGACACTCTTTAAGCAGTAAGTACAACGGGGCAGCTCCCGAGGGCCGCTCGGCACGGGCTTCCCCGCCGGCTTGCCGGCCGGGGCTGAGGCCAGCGCCGGGGCGCAGCACCTGGCAGCGGCGGGAAGGCGGTCGGGCTGCCCAGCGCCGTGGGGACCAGCCCGAGGCAGGTTGGGGCCGGGCGGCGGGAGCCGGTCGGGACGCGGCAGGCACGCGGAGCTCAGGCACACTGGAGTTCGGGCGAGCAGCCGCGCGCTGCGGGGACTCGGGCGAGCGGGGCCAGGTGCCGGCAGCGGCTGAAGCGCCTCTTGTTTCTCTCGCCCTAGGTCCGTGCTCCTTCTACTGCGACCTGCCAGCGGGAGCCGCGTCTCCGAGCATGGAGCGGAGGAGCGAGAGCCCGTGCCTGCGGGACAGCCCCGACAGAGGCAGCGGCAGCCCTGATGTCAAAGGGCCGCCCCCCGCCAAGGTGGCCCGGCTGGAGCAGAACGGCAGCCCCATGGGCACCCGCGGAAGGCCCAACGGCGCCGTCAGCAAGCCAGTGGGAGGTAACCGAGCGGCCGCGATTCACACGGCACCGCCGGACGGCCCGGCCCGCAGCGGCTCGGCTCGGTGCGGGGCTGGCGCGGCGCGCTGAGGTGCGGCAGGTCCATGCGGCAGCCGACGGGGCAGCGGCCCAGTGTCCTGGCAGGCGCGGGACTGCTGCACCTCGCAGCGGCGCGGGAATCCGCGGTGTGCGGAACCCTCTGGACACGAGGCCTTCTCTCTAAAGTGGTACTTCGGGTTCACAAGAGAACGGGCCTGGTTCTGCCCCGGGGGAAACGGGCCCTGCGCTCAGCACGTTGTGCTGGAGAACGACCCCGGTCATTCCCCGCACCGCACCGCCCGCCCCTCCGCAGAGCAGCGGCCGCAAAAGAAGGCATCGCCTCTGGGTTGGTTACCAGCAGTCTAGCTGTGCTCAGGGATGCGGGTGACAGGAACTGGGTGTGTGTCACCCACCAGCACAGCTCCGAGAATGGGGTCTCCAGGGTGGAAAAAATAGCAGCGTTTATGTTTGCACTCAGGGTTTTATTTTCTTTCTCCCAATGGCACTTTGTAGTAGTTCTGTTTTTTTAAAACAGGACAGGGTGAAATGCCTGCGAGGTTCTGAGCTTTCAGCAAAATTACTGAGCAGCAGTTCTGCGGCACTCCTGAAAGTCTCTAGAATACTTGTAACTTCCACACTTTGCTGTCTAGTTGATCAGTTTAGGTTTCCGTGACATGCATGGCTGCTATTTTTTTTCTCTTTAAAGCAGCTAAACTTTCCAGTAACTTCTCCTAAGTGCCCTCTTTTTTTCCTCATCTTTACTCTGATGCTGTCGTGTTTAACACAGTGCAGCCTCATGTTGGGAAATATATGTTTAAAAATCTTGAAATTAGCCAGATGTGAGCAAAACAATGTGAGACAGGCCACAAATAGCTTTACCTTTTCTTAAAAAAATAAAGCCTTTATGTATTTGCATTTTGAAATGTGCAGACTGATAACACACAAATGTAGTTGTTTATACACAAAGAGTTTGTGTAAATGACATTTCAAGAGATACTTTGATATGGTTGTCACATGACTCTCTATTACGTGAGGTTTATTTAGCGATTTTACCATTAGATGCTTGTTTTAGACCTCTTTGAGACTCAATAGGCTTCCTAATTGCTGAAGTTTGCGAAGGGGCTGCAGATTTGAATTTATTTGAAAGCATAGGATTAATTTCTATACCTAATGAAGGGTAAGAGATTTGCCAGTTTTTAAACGTATCTTGGATGACTGTATGTCTGGTTTTTAAACCTCTTCTGTGCGTTCTGCTAATGTACAGAAGAATAATCATCTTTGCAGTGAAAGACTTGTTCTACTATTCCACTTACAAATTGACAGAAATAAGTTGCTGAATAAATGGACTAGTTAATCGTATGAAAAGTAATAGAAGTTGTTTTGGATGCCTTTCTTCAGACTTAAACATTATAGCTGCTTGTTTTTAAAGAGAGCGTTAGAACCGGAGCTAAAATCTTTTTCCTTGGGGCTTTTACAGAAATATACTTTAAAGAAATGGTTTAACATGTTTTGGATATATACCTTGCTTTTTAATTGCATCCGTGTTATCCAAGGGAAATTCATCAGCTTTTATAGTTCTGTTGGTGGTTCAGGTTGAATGTGACCTGTTAAGATTTCTTCTACTTAAGACCGAATCTCTCATTGATGAAAGCAAACTTTTAAGAGCTTACATTTTCATTCATTACTCTTTAGCTCATTTATAGAGGTGATGCAGACTGGAGTGTAAAAGTGTGGGGGAATAGGAAATGCAGGAGTATTTTTTTTTTCCTTAGTTGGTGTTCTTTGAACAGTCTCAATCTCTTTGCTTTTAGGCTATTTATAATAAAGTTTATTCATTACTCCTTATTGATACTGAAAGCCAGAAGAAAATTATTCTTGTCTGAATACTTACCTAGGTTCTATAATACTCAATACTAAATTAGTTAGAGCAGATTTTTTTAATAAGATAATGGTGCTGTTTAAAATTGATTTCATTTTTTTTTCCTCATGGAAATGCTCTCAAGATAAATCAACATAGCTGGTTTCCAGATACTTTTTCCTCTACTCTTTATCGGGTTTGATCTTTCTGAATGCAGACCACACTGTTTTGGTTATGTTTGGAAGTCTGGATTTGCAGTGATCACTGTGGTGTTAGTAATTTTTTTACTTGAGTTGTGAAATGCAGCTGTACATGTTCACAGAGAGGCTTACTTTTCATATACTGGGAAATCAGTATAAAACTTCTCTTCAGATAAATATCAAAGTAATTTAGTATTGTTCCTAACGTTTGATAAAAAGCAAGGTATTGAAAGTCATAGTGAAATGATGTCTGAGCTTTCAGTTGTCAGTCTTTCAGTTTATTCTTATTTTTCAAGCTTTAAAAAGTGCTAGTATTTCATGAATGTGACCTTCATTTGGGAAGAAAAAAGAAATACTGAAAACTAGAGACTATTTTAGGTTCTATTTCATTTCAGTCTGTAAAGTGTGTCTAAAGGTTTTGAAAGCAAAGACAGATGCTAGCAGATTTTTCATCTCGTTTTGGGCCTTAGGTATTTAAATGCTGAATTTCCTTCCTACTTGTCCAGTGGCTTTTTGGTGTAAGAATATCTGTTTCTGAACTTAATCTGTGAACAGAGCAATAAGCTCTCAACTAACTGGCTTTGTGATGAGACTGATGACCTTTGGTAACAAGTTTTATAATCGTAGTGTTTGCTATTTCCAGCAACTTCACTGAGAAAGAGAAATATTGTAGTGCTGTAGGTGTTTTTAGCTTTCTGTCTAGATTTATGAGTGAAGGAGTGTTTTAAAATAAGCTTTTGTAGTGCAGACAGAAAATCAATTTTGTTCTCATGAGAAATTTTGCCTTATGACTCTCCTCTTTTTTGTTCTGAACCTGAGTATATTTAATTCAAAGGGCTGTTGCAGCAGCTATAATAAACTTGTGAATGTTGCAAAAAAGATAAATGGAGTCTTAAAGGTTGTGTTTGATAGGGGATTTGAAAGCTTTGATACTGCTTTTGTGGTTGTTAGCATCAGTCTAGTGTGCTAGAGTTTAGTTTTTGTTTGCCTGACTAACTCAGGGCTTTCTAAAATCAGTTATCTAACCAGTCTGTTTTAAAACATGGATGTAATAAAGCACAAGTGCTCAAATATTCAGGAGGGGCAGGTTTTATAAAGGTCCTTGGGTAACAAAAAAGGCTAATATCGCTTTAAAAAACATATGAAGCCTGGGAGAGAGTTTAGAGCAAACAAGAGCACTATGGTGTTGACAGCTTTATATCCCTGTTGGGTAACATTCACTTACTAGAATTGGCGTCTCCTCTCAGTCAGTAATTCACTCCATAAGGATTAAAAAAAGAGGGATGATTAATGGCTAGGAAACTTATATTTACAGAATTGTTGATTGCAATTCATGAACCTGTTTGTGTATGAGGGGATGTGCATATATGTGTGTATATATATATGATTTTGAAGATGGTAGAAAATAAACATCAAAAGCCTCTGAATGCAATTCAAAATGTCAGTGTGCAGAAAGAGCTGGTTTGAAGTTTGTTTTTGCTAAAATAGAAATGTAGAAGCAAAATATAACCAAGGGAACACATTCAAATTTGGAGCAGGAAGTGATTGGAAAAAATTTGCTGCTTAGATTAGTTTGACACACTCGGATATTAATACGTTCTTATTCATTTAGCTGTTAAAATGTGTGATTTAATTTACAGAATATTAGAGGAGGAGAAGGCTTTCAGACAATTCAAACTAAATTGCATGATCAGGATGTTAATCAGTAGCTGTGGTTACTGTGCTTGTACAAATCGGATGTACCAGAAATGTAGATGCAATGACTCTTCGGAGCGCTACTGCTAATTGCTGTAAGCTCCGTGAAGTTGTGATGTATCATGGTCTTGTCTGCTTAGCTGTAGTTAGAAATGTTTCTAATGTATCTCTGGGGTGACAGAAATGCCAGCTGAGGATAGTTACAGAGCTGTGTGTCAAAATTCATTCTTAATATTTCTGCAAAAATGTCACGGGGTTTGTGTTGCTTTTTATATCTTTTACAAGGATTTGTCGTACTTTACTGAAGAGAAAAGCCACTTCTGTGCAGACTGAAGAGTACAGCTTGATAAATTTGCTCCTCTGTTCTAAATGATTAGCTAGCATTAAGCTCTACATGCTGTCCTGAACAGAGTAAGAAGCATGTTTCAGTTGTCCTTGTGAATCGAGTGCAGTGGAAGGTTAAGTTTTAGGTAGTCTTCCTGCCTAGATCCTGGATGAAGAATGTCTTCCAGCTGCTGGAAAGTAGCATGTAGCTCTCTGAAAGAACTAAATGCATTGAGATACAGAAGCATGAAAGCCACAGATCCTTGTTACTTGAGGAACTATCAGTATGGGAATATTTTTTACATTTTATCTGCCGTAGAATAGCGCAATGTTACTTGCGCTTTGTTATCATTCGATGGGGAGTATGAGGTGTAAGATATTGGATTTTACACCTTTCTGATACATGATGAAGAGATGGCTAATCAAACAGAAACAGTAAGAAAAGCAAGACAGTGGTTTCTTCTTCTTCTATGGTTAAAAATTAGTTTATGGTCTTTTTGCTGATTTCCTTTCCCCACCTCCCTTTTCCAATCAGTTTATATCATATAAATAGAATAAACAGAGCAGTCACTCCTGAAGGGTCATGCAGCGTATCAGCTGTATTTTAGCTGAGGTAGAAAAATAGTCTTTCTTTATGTGTTTTAGTACTTGGTCTGTTATTAAAATAAAGACACAGTTGGTTAAAACATACACGCAATTGAACATACACATTAAACAGAATACAGGGTATCCACCCAGTTGGTGACCTAGGCATAATTTGATGTTTAAAGTAATTTTGGAACTCTAAGTTGCATCTGCAGAAAGCCACTGACAATTTTGAATTCAAGATTTAAGATGAGCGGTAGTAAGATTGTAGTTTTTCCTGCAACAGTTCTTAACTGTTGCAATTCAGCTGCCTGCTTCCTCCCTGCCCCATACTAATGGTCACGTTAGCGAAGTCGAGGCTATTATTCTCATACTGAACTAAAGGAAGGGATAAGAAAACATCACATTTGAAAAAAAAGTCAGTTATTTCTTCCTTCTGCCCACTCTTTATGAATTGGGTCCCGCTTTTCCTTAGTTTAACTGAGACAGAACAGAGTATATTTACTGCCAGTTGTTCAGAGGATGATTGTTTGAGAAGTCCTGCCCAGGTGCGTCTGTCACTAGTCCCCCAGAATTGTTTTTATGCCTGAAGAAGATTACAAACTCATATTAAAAAGTATGAAGATGTTAGTGGAAAGTATGAAGATATTTTCAATGCATTGAATAGCAACATATTTCTTACTCAGATGAAGGATATGAACACTGAAGGAGAAAAATGGTATTAAACTTTCATTGTTATGAATAACATTTCAAGCTGAGGTTTAGATTCCTTTCTGAAATACTTAATTTTGGGGAGGTTTTGTATTCCAGTTAAATTAATTTAATGTACTGAATATTTTACCTGGATTTAAGAGTAAAAAAAAACCCCTCTAGCATCATGAAATCAAGTTGTCATTTCAGTAGACACCTATGTCATATTTAAAATTACTAGCTTGTAGCACAGACTTTCAAAGCATAGAAATTACTTTAAAATGCCTTTGAAAGTATCTGAGTTTGGTACACTTCATGGATATGTTCGTCTGAGTATTTATTTTTGCAGTTGCTTTCCACTGTTTCTGTTTCCCTTGAAGCTGCCTGTGTGGAATGGGGAGGAAAAAGGTCACAATGGGGATTTGCAGCTTAAGTAAAATGCTTGGACCAGTAAGATTTTTGTCACTCCCATTGACACAGCAGATGATAATACAAGATGGCATCTATAATGTTACAAAATGAAGACAGTTTTACTGCAGTCTTGTATTTATATTCCCCAAACAGCTGTGTGACCTCTTTAGGAAAATTCTTATTTTTGTGATTGAGCAGTTCCCAACCTGCTTTTAAATCTTATTTTTAAACTTTAAAAATAACTGAAAATCTGTAAAACTCAGGAAGGTTTTATTTTGAATCCCAAATTGCAAGGCATAGATAAGTTAGGCCTTTAATTACCATCCCTCAAAATTCAGTTAAATTAGTAACTATTGCTGTGTTTTAGGATTAAAGGCCCAGTTTTTCAAGGTAGAAAGTATTACTGAGTCCCTTTGAATTGATACGATGGGGGTTTGTTCAAGATAACCTGTGCCTGATTCAGACTCTGTAACTACTGAACAAGTGTGCTCTTCTTTTGAACCTCAGAGTGGTTTTGAAACCAGTCTGCTGTGTTGAATGAGGAACTGATGCATTTTTAGCTTTGAAAAAAATTGTCTTGTGGTAATTATTTGCTACTGTATGAAACATCCTGGGTCAGACGTATTGGTGTCCCACAATGACACGTGTCACTAATGCAAATGTAAGACATAGGCACAGCAGACAAAAGGCAACTGAGTATTGGATGGCATCTGAGAAATGTTTTCTAGCCTCTAGCCACACTGAAAGAAAAAATGCCTTCCAACAACCCTTGTACTTGTTGCAGAATGCTCATCAGCGATGTCTCTGCTGTGGGGTTACATACAAATGAGTTTACATTGATTAGTGGTATGGAAGACAGAAAATATGCTTTGCTGTTTAATTTGGGGGGAATTGTTTGCCCATCTAGATGAGGTTCTTGTGGCCATTCACAAGTGTTGACTGCTTTAATGTGTGGTCTGCTCTTAGCCAGCAAGTCATATGGTCCATACTGTTGCAATTTTATAATTGCAATTTTTTTTTAGCGTTCCTGTGCTTTGCACAAAAGCACATACTGCAGCTGCTGTGCGTACTTTATCCCTGTCTTCATTTGCATCCATCCGAATATTACTAATAGGAAGACGTTTCATGTTTTCAGTTTTATTTCCTTGATTTTAGTGAACTTTTACAAAAACATGAACTAGCATTATAAATCCTTTTTTCTTTTTAAAGAGCTGTACTAGTTCTGATGGTATTTCGTGAAGATTTACAAATACACCAAGAGGTCACCATTTGTTTATTGGCAATTTAAGGCTTATTATCATTGCAAAACTCTTGTAAACAATGTTTGAAAGGTTTTTTGGGGGTCTTTCTTTGGTTTTTAAAAAAATGTGCACACTGATTTGCTAATATGTAAGGTTTGCATAAAACCTGCTTCCCAGAGGCGTTTCTATTTGGAATAAGGATGCACTAATAATTTACAAGAATGCTTTAAAGATTCAGTGTGAGCCCAGCATTGCTAGTATTGCAAGCTGGATGCTAGGGCAGAGATCTCTTCTCTGAACTCAAGATACAGTTGAAGTTTTCTGGCAGATGCTGAGAGATGATGGTATATGCAGCGATGTTAAGAAAAAGAGAAGGCTGTCTTTATTTGTAGAGGCTGTGTGAAGATATACAGAAAGAACTTGAAGAAACTGGTAGATAAAAGTTTAAGCATATGACTTGTTTTCTAAATAGAAAATTACCTAGATAATAGTAAAAACTGTCAGTCTTTGCTCTAACTGATGTCTTGTTTCAGACAGGCATGCAGTATTACACGGTCTGAACACAACTGTACCTTGTTAGTAGCAATGTCAGCAAGGTAAAAAAGCTCAGAAAAAGATTAATAAAAATAACCTGTCAGAGTATATTTTATATGAAACCATGGCATCCTTTGGGATAACCATATGCCCACTTCATTTTCCAAGTGCAGTAGACACGTCTCCCACTTATATATGCTTCCTCCCTGTTTGTTCCCCGAAGATACGCAGGAAGATGAAAAGATACTGTATTGACAGTATATCTTCTCAGAAGTACTAAATCTGGCAAGAAATGCCATGCGGGCATCTTCTTGTATCAAAACCCAAGATTTGTATTGCTGTGTGCAGCCACAAGGTTACTTTCTCGCTCACTCTCGTGTTCTGTTCTTCTCCTATAATGTTGAGAAATGGCCAGATTAGGCTGTCTTTACGTGTGTCTCACCAGCACTTCACTCTAGAAGTTGCTGGCTTTGTCTGCATTTGGATGGAAACTTCAGATGAGTGAGGAAACTCACAAAAAGTAATTACCATTCTGGTAATCGAAGCTCTCAGAGAGTGTTTTGTCAAAAATGTAGCTGACAGGCGTATATTGGAAATGAAGCATGTCATTTTCAAAACTATAACCAGACTAGTTTTTGAGAGTAATATAAGTTCATATTTTGAGCATATGTTCGTTTATATGCATTTCCATTATTTATATATTAAAATTAGACGTGTGCAATTCCCAGACTTATTATTTTGAATGGATATTAAGAAATGTAGTCATAATTGATGAGTTATGCAGTACTTTGGAGTAAAAGGTGATTTTCATAATGTCTTTTCCCAACTTACAAATAACTTTTTTGCCATAATACAAACATGCTAACAGAGCAACATGATAGATGTCTCTTTAAGTATCGTAGTAAAAGAAAATGACTTGTATTCTGAGGCTGTGGATAGTTTATGTTGTTTTGGACCCATTTCCCAAGCAGTGATCGAAAACAGATTACAATAACAATTATACAGTCAGAAGATGCAATATCCATTTCTGTTTTAATTGAGCGCAAGAATAATAAAAACATCATTAAGAAGAATGAGGTGGACCTGTCATACTATCTACCAATTCTTTGACTTGGAGAAAATGCAGAGTAACAGAAGTGTGAGCTTTAATTTTTTATTTTATTTTTCCTTTTTTTAAGTAGAGTTTGTTGCTCGAGCTAGAAGTTTGGATGGTAGCCTTCATCTGGGCTCCCATGAGCAAGTATGCAGAAAGTAGGCGTATTGCTTGACAGTAAAGCCCAACTTAGGCATTAGGCATTATTGCCAACTGAGGCAAATGCAGTCAGTCTGCATTTGGTGTAGTCATTAATGTAATGTGTCTGTCATTGGTTTGAGCCTTCCTGATTACATTAATATGATCATAGTGTCATACTGACTGCCAAACAGATGAGCTCAGAGAATGCTGTGGATAGGTACAAAGTAGTAAAAAAGACTTCTTTCTCCTTGAGAATGAAAAGCTGTGTGACTTTATTATTTTTGCCCCTCTGAATCTGTGGACGTGTGTGCCAGTAAGAGTAGTCAGTCTCTTAAGCCATTGCTACCTGGCACTGACTCTTCTGTGACTACCTCACCATTTCAGTCTTCTGATTAAAACTTTACAGACAGAAAGACCTCGTAGTGGGAGGCCTGTGTTCCTCTTGAAGAGATACCTCACTGCATCGGCAGGCCTGGAGCTCAGGGAACCTAGTCCTTTATACTGTCTGAAGTTGAGTCTTAGAGCTGTAAGCAGAAGCGTTCTTGCTGCTGTACCGTACATGGAAGGAGAGATCTATTCTACAGTAGCCTTGGCTCTAGTCATGTACCATACAGCTTTATAAATCAACACTTGGCATGGCATCCAAAAGTGAACTGGGAGCCAGTTCAGCCTTTGGAGAGCAGATGTAATCCTGTGTAGCGCTGTGTAGGTCATGCTGTAGCAGTTCAGACTATGGAGCACCAAACGCATGTGTTGCTAGCTCTCAATAAGTGAATCCACCCAGAGGAGATCAGCCTGTAGGTAGGTTATTTTCACTCTCTCCCAAAGTATCACTAACTGGTACTGTGCATACCTGAGAAAGAGGATGCACCTGCTAACTTGTTCCTCAGCCTCAATGCTTGTTTGGTAAAGGTATGGCAGTTATTAAAGCAGTCCACTGGCTGGTGAAAGTAAATGTTCCCAAAAGAACAACAGTGACATGGAAATGTGTGACCTCGTCTTTGTGAAAATGTAGAGGGCTTCCTCCTCTGGCTCTTGATCACTGAGGAAGAAGGAATACAAGAGAATGCCACTAAGAATGTATTCACTCTCTACGGAGGTGTTGGGTGTGGAAGATCGAGTTGTCCAAGTTCCAGGTGCCATTTCTTGTCCCACAGTGGGCTGTGGCTGCAGGCAGTGTGAAGACTCTGAATATTGACTGGTGACAAGGGGGAAGTTAGTGAAACAGCTCCTACTCTTTCTTGGTTGTGGTTCTTCTCCATGCATGTTACCTCTGAAGATCTAATGAAGATTTCTGTGGTCTTTTTATATGAGAAAAATGCCATTTAGTAATTAAATTACTAGAGCAGTAGCTGAACCCTTGCTGACAGCATGGCATGATGTAGGGCGCCATGAGGAACCATTGAGTTTGATGACATTTATTCTGAAACAGTGTTTATTGTGGCTTGTCCTACTGTGTATGTGCTTGTAACTTTTGTTCGTAACCAATTCTGCCATATCTGTTGACATTGTCACTCAGACGTGGGGTATTCTAATACTGCCAGTACCAAGAAGACATGAAGGAAGGAAGCAACAATTACTATGGTTAGAGATGCATTCACCTTGTCTTACAGCTGGAGCCTGCAGTTGGCTTTGAAGAAGGAGGTGTAGATGCTGTAGTCATGTTAGACTGTGTCAGTTACTTATCTGGTAATATAAAGGAGGAGTGACAAGATTTCTTCTTGAGGGTTGTTCACAGAGGAAGGAGCATAAAGGAGAAAAGAGTTTGCTGGTCGGTCTCAGTGGAGATCCCAAAACACGCCTGAAGTTTTATTCTGGAGAGTAGCTCCAGAATAAAACCTCAAATCTGCTACAAAAGCTTTTCTGTTACATTCCAGGGGACTTATCCCAGTACCAGGAGACTAGTTAATAGAACCTTCATTAAAATGCTTTTGCTAGAAGATGTTTTTTTTCTTAAAAAAAATTACATAATATAGTGGCATCTGCTAGCTCCACTGGAGTTAAGGGCTTATTAGTGGTTCCAGTTTTCAGGGTTTAAAAATGTTGGTCATTAAAATTAATGCTGGGTGGAACTTGGTGTGGAGAGTCTTAGCCCCTTAGGCGAGTTTTGTTACGTGGATGAGAGAAAAACAACAGAAAGCAGTACCCCAAACCAAAAACCCTTCCTGAACCCTAAACTTGTTTTTAAGTTGCAGAAAACAAACCTTAAAACTTATAGGCTTAAGATGACTTTTTTTAAAGAAACACTAGTTTAATTTAAAAACATTTCCTTCTCTGGTTTTGAGTGAAATGAGTATATTTTCCATTAGTTCATATTGTAAAGTACTGCTGTGGTGTATTTTTTCAACTTCTTTTAAGTGGAAAACAAATTGAAACTGAACTGTTCTATTTAGGAAAAATGTAGATGTTTCTTCACCTCTGAATGTTCAGACTCAATGATCTTAAGGGTCTTTTCCAACATGAAGGACTCTTATGATTCTCTTCTATGAATTTGAAAGCCTCTCTGTGGCTCTGACAGAATACGGGGAGCTGGAACTGCCAGAGGTGTTCCTGCAAGGCTGGAGGGCTGCCTGACAGGGGAAGCTGAACTTGCTGCTAGAACAACAGGGACAGCTGCTTGTGTCACCTTCTGGCTCAGGCTTCCTTAAAATCATGTTTTGAGGTCTGGGTTATCATAACTCTGACTTTTTAGTCATTTAGGTGGAGAGCTGTAAGTGCTTTATTCTTCCATCTAAATGTTTCTGCCTCCTGACCTCCCCATGTTCAGCTGCCCCTGGGCTAATCAGGTGGCACAAGGCCCCTGTGGCTGCTACTTTTCCTGCCCTTTGAACCCAACCAGCATGACAGATTGAGAGTTTGGGTTGAGTTAGTGCTACTAGTTTAGCAAAGGACGTACGTTACCAGGAGCAGCTGATCCTCTTTGACTGTCAGAAGGTTTTGGTCCCAGACATACAGCAGGAGAGGCTGTGCTAGAGGTAAATACTTTATACCCTGTACTTGAAATTTTCATTTCAAGTTCATCTCGTCACATGCCCTGAATATGGCTTTTTAAAATACTTCTTTTAAAAGAAACTCAAGTATTATCAAATCAAATTATGAGTTTCATAGTATGTTTCTGTGGTGGGATAGTGGCCTGGAATATTTTGCTTTAAACAGTAAAGCTGTTATTTCAGCTAGGAGAAGGATTCTTTGGCTAGTTCAGCTGTCAGAAGCAGGGGACATCTGCAGAGCTGTTAGTGACTTCTTTATAAGATTTCCTGAGATCTGGGATAGTTGTGTTGGTAGGAGACTGAAGCCACAGAAAGGACTGGAAGCTGGAGAAGGATATAATATCTTGTGGTTTGCATTCACCATTGGCTAAAATATAATATGTAGAAATGCATTTCCTGCCTACAGATTTATTGAATATGTAAAGCCAGAAAAAATAACTGAGGAGGAGAACGATATTGTACTTTGTTTCACTTCCTCTGGCCCTCCTAAGAAGAAAATATCTACAGTGTAACACTGTTTAACATAATTTTGTTTCTCTGGCAAGCGCCTTAAAATCATCTGCAGGCTGAGCTCTTCTTTACCAAATTGCCTCCTGGAACACATTATTTGCAACAGGCTTGTAAACGCATGAAGAGTAGGAGTCTAACCGTGCTGCATTACTGCTTATATGCAAAATCAGGTACCTCACATTTTGTCTAGAACACACTGGAGAGCAGAGGGTGAGCTGAAAGTAAGGTCCTTGTTTTTAAGCAAACCCTCGTGCTGCCCTGGAGTGTGTGACACTTCTCTTTTGCACTTGCAAATATCCCAATTTGGTCTCCTGTATTTGCCATAGAGATATCTCACTGGTCACCTGTCAGTGTGTGCACACAGCTTTCTTCATGTGATTCCAAGTGGCTAGTGACAAAACAACTGCAAAGTCATTCCTCTAGTTCCCATTAAAAAAGATTGACAGTGGAAGAATTCTCAGCCTTGTAAGGAAACTGTAAGCTAGTACTTCACATGCAAAAAGCTGAAACATAGTCCATTTACCCAAACCAAGCATTTCTTGTAAATAAGTTAAGTGCCAGCAGCTGATATTCCGTCTGATTTAATTATATTTATAATTTACGGGGTAGGTTGAAAGTCAGCCTTAATTGACATGACTGCAACCCTTGCTGAAATGTGTGAGCTCTGACTTTTCCACCTCATCACTGCACAGGCATGGGCTGAACCTATGATCTGCTTCAGATCCTTCTGTTCTTCTTCAGTGTGAACAGTCATGCGCATGTGGCACTCTGGGAATGGTGTGGTGGTGCATCTTCAGCCTGTTGATGCATACCCTCTATCTGCAGCTCTCACCTGGGCTCTGTGGGATTTTTTGGGGCAGATCTCACATCGCCACCAGCTACACTGTGATCTAAGTCAAAGTGGCACTTAGTTCAGAACAAAGCCCCTGTTTTCAATTGCTATTTGGTGTCTGTCCGTCTTAGAAAATAACATTTTAGAATGCACTTGATCTTTTCTCGTTATTAATTTGTCTTCTCTTGTTCTATGTGATCTTAAAAGTCTTTTCCAGCTGAAATTATCCTATATTTATTCACCTAGCTGAGATGTAAATAGAAATTTCATGATTATTAGCTTATACATGAGGTTTTAGTTTCCGATCGCTCCAGGATTTGCAGCTTACATTGTTTTGAGGACGTGACATGCTGATGTTTTGAAGCTTTGCTTTTTTTTTATTCCTTTATTAAAATTTCTTGGTGGTGGTCTTAAGTTTTTCAGAATAGAAATTAAGGATTTATATTGCACTAGGATGTAGAATGGTCATCTTTGGTGCAGAAATTCAGGGATTTCTGAATACCTGAAAGCTAATAGCTGTCAAACTTAATTGGTGCCTGCCTTTTCAGTTAGAGCTGCAGGATGCGGAGAACCAGCAAACCTGTCCTGTACTGCGTGGCTGCTGATCTCTGCCTTTTGAAACAGTTTTCTCAATTTAGATTTATTTTTCAGATTGGTTTAAAAGAAAAGGAAAGAGTTAAATAGCAATCTGTTTGCTGTATTGCAGCACAAAGAGAAATAAATAGATAAATGGATTGCATTCCTTTCCCTGCCTTTGCTGGATAAAGGGCTCTCACCTAGACAAATACCAAGCAGACTAGATTTAGGAAACATTTGTAGTGCTATTGCTTCCTGTGGTTATTGCCAGTTGTGGAAGTGCACCCTATTGTTAAGTGTGTGGAATCTTTGACTGGTTTCTGCAAGACAGCCCATGCTTTGCTAACTGAGCTTCCTAGTCTCGGTTGCAGGGTAAGGGTCACATCTTAGAAGCCCAGCTGAAGTTGTTCGTAATTCAGTGTTTTGTGAGTCCATGGGAATAAACATCTGTGGATTCTGCTTTTGCTGTTCACCTACATTTGGGATTTTTTCCCCTTCTCTCCGTACTGGAAAAACTAGCTTAGACAATGATCCTCCGTATAGTTTCTGCTGAGGAAAATATTATCAGCATACAGTAATGAAGAGTCAGAGTTTATGAATTTTAAAGTAAATGTCCTGTTTTCTGAACTCCCAGCCACAGAAATTTCCTTTGTCTTTGAGGGAGATTACTCTGCGCGTGTGTCTGCGTTCTGTTAAAAAAACCCAACAACAACCAATAAACAAAAACGAAAAACCCAAAGCACAACAGCAACAACAAAAACTTTATTTTCCACTTTCTTCATTTGATAAAATCTCTCCACTGTAGAATGATTTCCTTTGGGTTTGACACCACCATTTGATCTCAGTTTTTAATAATTTTGGTGGGTTTCACTCCCAGAAGAAAACATGCTTGTGTTGTGAAGTATTCCCACTAGAAATCTGGGAAGTCTTAAAACCTCTTGTTACTCAGGGCTAAGAACTGGATGCTTTATTAATTCCCTGCTACACAACCCCTGTACAGTAAATCTTTCCATAACACCATGGTGTTGAAATTAATCAGGCTGATGTTTGAAAATTGTTAAAATTAGATGAAATTAAATAACACCTAGACAGGGCTCAAAACTTGTGCTGATGGAAACAGATTTTAATCTAAAAAGACGTTAATTTTATTGGTGCCTCCTCTTATTGGTTGGTCAGTATATTATATTTATTAGGACATGCAAGCGCCTCTCCCTGTTTAACGGCCGCAGAGGTGGGTGGCTGAAATAGTTTACCTCCTTGGCTTTCCGCGTCCTTGTCTTACTCGCTTTATGTGGCAAGTGGTTAATGCTTAGAAGTTCAGTGCTGGTAGTGTCACATTTATTATTTGCTTTAAAGCCTACATTGGACAAAGTATCATTTGCATTTGGAAAAGAAACAGTACAGGATAATAATATCCAAATAGTGCTATTTGCTCCGTCTTGTCCTTCTAGTTGATCATTAGGAGTTTACAGCTTTTACTTGCAAATCTTACAACTGAAAATGTTTTCCAGGGAGCTGTGTACTGCATTTTGATAATATTTTTAACTGGCATCAAGTTTCTTTGGAATGTTTTATGCAGCAGAGCACGCGGTTTTCACTTTTTGAATGAAGTAATATTTTCTCTTTCCTTCATTTTTAAGAAGGATTGCTCCCCAGTGAAATAAAACTATAGATTGAAATGGGCAAGGAGAAGAAAATGTGCGTTTGGACGCAGGTCTCTGATACATTATAAATGGAGTTGTTTCTTTGGCCCTTAGAAGAGTCTCAGCAAAAGAATGCAGCTGTATTTACAAAGTCTTCTCTGTACATCGCAGCTTTTCTGTGCAAGCAACAGCACAACTTAAATCCTATCCCTGAATTTGTTTTAAAAATACATGTTATTACAAAGGTACCGCTCTCTGCTAACCATTCTGTTCTTCTGGGTAAGAGTGGGAACAGTTTTTCCTTGCTCTCATCTCTAGATCCGATGGAATTCTTGCTGTGTATGGATCTTATGAAAGCCTTTTGTAGATCTTTTACTTAAGCTCCGCTAGCATTTCACGCAGGTGCTATCTATACGGGGTCAAAGCTTTGCGAGGATCACAAAGGAGCCGCTTCTAAGTCAATTAAGTGAATTAACATCAAGGAGAAAGAGTCGTATAATTTGTTATCACTATTAATGTTGTGTGCATTCCAGCATTGTGTTCATGCTTTAAAGAAACAGACTGTTTCCTTTTTAGCCCTCAGATTACCCCTTGTTTTCTCCATGTGTGAAAATCAGTGCCGTATGTCATCTCCCATGAGCTGTACAGCATCGCTCACTGCAGTGTCTCACTGAAGCCGGGAGAGCGAATGCATGGAAGTTCAGTGCAGAAGGGACCGAAGCCTTTTTTGTGCGTGTGCGTGGGAGAGCATGATGACAGTAGTTCTGGCTGATCGGGCATTAGGGAGAAAGCTGAGGAGTTTCAGGATTTATGAGTAAGGCTGGCTTGCATTGCTGTAGTGCTGCATGCAAGGCTTCATTATGGCTGCTTGGTCACCTGCTCCCTGTGTATTGCTTAAAGTTCTTCAACAGGAATGGCAATGAGCAGTGACTAATGTGCATTGCTTTGCTCTAAGGGCCCTGTGGTGGGCTGGAGGTGTGACATAGCAAGACATGGTGCATATCTGTGTGTAAAGAGCATGCTGACTTTTAACTGCAGATATTTTTTCTTCTGCTTCCAACATACTGAAGTATGTTAATTTATTTTCTGATAACATCAGGAAACAGAAGTTTTGAGGCACTAAATCCAGTGGACACATTATAGCTTGACTCTGCAATCGTAAATGGAGGGAAAAGCAGATGGAACATGCTTAGAGTGGGATTTACTTGGAAATGAGTTGGATTACTAATTTTTTTTGGTAAAATAAGATTGATACTAAGATTCCAGACGCTATAGCGAAAGGCATGAGAATGCATTAGCAATGGCAAATGTGGTAACTTGCCCTTTGCTCTCTGTTTTTAAGGTCCTAATAGCAGCTTATCATTGGTTGCGCTGGGTCACTGGGTTCAGAGATGTTTTTGCAAAAGCTGTTTCTGTAGTAGGATTCCTGCAAGCCTCGGGAGCAGGAAGAGGCAGGAAAATCATCATGGGCAAAGTCCTGCGGGTCCTTCATGCCATCAATAAAGTCATGTCATGTACTGAATCAGTTCTGGCATTTAGGATTCTGTTTGTACCAAGACAGTAAATGAGTGTGGAGAATAGATACAACTTCCGTGTTGAAAAGGTGGAAAGTCTGTTGTGTGACAAGGAAAGCATCCACCAGGAGCATAAAAGACACTATGGCATCCCTCTCCTCATCTACTTTTCCTGTCTTGCCAAAATGTAATTTATAGAACTGATACCACAGTCTCAGCACTTGGCCAAACATCTTAATCTTCTGTCAAGGCATTAATAGCCACATGGAAAGTGCTGTGACAGTCTGTATGTTCGACAAGAGGGGAAGTTTGTCACTTAATGGAAGTTAAATTTCATTTTAACAAGTTAAATTATTTATGGACAAATAGAATTCAGATTTTGGTCTTTGATGGAAATAGAAATCTTTTCATTTATTTCATAAGAACAAGATCAACCTTGCAGTGTCTTTTCAGGAAAGCACCTAGAGATTTTTTTTTCCACTGAGATTTTGTTTTTAACACCTTGTGTTAGAATTTGGCTGTTTGCACTTGCAAAATGCATCAGTTTAACCTAGAATCAAGCAGTAGAGAAGGAGCAGCATCAATGTGACGACATAACCTACTTACATGTTACTTCAAGATGTGTTTTAAAATAAAGAGCTAAACAGTGTTGACTGCATATTGCAGCTTATAGCTGCTGCTGGCCTGCGGTTAGAATGTCAGACTGGGATCTGCTCCATGCCAGATAGGCCACTATGTGAGAACTGTATATCTAAAATGTATTTTAAAGTAAATCTACTCTCTTCAAATTCAAGAGAAGAAGGAGTTAGGCCCCTTAGTATTTGGTACTGGTGTGACTATATCTATTTCAGGGCAGAGTGATGCCTCTGAAGGGATATGTAACTGTTGGTAGGTACTGAAGCTACAATAATAGAAGATCTTTAAGATATGTAACGGACTTCCTACAGGAGGAGAACTGAAATGTCGCTTCTCTTTTTCCCTTAAACAAGTGCTTGGCCCAGGAACACAGCCATTTGTGTTTAGCCTTTCACAAATATACTCAGTTATTTTTCATAGTTGTTATTTACCGTAGGTGGTTATATTTGATTCTTAAGAACAGGTGTTAGCAGTGAATTTTCTAGCAGTGTTATGAGCCTTAGATAGCACATTTTGAGAGCTGCTTCTGGCAGAGGTGTGTATCTGCCCCAATATTTCTTAGTTTATCTAGGGGCTAACAAACTGTGTGCAACTAATGAATAAATTTCTGTGAGTAGAGGTAATGGTTTCCCTTTGCCACCCCGACTACAGCCTGGCCAGTAGCAGGGAGTTGGAATGGCCTTGCGGTTCTGTAGGTTTTCCATCTGTTCTGTCTTGCCTCCATGTGCATTCTTCAAGTACTGGAGAGCTGTTTCCTGCAAATTGGCTGGTTTCTCTACTGTCTGTAGTATTGAATCTCTTTAAGTTCATGCCCCACAATTTATTGCCATAGATGACTTGATCCTGTAACCACAAAAGTAAATTTACAATAAAACAGAACAAAATTGAATCCAGACCACCCCCTAGGTTTTCAACTTCTGTGGTTCCTCCTCATCCTTGATCCTCTTTCGAAGAGAGCTGTTCTTACTCTCTTAATACATGGAGTGGGAAAACAGCCACTAGCCTCTCTGGGTCTGCGCAGCCATCAGCTGCCAGCACAAGATTATTGTTTTCAGCAAAACAATGCAAGAGTATTTTCCTCGCACAGTGAGAAGACTGGCTATGGTCTGAAACTGTGGAAATAGCCCTAGCCCTTCCGAGGGCTGCACATGAGACAGGCCTCTAGTGATTCCTCCATACGTTCACTGTGTGAAGATAAGCAGAGGCAGCATTTGTGTGTCAGATTTTTGTATGATTGAGTGTGGAGAAGCTCTAACCTGAAAGAACAAGTACAGTCATGGAACTGTAGAAAACTTGTGCAATGTTGAAAAGATTTTATTAGGAAATCTTGTTCTTCCTCATGCTGACTGTGATTCTGTATTCTCTGGAGCTTTTAGTGTGGTTTTTAAATGAGTCAAGTGATGAGACTTCAGTATTTCCCTTGGAAAGAAAACAAAAGCTATCCCACAGGGAAGAAAGGCAGATTTTCACTTAAGATGAGCCTTCTAGGAGGTGTTGTAATTTACAGACATGTATGACACACTTCTTGTTCTTCTCATTGACGCTTTGTTGCTTGGTTTGTTTTTTTTTTCCATCTAGGTTTGATGATTCCAGTCTTTTGTGTGGTGGAGCAGTCGGACGCCTCTCTTGAATACGATAATCGAGAAGAGCATGCTGAGTTCGTTCTGGTTCGCAAAGATGTGCTCTTTAGCCAGCTGGTGGAGACAGCGCTCCTGGCTCTGGGGTATTCCCACAGTTCTGCAGCTCAGGCTCAAGGTATTCAATAAAATTCTTTTGCCCCTTCTTTGCAGTGACGGAAGACGGAACCTGAGGTTGTTCATTGTAAGGAGAAAGGAAGAAAATTTGTGGCAAATCGTGGAAGTGGTTGTATATCAATTGCGGTGATTGCTTAATCTTAAACTAGGTGTACCACGAGCCCTGCCTTGTTAGCCCGCCTAGGAAGCATTAGCTGGATCTTGCTGAAGTGTGAAATATGGTGATAATGATCATTCAGTGTAGCCATGACTTATTTGTTCTGTACCCCAAGGCAGTTGCTGCTCTAAGGAAGTTGGCACAGAAGAGCTAGATAGAACCTCTGGTTGTACAGCGATGTGGTAGCTGTCCTCTTTGTGTCAGGGCCATTTGGAATGGCACATTACAGTCCTTCATATTCAAACTTATCCATTGTGTACAATGATTATATCTGTGTGTGCTCATCTTATAGGCAGTAGTTGTAGTGCTAGGTATGCAGGCTGATTTTTGTGTTTGCATTTACCTACTATATTGCTTCAAAGGCCTTTGTAAAGCTCCGCAGTCCCTTCTACTTAGAGATGATTCTCCAGTAGCAGTGAAATTCTAAAATAAACAAAGCATTTCTCTCTCTGCCCCAAATAATTGGCTGGAAGAAAAATCTGAAATCCTAATCTTGAGAGAGATGAGCAAGAAGTGATGGCTTGGGAAAATTTTTTCCATACAGAATGATCTTTTTATTTCAGGAGGCTTTTTATAACAAGGAGGTTATTTCAGTGCTTGTTCTTTTGGATGAGAAGTCTGTAATTTCAGTTTCATCTCCATGTCACTGATAAAACCTGTGCACATTTATGGTAATTTAATAGAGGCTTTACCTTGGGATTTGGATTTTATCAGTTGGTTTTAGTTGTGTTACATAGGTAGATACTTGAATGTGTGAACAGAGGGAGTGACGGTGCTGTTGAATCCAGGAGTACCAGGCAGTGGTTAATAGCACAGGCTCCTTGTATAAACTTATTTTCCAAGCAGAGTGATAATGATTCATTTCCCCTGTCAGCTTCTGCTCTGTGAGAGAGACTCAGGTTCTTTGTACCAGGCAAAGCTTATGCACGTGTTTATTTACACAAGAAGGTAATGAAAGCTCTGTGAGAATGTAGTTGTGGTTTTTTTAATATGAAACATTTAATGTCATTTTAGGGACATTTTTTTTCTGAATATAAAAGGTCAGCAAATCCCACTGTTTCTGTTCTGGTGAGCCAGCTTCCTGTGTGACAGCACTATCCATCTCAGTTAACACAGTTGCTCAACGTGTTGCGAGCTAACATGTGGAACACGCTGCATTAGGTGGCCAAGATTTGATTCTTGGCACTTGCAAAGGGGAATGGGCTTTGCAAGAAACCTGCTCCAAGGAGGCATGGCATTCAGTGCAGTGATCCACGCTGGTTGAGCATCTCACTTGGGGAAACCTTGCTTTTGCAGCATCTCTCTGTTGTGAGAATAGCAAGCAGGAGAGACAGATTGGCTGATGGCAGAAATCAGTCTCTGTGCAGGGAGGAAATGGCCACAGCATTTTTAAACTACAGCCTGTGACAGTGAACGAGTTCGGATACTTATCTGTCGCTTGATTGTGTCACTCGAATAACTCATCTAGAAAATAGAAGTTGAATCTCTAATTGTTGATTGTTGTAATTATTCAAGAAACACTTTGGCATTTTTGTCTTTAAGACAGAAATTACCTTTCACTAGAAGCCCTCAGATGGTATTAAATTTAGAAACAGACAAAAATATCTTAAAAATCCATCGGGTAATGAATCTCTTACTTGGTCAATTTATTTACCTTCACACCGAAGGATCAGTTCTACAAAGCTTTTTGTACAGCCTCGGTAAATACAGCAGATCGTGCTGCCTCTAAGCTGTGAAGCTGAGGTATGCAGCGTGTTCTGTAGTATCTTGCTTCGGTGCCAGCTGTGTGTAACCTGAGAGATGAGGTACAGGGAGCAAGAGTGCCAAGAGATCTCTGAGGCTTTAGTTTAATGAGAAAGTTTTGAGAATATTTGGCTATAATCTGTCAAGGAGGTTTGACACATGTTGCTAAATTGTTGATATGAGGATGTATTTGGGAACACAATTTTCTGATATTAAAAAGAGAAAAAAAAAAAAGCTGTTTGCTATATTCTCCTCTACCACTCCAGTTGTAGAAAGGGTCTGCTTCTATTCCAGTGTTTGGGATTGATTTCATTTAGCAATATACATTGATAAAGTCACGTAGTTGTTCTTTGTGTGTTGTGATCTGTTGAATTCCAGGATCAACATGAGAAGTTGAAGAACCTCATGTATATTTTTCAAAACTCTGAGCAACATGTGTGGCAAATCACTGACATGAGTAGATGCCCCACTGTCCTCCTGGGACAAAGTGGATGTGAGCTTGTCAAAGCTTATGTTGTAAAGGCTGTGTAAGCTGTCACATACCATGTAATAGTTGTCAACTTTGGTGTTGGAACAGTGTTTCATTTTGGCCTCCTCTTGTTTTGGATGACAGAGAGGAGCAGCAATGTTGACTTGATCTTGTGGGAAGTGTCTTTGCTTGTTCCTTTTAGAACCAGGTCTCCAGTGGCAGACAGAATTGTGGGGGCTAAGAAGAGTTGTGGCAACAAAGAGTTGCTGTGCAGTTTCACACCATGCTTGCTGTGGTTTGCCATGGGACATCTACAGCTCTGTTGAGGCTTGGGTAGGTGGTATGTGCCTGGTGTACAGCACCCTGCCTCACACTTGGCAGCAGCACATCAGCATGGCAAAGTCCAGGTGCTAGAAGGGGCAGGTGGCGTGGAGGGGGTTGGTGGCATTGCCTCCTTGAGGGGCCCTGCCTGGGGCTGCTGGCCTGGGCTCCAGCCTGGAGCTGCACAGCTGCCTAGGGATGAGACACCGTGTCCAAGCACGTGAGCTGTAGCCTGCACAACCAGGTGCTGCCTGGTGTGAAGCCTTGTGCTTTGGCTCATGATCACCTATCTTATTATGGCTAACTTTTAGTTCTGATCATTAGGTAAAGTGAGAAATTGTAGCATAAATAATCTTTAGACAAATAGGTATCAGGAGTTATACACGAAAGTGCCTCACTGGAAAAAGCTCGTTATTCTCCCACACAGTTTGGGCAGGATTCCTGGGGCAAGGAATTGGGCAGGATTTGGGCAAACACACAATCAGCTGGTTGTGAACATTTTTTGTTGATGGTGGTGAGAGCAGAGATGTATTCCAGTGAGTGCTGCCCTTGTGAAACTTCCCTTTTCTGACAGGAACTGTGAAAAGTCTTCTGGAACAGCATGGGAATTTGTTAACAGCTTGGCACTGGGGTGTGAAAGTTGGTGGTGTGAATGGCAACAAAGGTTTAATAAACATTTTTCTTTCATCACTTGAGTTTGCACCTGACACTAGGGAACCTGCTCCATGTGCCTTCCGGAGAGGAAACGAGTCCTGCATTAAAGGGGCACCTGAGTAGTTTAATCAAATTTCCATGCCCTGATTACTTTTTTAAAAATTTTTGGTGGATTGGGTATTTGAACTGAGCTATGGAGGAGGAGTGAACTGGTAGGGACTATATAGTGCTGCAACCAAAGCAGTATGGAAGTAGCTGCAGTCTGGTGTATCCTGGGTCCAGTCCTTGGAACCTGCTGTGAAAGTTGATTCCCTTCTTAGTGTTTTTGGGTAGAGGAAGAGCAGCTTCTCTGGGTTTAGCAAATTCTGTTTTCTTAGAATCAGTATGAGAAAGAAAACAGTGTGATTTCTTGTGAAGTCTGTATACACACTTTTTCTCTTGACCAGTTTCATCGTGAACGTGTACACACAACTGGTGTGTTCGTTATGTTGTACATGGCATTACAACTGGTGTATTACATTGTCTGATAAAGCTTACAGAGCTGAATAAGTCAAGGAATGGAGTTTGCCTTCTCCTCCCACATGCTTCTGCTGGGTGTGTTATCAGGGCAATGGGGAGTGCTGGCCCTGGCTGCTGCCAGTGGGTAGCTTTAGCTGGGCACAGGCAAAGCAGTTGCTTAGGTTAGTCCCTGAGTGTGGCCACCAGAAGAAAAGGGGTGTACAGAAGAGTGAAACGATGCAGAGATGCCAAATAGAGAAGCAAAATGGGTGATAAAACAATGGAGGGAAATTAAGATGGAACAAGAGCATCTTTCCTATCCCTGTCACTGAAGGGATTGCCAAGCCTTGGTTCTTAAGCAATGAATTGCCATGAGCAGAGCCATTGCAAGAGACAGTGCCTTGGATGCCCTCCTTCATGCTGCCTGGTTTCTTCTAGTGTCATATGCAGGAACTGAAGAGTAAGAAGCCTTGTGGCTGCAAAGAATTGGGAGTGACTGGTCACAAGGGAAGGCTGGAAGGAGGGGCTGGCAGTGGTCAATGGGAAACGTGTAAGGCAAGAATAAGAAACAGAAAAGCTTTAAGTGTCTTGCCTTATCATGTAGAGCTGCATTAGCTGGGCATGGAGGAGGGCAATGCTCTGTGGGGATTGTGATTTAGTGAACTGAGGTCAGACAGCATCAGCCCTGTCAGCCTTGCATGACTGGAGTGTGGGAAAAGAGGAGGATTTCACTGCTGTCAGTCAGTGCCTGGGCAGAGCAGCTTATGGTGAACCTCTGCCCTGATGTCATGACACCCAGAAGTATATGTCAGGACCCCAGAGTCACAGAATATTAGGGACTGGAAGAGACCTTGAAAGATCACCTAGTCCAATCCTCCTGCCACAGCAGAATCACCTAGATCAAGTCACACAGGAACACATCCAGGTGGGTTTTAAATGTCTCCAGAGAAGGAGACTATACAACTCCCCCGGGCAGCCCATTCCAGTGCTCTGTCACCCTCACCATGAAGAAGTTGCTTCTCATGTTTATGTGAAATCTGCTGTGTTCCAGCTTACACCTATTGCCCCTTGTCCTATCACTAGATGCCACTGAGCAGAGCCTGGCTCCATCCTCCTGACACCCACCCTTCATATATTTATAAACAATAATGAGGTTGCCCCTCAATCTCCTTTCCTCCAAGCTCAAGAGACCCAGATCCCTTAGCCTTTCCTCATAAGGCAGATGTTCCACTCCATCATCTTTGTGGCTCTGCGCTGGGCTCTCCAGCAGTTTCGTGTCCTTTGCTAAGTCAATGCATCTTAAAACAAAAACCAAACCACTCCAAAATAAAGAAGCCAATACAACCCTATTCAGAGCTCTTCTCAGCAGTTTGATCTTACTCCATCTATAGTTAACACCTCACTTTTGTAATTCCCTTTTCCTCCTTACTTCTACTGGGGACACTTTTATGGGTAAGCTCTTCTTTCTGCTCTTCAGTTTTGCACGTAAAATTATAAAAGGCTAAAATACAACAATTTAAGAATAATATGTGTGAGGAGTATGACTCAAGTGGACAGCATGCTGTAAACTCTGAGGTGCAGTTTTGTGACAACGTGTCTGGGATTGCTGACCAGACTGGATTTTTTGTAGTGATACTCAGATACCCAGATCAAAGTTTTCCTTGTAAAAGCTGCTCCTTCTTGATTGATACATTGCCAGAGTTGTGTTCTTTGTCTTTCTCCCTGATGTTTGAAGAAAAGTGGGCTGAGTACTTCTCAAATATTTATTTCCCTCCCGTTATACAGATGTTTACCAGCAAATCACTGTTTTGTCCTCCCTAGAAAACTTCATGACAACTCTAAGTGAAACTCACTTAAGGGAACCAGGAGAAAACGTCAGCATTTAATGAAAACATTGAAAACCTCTTCCTTCTTTGATTTTTTTGATAGGTGTTTCAGTGCATAATGGGCACAGGATTTGAAAGATGATGTTGAGGTTCAGCATCTCATGCCATTTCAGTTAAAGCTGTGCAGTCCCCTTTAAACTCTTAAGAAATCTTCTGTAAAAAATGGAAGAAATAGATATGAGGCTTCATATTTTTCAAGGTTTGCTAAAATGAATCTGCTTTTTTGTGTGGAAAATGTGACATGTAAAGAAATGTTAGGATATCATCTATATATAAAAATGGAATATGTTTATGTTTTAATTTGTTTGATATACAGTAATGCATACAATTTAATCTAGAATATAAGTACACACATTTTATACATATAGACACATATAAATAGGTATTTATATAAAAGTATAATATATAGTTAATGAACCAACCTTTCAGGTATTTGTCACCTTCATTCTCCATCTATAGTGTTACTGTAAGTAACCTCCTTATCTAAACAGCATGAACTCCAGTGAATACTTGTTTCTTTGATAAGTTCATTGTGAAAGTTCTTAACGTCACACTGGCAGTCATTAAGCATCTCTCTTTCGTTTTCTGCTCTGCCACCTCCCCATGCTGGTGTGTGTAAAAGTTGCCACATGGTATTGGCTTTCCAATCACAATATATTATTTATAGGATTCTTGTGATGGAATAAAACCTTCTACAGATAATAATCTATTTTTTTAGAGAGCAAACATCTGAGTAATATAAGCAAATGGGTCATTTTTTAGCGTTTGAACAGCTTAAAGCAAGGTAACCAAAGGTACCCCCGAGCATCTCAGCACTTCTGACAGCCACTTTCCATCTCGTTTGCAGGGTGTGACTGAGCACAGCAGGGGCTTGTAAGTAGGAGAGGAGGGAGTGGAGCGGGCAGAGAGGGTTTCAGCTGGTCTAGCCAAACACCCTTTTTCTTTCCCTGTGTGTCTACAAGGGTTCACCTACCTGCTATGTGAGTTTGAGGCCAAGTACTTTGAAATGCATCATGTTTTGGTGACAGCCCCAGGGGCTGTAGTGAGCTTGTTGTAGTGAGGTATAGGTATAGTGAGGTATATCCTTGACACACGTGATGTTTGAGCCATGGCCATAATGGCTCAAAGTCAGACTGTGCTATGGGCAGAATCCATGAAACCTTGTGTTCCTCCCTCTCCTCCTTTGTTTTGGAGAAACACTACTAAAGCTGTAACAGCAAATTGGTACTTCTATTTAGTGAGGGCTATATTCTTTAGTGTTCTTCATTCACTTTATGTTGCAGGCTGTGTGTAAAAAGATAATGCTGCAGGTCAGAACCTTCTTTAAGCTTTGCACTCTTGGAGGAAGGATTTTCATATATTCTGCCAGTTTTGTAAACCAGTGGAGAAATGCTGGGGAAATTGAGCCGTAGGCATTTTTTTTGTGTCACAGCAATCCTTAGAGTGGTTTGGGGTAAAATAAAAATCAAGTTCACTTTGAAAAGCTTGTGTGTACTCAATTAAAAACTTACAGCAGTGCATAATAAATTCTGATTTTTCTTGGCCCTCTTCCCAACCTCTCAGCTAAGCGCACAAGCCCATGAACCACTGGTATTTTTGAGGAAAATTGGGAAATGGTCTTTATTAATTTTAATTTAAAATCAGATTCTGTTTTTTTTTTCTTGTGTGCATCTGATAATGAAGCAGTGCTGTCTTTAAAAATGGGAATAAATTAAATTAAATTAGACTAGGACTTCCCCTGTCCAGAGAAGGAAAATAAGGTGCAGTTAGCAGCCTGTTAGCTAACAACCTAAATATTTAAGCATTTAAGAACAAAGCCTGGTGGTGGTTAGCGTGTTAGGGTAGCGCTTTTTTCTTCATTTTTTTTCACTTTTTGTTTTTAGGCATTATCATCTGCTGAGATTTTTTTCCAGTCCCTGCTGTAGTTGAGGGAAGCAGCATTTTAGCCCTGAAGCGCAAAGGGGCTTCTTGCTCCAGCTGCAGATTGCCTTTTCCCATCTTCCTTCCTCACAGGCACACAAAGCTGAGCACAGCTTCTTTCTTGAACCTAGCAGAGGCTTCTCCTTGTTGGGAGGCATATCTCAACTTTTAGGATTTTCCTGGGGTGTAGGTTGTCCTGTGCAATGTTTATAATGGGTATGATACTGCAGAGAAAGTAGAGCTCTTTCTGCTGGCTGGTCTGCTTGAAGTCGGTTTATCATCAGTGCTCTGGTCTCAATCTCACTGCATGTGTGAAGGGGAATTGATCTGAGCATGTGGAGAGCAGTGGCACTGGCTCTGGAGTCCCTTGCAAGCTCGTGATCCAAGGCAGTACTTCTCAGGCCCCTTTAACCACACAGACAAGCTACCCATGAAAACCAATTTGTTTTGAAACTGAAAACACGAAGTTGTGGGAGGGGATAAACAGAAAGTTTTTCCTGGCTCTAAAAAACCCCAACAATCAAAAGAGAGAAGGCAAACACAGTCATCTACTGTTCTGTGTCTAATTGTCACCTTAGGAAAGATCCTTCTGGCATTGACAGCAAGGGGTCAGTTCGGAGGGTTTCTCACCACCACACTTGAGCATTGTAGAAGGTACCTGGCTTTAATCCTCCTGGCCCTTACTGGAATATAAATGAACCTGTCAGTCAGCAACTGTATTTGATGCTTGGCTCTTTTCATACCGGTTGAATTTTACAAGGGCAGTCTGTCCTCCTGCATTGTTTTCTTCGGGGTCTGCAGATTAAATGTCTGCATTTACAGAATGGAACTGGGTGAGCAAAAGACAATGCTATTAGTGACCTCCTTTTGCCTACCCTCCTGCTCACTGGAAACTCACTCAGAGAGTACCAGTGATGGTTCAAAGCTAAGCTATGGCTGAAAGAAACAGTTGTGTGTGTCCTCCTTCTGTCCAGTGAGCTACTTGGTTATTCAGAGTGGGTGTTTCTTTATCTCTATACTGGTGCAGGGCTTACACAGAAATGCTTGTACTGTCTTCCCTTTGACCAGTGCACACTTGTCATTGATCCAGACAACTTAACAAACCTGCATGTTTATCCAGGTGTGATTAAGAAAAGGCATTGCATCAAGCCGAATGAGATGAGATTGAGGTCTTTCTCATTGGGTGAGTTTACTTTCAGTTTTACTTCCAACAGAAAAATAATTATTCTAGGCTGAAACAGGTGCCAATTAAGCAGTAAACATGTAGTAATCCTGGAATCCAAGGTCTGCATTTCATTTGCTTTTGCTACCCAGTTTTGTATCTGCAGCATCTTGGTCGTTGCTTGACTTTTTTCTGCTACCAATACAGGGTTAAATTCAAACAAGCAAGCTGGGAGGAGAATGCATGTGCCAGTCAGGATTCTTAGCTAAATTGCTTTCATACTTTGTTTTCATAGTATATTTGCTGCTTAGCCGCATTTTGGCCTTTTTCCTTATTCTAGCAAAAAATCATTATGTGGGATAGCTAGTAGATGGTTCCCTACTTTCGCAGTGACAACTCCATGCTAAAAATGTCCCTTGGCGTAGGGATTGTTAACTGATCGCAATTTGTCTGCCTTTCTGAGGAAGGTTTATTTTTTCAGCACTCGCTATAGAATCTATGGAATAGTCTGGGTGGGGGGGAAAGTGTTTATCTTGTGTTGAAACTGAGGATGGACCAAATGCTTGAGGAAAAGAAGTAGCAAATAATGAGCTATAGATAACACTAAATCTTTTCAAGATCCTGGAAGGAGATGTTTCGGCAGAATAGCGCGGCAGTCAGCGTGAGAGTATTGGCATTTTGTGAAGCGCGACCGTCGAGTACGTTTCAAACGTCACTATTTATGTATCCATTTTATATAGATAGCATCAATTACATATTTTTAAACGTTGATGATGGGTTTAAAAACTGCGTGCTCTGTGAACATAAAAGTTTCGTTTTCAGTGGCTTGCGCACGGGGAACAAGCCTGGATTTTTTCTCAATCTGAAAGCTGTATTTGTTTGCGTAAAAGAATGAGGAATGGTATTTCTTTGGTGATACTAGCAAAGATTAATATTTTAATGTGGAGCTTTAAAACAGAGGGTTAAATGGACTAGTTTCGTGCTGCGGGTTTCCCCCGCCCGCCTCGATATCTCTGCTAAGGAGGGCAGCAACACCGTGGATTTGCATTTTCGGATCACTAAAAATCCCCCCCTACCATAAGTGTGTATGTGAAATTGAGAACCTAATTAAAAGATTAACAGCATGTACAGTACTTTACCCAAAAGGCATGTGTTAATTTGTTAAAACACTTAAGATTTTTATTCTGTCTCTTTTGACGCTACCAAAATATTTTCAGTGGAGCTGGTTGAACCTGGTCTCTTTATTATAAATTCTTCTGCAGAGGAAGATAACTTAATTTCATATCTAATTGCACAAGGAATTATAAATTATCTTTTCTAAGCAACCTATGACACTAAAACACAGAACGAACAAATAAAACTGATTTGTTCTAGTACAAATGAAGATATATGGCAGTATTTTATTACAGACACCATTTGTTTGGGTTGAGTGTCTGAATATTTTACAATAACATACAAAGTGCTCTTTGTTGAGCAGTCATTCTAGCAATGCATCTTAAGGTGTTTTACAACTAATTGCCATGAAATAGAGAAACTCAAATCGACAGAAAACAGCCCCACCCATAAAATAAAACCCGATGGAGAATGGGATAAATCTGTTCCAAGGGAAATGTGTTTAATCTGCATTCACAGAAGCAGCAGGATCTACCCCTTGAATCAGACAGGGAAAATATTTGTTCACAAGGGAGAGACCTGTTGATTTAAAAAATGTGCTTTATCTCAGAAAAAGGTGCTTCCTGAAGGTAGAGTGATAATTTCCGGCTAGGTAAAAGATGCCACTCTCTATGCTAGGGGATGTGTAGGACAGTGTACAGGGGGCAGGCATTTCCCTGGTGTAAAAGGAAATGTAGGTCCTGCCCTGGCCCCATTAGTCCTGCAAAATCCAAAGCATACTGTGGTGCAGCATTTAGGATTTCCTTCCCTCCTAGGGACCTCTGGAGGTGTCTTGAACAAATCTTCCTTTCTGCACCTGAAGCTGAACCAGTAGGTATTCTCCTCTGGAAACGTCTGGGTGTTTACTAGTACAAAGTGACATACTGCTTTCAGAATTGAGAATTTCCTGCGGCAGAATCAAGTAAAAACTGGCAATTTTTAAAGATTTGTCTTTTGTAACTACTCTCAGTGGAGTTTTATTCTGTCACTGTAAGCTTAAAATGGTTTTTACTAAATTTACTATTTTGCACTGAACTGTGTCAGTGTGGTGTCAAGGCTGTTTGAATGTTACTGGATGTCTATTTCACCAGATTAGATTAAACCCTGTTACATTATTCATTATTCAGTGCAAGTATATTGTTCATAAAGGAACAAATTAATGTTTTACTGATTTACTGAGGTTTGCATTAATAAATTTGTCAGAAGGATTAGTTTGGTATTGTCTAATAGAGACGTTAGCTTATTTATTTAGCCAGAAGTACTTTTAGCATGAAGATTGCTGATACAAAGCTGCTTCTTTTAAGCTGATTGCTATTCCCAGGTGCTAAAAGACTGGTGACAAATTGTCTAAATCCCAACCTTTGTATGCACTTACAAATTTTTTTAGAAGAGAAACAAAAGGGTAGTATGGCACTTCATAAAGGCAAGTAGCAATGATATGTACTAATTTTTAGCTAGAGAGCTTTCCTGGTGTGGTTCGAGTGATACGATACAAAACATTTATGGTAAAGTGTGGAATACACTTCAAAAAACATTTATGCCTAGTAATCCAAAGTGATTTCAATAACAAGATTGAGGAATGTTTTGATTACTATAAAAACATGAGTTTTTTTCCCCCCTTACCTTTCTGTAGCTCTGTGGAAAACTATCATTTTACAAGGACTTTCTGTGCTTTGCAATTTTGAGTGTGTGTCTGTACAGGGAGAAAGCAAAAAGAAAAAGTGAGGGCCAAGAGAGCAAGTGGTCCCATGCTGTTTGTAATACCGATGTCATGTCTTGGGAAGGACAGCAGTGTGAGTTTTGGTAGTGTAGTGAGCACCTGCACCATCTCACTAGGGTACAGAAACTCCCCTGTCCCACTCTTCTCCTTCCCCTTCTTGTTGCAGTGAGGTTGGGATGGAACTGCAGGTACAGCTGTAGTGCTGTCATGATCACAATGCAGATTTTGTGGAAGGGGGTCTTTTTTATGGAACAAGATTAATGTAAAACATCTTCAAGGCTTCTCCTAAATCCTTATCTTTTTAAATCTGTGTCTTATGTGCATAAACTCAGGTTTTCCATGTAAAAATGGAGAAATCTTAGTTGCAGATGGAAAAAAACCTCCAGCATCTTGGTATTTTAAAAAAACCCAGAATTAGAACAGATACATTTATATAGCCTTTGCACCATAATAATGTGGAAAGACCTGACACAAAGCCATAAGGCTTTTTTCACAGATTCAGTTGTCTGGAAATTGTGCAATGCTGTTTAAATGAGTGACTTTTAACAGATCGCAATACATTAAAAAAAACCAAAATAAGTAAAAAGAATGTTTTCACCAAGCATTGCGTGATGGCAGTGCTAACTCCCAGGCCATTAATAGACAACGTGTACTTTGTTTTCCTTCGAGTGCTGAGCATTTTGTCTATATTTTATCTGGCCGTGTGTCCAGGAGCTGGACATGGATGCAAGCTGCTATTAATTGAACAGTATTTAGGACCATGAAAAGCTAACCTACGTCCTGCATGGCAAGATGTGAGTCTCAGTCTGCGTTTTCGGTAGCATAGCAGTAACGTGCATATCCTGTAGTAGATAGGCAGCCCGTAGCCTGCGTATTTTTAGATACAAAACGTAATTGCCTTATGACATAACAACTTCTTATATCAACATAGCATTTGGCTTTTACAAAACCTGCAGTTATTTTCCCAGAGCAGTTGTGAGGTGCATTTTGTAGCTTCACAGGTACAGAGATGGAACGTCTTCCATTTTTGGCAGGGATCGTTGGCCCACTGAGTCAGGTCTCGTAGCAAATTCTTTACAGAGGAAGGCTGGCCCTGGTTTCCCCCTAATCTCACACACCTACTGAATGTCATTGTACATCCAGCTAGTTGTGTGATGAAGTGTTTAGGGGGAAGAAGATATTATCTGGTATAAGGAATGATGCGTTTAAATCTGGAGGCAAAAAAAAAAATCCATTATTTCTGTGCTTGCTGAATGAAGTCTTTTATGTAACACTCTTTATAGAAAAAGGGCTACATTTGTACAGAAGGAGGTGCCAGAAGGCTAATAGAAGTATAGTAGCTCATCTGACGGGTGGGACAGGCTTCTGAGTGCTATTTGGAAAGAAAATTAAGCCTGTATGGGAGTATGATACCTAGCATTGTCAGTTCTGAACATTTTCCTTCCCCTGCTTCTAGGGCTTTTGATGAGCTTCAGCTTCTCTTGAAAAATTAAATTTGTAGAGGTAAAATACAAAAACTTGGAGGAGTCCATCAGAAGCTTGTGAGCTTGATCCTGTCTGTCACATGAGATTGTGTAACAAAAAGGAATCCAACCATTTTAATTTGCTGGGAACGAAAAGAAGCTGGTTGGTAACTTTGGGATGCAGTATTGCTCTCTGAAGCACAGTGCTTTGCGGGTGTGCAGGCATGTGGCAGTGTGATCGTACGTGGGTCTGTGCTGGTTTCAAACACACCAGGGGCCTCCTGTGGCTCTTTCTTTATTTCTGAGCCTTTGGCACCAAGCAGCAGTGGGGGATGTGTGGAGATGGGGAAATGAGAGAACTAGGTATTAGAATTCAGTAGCAGATTTAAATTAAGCAGGAACCTCAGTATGTTATAAACTTGTGAGGCTATATACACTATGGCATGTGGCTGGCCCATAGTCATGCTCAACAAACCACTGAATATTACAGGACGTTCATATATTTACTAATTCTTCCCAGAAAAAGAGGATTTCAGTACTGAGGAATATCTCGTTATCCCATTCTACTATCGGCAGCACAGCAATTTGAATTTGCAAAAATAGCAGAGAAGCTATTTTCCTGAAACTGCACAAACTATTTAGCATCTTAGTGATGTTCTGGCACAACAGCATAGCGATTGACAGAAAGTGGGTCTGGAATTGACTTAAGGTTGTTAGTGGAGTTCAGTGGAGGTTAGGAAGAAGCAGCCTTTTCCATTGGATGTCCTGAGAAAGGAGAGAGAGGGGAGAGACCAAGGGATGCCAAAGTGGGTCCTGCGTACCATGAACGTGGCATTTTGAGCCAGGAGGAGTGTAGGCAATTTGGGGCTTGGCTTCCATAGTAGGAAGAGTAAAGAACTGAAATAGCTGTTAGTAGTAACTCCTTAAAACTTAAGATGCATGTCTCAGAGTCAGATATTCCTTGCAATGCTGGAAACTCCAGTACCCTGTTCTGGTACTACTGCAGTAAGGCATAAAACAGAACTAGAAAGGTTTGTCTGAATGTAAGGGCTCAGTGAAATGCAGAAGTTGAAGAGACATGCACTTGGGTGACGCAGAGTTGGCAAGCAGCACACACAATGCTGGTAGTGTTTATATGGTTGGTGCTGTAGCTTTAACAAGGGATTCTTTACAAGAAAATTATGCCATGTTTTAAGTTACAGCAGTGTAAATAAAGTCAAATGCTTCTGAAGTCACCGGAGTTTTTGATTTCCAGTGATGCAATTGAAGGCAGAGGTCGAAACATGGTTTTTATTTCCACATGTATCTCAAACTTGCTTTATGTGAAGCAGTAAGCAATGTGTTGGAAGGGATGCAGCTTCAGATATGTTTATCTGTAGGATCAGTAACCACTGTTGATTGCAAAGAGTTTGTTGGGGGTATTTTATCCACATCATTTTTCAGCTGTGTCCTGATATGGAGAAACAAACTCAATACATCCATTCTGGAATGAGTTGTTTAGCTACAGGAGAGATAAGCCACAGACATTTTGCTACAAAACGCTTTTCCCTGTAGAAAACATCTATTTGCAGGATATTTTTTGGTTCATGTTCTTCAGGGTAATTAGATTATCTTTTATAACAAATTGTAGAAACTTGGGTTTAGGTTCTTGCTTATGTGAATACCTGAGGCATAGTGACTTAGACTGGAACAACAAAACAGAAATTAACCTGCAGGAATCATCCTATCTCCTCAGCATCAGGGAAAAAGATGACCTGTGTCCTTGGAGGACAGAAGCGTGGGAGCTCTAAGGTGGAAAGTGGGGAGGCATGTTTGTTATAATATATGTAAGATTTGACCTGGTTTCAAGTACTTTTCTCAAGACTGGGGAATGGAGAAAGCTGCGGAGAGTAGGGAGACACAACATGAAGCCAAAGGTTAGGAGGTGTACAGCAGGCTGTGGTGTAGCTTTAATGATGTGTTTATGTCTCTGTATGGTGGGATGAAGGTGGTGGTAGCAAATACCCACCTTTTTGGCAAGAACTGCAAAGCTGGGCTTTAGCTCAACTAATAAGTATGGAAGGTTCCTATGTAGGAAGGTTTTAAAGGAAGAGGGAAATATTTTTTTTAATTTGGTCTATTTGCGGTTGAAATATCATAAACACTTGGATGTAATAGGACAAATACAGTAACTTTCTATTTTCAGAGAACTTGTTAGAAATACTACTTGAAAATCTTAGAGGTCTCTTCCGGCTTCAATAATTCTGTGATTCTATTGAATTGAGATTCATGTGCTTTGCAGAGGAGCCGCCTTTGTAAGGTTTTCATGTAAGAGCAGGTTTCCCTGTCTAACTGCATTCATAAATCAGGATGGTGCCTTCTTTCCTTTGGAATTTAAAGAGTTTTTTTTTTAAATGCATGAAGCACGAAGTGGCTAGTACTTGTCTGTAGACTTTTCAATAGTACACAAATGCACAAGATTTTTCTTAGGTTCTTTTTTCCATTTAATAACAAGGTGGTTATGTAGAAACATTCATCAGGGGCTTTAGAAATTGTGGGAGATTTATTATGTCATATGATGTCATTACAGTAGTAAGCTGCATTGTAAAAGTTCAGAGCAACTGTTGCTGTACCACCGGAGTGAATAATGGCACATTCATTCACTCCTACCAAATCCTAACATCAAATATTCCACAGGCTCTCTTAAAACAGAAATGGTGCCTATAAGTGCATGTAGTGAGAAGTTACGCTTGGGAAGGTGTAATTGGAGTGCCTCAAAAGGAGCGGTAGGTGTTTTGGTTCTCTGAAGTTGGGGTGTTAAGACTGCACAAAAGCTAGAGACTCTGACGTAAAAGCTCTTCAGATTGAAGTGGATGCAAAAAAAATCTTAGCTAGCTCATGGGGAGCTTGTGAGAACAAGTATTAGAGGCCAAATTCTGCTCTGTTACACCATCCTACATTTGGACTAGTGCAAAAGACAAACACTTTCCCTGCTGCGGCTAGACTGGAGGGAGTACAATTTTGAGGGAGTACAATTTTGAGGGAGTACAATTTTGGGAGTGCAATTTTTTGAGGAGTCATAGAGCAACCAATGACCACTCTAAACCACACATGAAATGAGTTCAGTGACCTTGGACTGCTGAACAATGATTCATTTTATAATATGGTCACAAAATATAGCCGAGTTGGTAAATGAGTGCTTCAAACAGCTCGAGAAACTGAATGAGCAAGGAGGAGCTGGGATTACCCTTAGCCTTACTAAATGTCCTTGTTGGGCTGCAGGTCAAGGCTTCTTGGTACAACTTTGTCTAGGGCTGCACAGGCAGGCAGGGGAGAGCTTTGCCTGCAGCAGAGACAAAAGTCTGATTCTTTAGCGATAAACACACTTTAAGAGCCACCACTGTATACTAACACTTAAAATCAGAGGAAATATTAGGTCTATTACCTGTTACTTGTTCAGGATGTTAACAGCTGTATGGCAAATATGTCTGTAGCCTAAGAGGGAGAGGAAGACACAAGCAAACTTTCACAGCCCTCCTTTCATATATGTAATTACATCTAGACTTAGCCGCAGTGTAATTTCATTTTGCAGAGCGTGGCAGCCGTTGAAGTGAGACTTCTTGGTGTTCAGTCCCACACGGTAAAAAAGGTCCATTGTGCTCTTGACTTGCTTTAAAACAAACCATACTAACCCGTGCGTGCATGCTCAGAGTCCCCTTTATATAGGCCACTGCCATTTGTTGCAGGGGTTGCTATGGCGAACTAGGGCAGAAAATGCTCTCTTTATATTAAAGTGAAATACTTAGAGATTGTGAAGAGACAGAGTTTTGAGAATATAAATTAATTAAATGGCAGTAATTGGCATTATTGCACTATCTTGCCAGGGAAATAGCTATTCCTGTCTATTACTGCGTTAAGTCTTGGAGCAGTGTAATCATTTGAAAGCGTTCTAGATTTTCCAGATCTGTCTTTCTGTTTTTATTTAATTCTAATGAGTAGCAGCTTAGCCCTACAAAAGTGTTCACCATCCTGCTTGGTTGAGTTGCTAAGGCTGTAAGAAGACTGAATAAGCATTTACAGTTTGAGCTTAAATCAACTGGAGTAAATAATACTTCACTAATCACTCTCAAGTAGCGGCTTCTTAACTTGATCTGCTGGGATCAGTGCCTTTGGATTGGGACAGGGAACATCAGGCTTCTTCCACACAGGAGTGAGTGCCACAGCTCTTGGATGTACCTTTTGCTCCTTGAGTGCTGGAAGCGCAAAGTGTCAGGTAGGCAAGAGACTTCTGTGGTACATCTCCTTCATTTGCAAGAAAAAGAACAAAACAGCCAAGGCTGGTTTATGTTGCTTGACTTATTTTGTGTTTCCCCACGTCCTGACTACTTAATGCTTCTGACCTTGTTGTAGTGTCTTTCTTCAAATCTCCAAAGAGAGGATGAAGAGTACACTTCAGAAATGGAACTAATAAACTGGATGGTGCTGTGCATGTTTTTATCCCAATTAGAAAAGATTCTTGGAAATACTTTTTGCCATTAATGCTGAAAAAGGCAGTTCTGTATCTTTACCTCTGTAATACTAATTGATTTACATTTTAAGATGGGACTATGTTATGGCCCTTTGATAATGTTTGGGGAGAAAATACCCACTTCTCACATCTGAAAGGGAAATTCAGATTTAAAAGGAGAAAGCGAGTGGGTTTTGTAAACACGTTGCTTTGGACCATGAAGAGCTTTATTCAGTTGACTTGGTGAGTGAAGTCCTTTCTTTAGGTGTTCTCTGAGCATGTTTGGTCTTTGCTTAGTTGATCTCCGTTGATCGGTCAGCCTAATTTAGGAGTGGGACCAGGGGCTTCACAAATAGGAATTAAAAAAATGAAAAAAGAAAAAATGTCTAGTTCAAGTCAGCATCCTCATCTGGAACTGGCCAAGTCTAATTCAAGACTCTTTTCATGCCATTGTTCTGCCAGCTACCTGTTAGACTGAGGTGTTTGTAGTGATTCAAGAGTTCAACTCTATGTTGGAAAAACAAAGCACTTCTTAAGGAGTGTCATTAAAACCTGAGCCAAATTTGTTCTCATTTATTATTCCTTGCTTGAATCCACTGCCTCTCCTAGCTACTTTTTCCTGTGGTGTTTATCTCTGTTCAGTCAAGAGATTTTTCACTGCATTACCCGAGTTAAAATGATCTCATGTTCAAGGCTACAATTAAGGAGTTTTGAAAACCTGACTATTCCGATTGTCACTAGTGCAGAGATTATGTCTAGATGAATGATTGCTTTGAAAGAAAGCTTTGTATCCACTTAACAGCTTTTCTTATCGTCATAAAAATGACAAAGAATCAAATAATTTTAAAAACACAAAAAAGGTTAATTGGAAGCTACTTTTCTGTACGTGTTGCAGTCATCCCTTATGGGTAAACACATGCATAAAACATTGTAACTACACCCACAACATTCATTCTTATTAGATGAATATGCTTTTTTATCCCAACTCTGCATGGTAAATGAAAAATTCTATCTTAAATTCTGTATTTTCCTTCTGTGGTTACAACCAAAATTATACAGATTCCGTTTGTGGACTTCTGACCTGCTTTCCCCCAAGGTATTTTAAACCTTTTGCCTAAATGATGGGCATTATTTTAATTACAGCACTTAACAATTATCTGGAAGCTGTTGGTTATTATGTCAGTCCAAGGTGCCACTTAAGTCCTTTTTTTCTCACAATTAACAAAATAATAATTGTTTCAAAGGCAGGAGGGGATATGAAACCGAATCAAATCGTAGCAGGCGTGTCCTCATAGCAGGGAAAGCAAAGGAGCAGATCCCTCCCTGGGTGAAAGCATCAGCAAGAAATGGGTGGTTGTATTTGTTTTGGCAGGGTGAAGCTGTTGTGAGCTCAGAGTCCTAGCCAAAAATGGCTGACTTGAGCCATTTCTCAAGTGTTTTTGTGAACTTTCGCTTTTTCTTTTTCTTTTTTTTTAATTCCCCATATTGTTGTAATTATACTTCTCAGTGCTGGGAGCATCACGTAAGATCTTTCTCGTTTTGGGATTATTTGTGAAAGGATTTCTCATCAGCTAATAGCCATTATTTCAAAAAATCTTCATTGGTTGGGTTAAAATCTGAGCTCAGATGTGTGATCACATAAGGGAAAATTCCATGGAGACTTGGAGTGGAACGAAGCCCCCTCCTTAATACTTTTGTCTAACATATGTCACTGTATTAAAAATAATTACTTTGGTTCCTTAGAGGCAAAGAGGAAGGTTTTTTAAAACTCGGAATTCTATATTGAGTAGGCAAATGAACTCCTGAGATTGCTTTCATTTCAAAAGGATATTTTAAATGGTACCTTTTGAATGTTGGCCAGTTTAATTTAGATTATTGCTTCTGACAATTAACCTCGTGTTGGGCTGCACTTGTCTCATTAGCAACGTCGCGAGTGATGAACTTGGATTCACGAGGGCTCAGCCTTCACCTGGGAAACTCACCCGCTAGGGCTGTGCCACTGCTCTGACAATTAACAAATCCATGTAAACGCTGTCCGCACAGGGCGGGAGGATTAAACAAATATATTAGTAGTCTTACCAAATAATTTGAGTAGTTTTACCAGGAGAGAGAGTTAAACAGCATCTAAGAATCGAAGAATTCAGCATTTCAATGGTTTTAATATTTTCCTTTTTCAACTTCTAGTTTCAGACAGAATTTCTCCTTCAAAATTTATTCGCTTTAAAAACAAGTTTTTAAGGACAGAGCTAAATAATTAAAGAATGAAATTCTTAAATTGTGTCTGAGTGTAATGCTGCATCTGTCAGGAAATGATCAGTTGACTTGTTTTTCACTTAAGCAAGAACCAGTTACACAAGTTGGGGTTTAATGAATTGATATTCCCCCTCCCCCTTGCTTGTTCTCCTCTGATTTTTACCCATTGAAGCAAAATATGTTACTTCTACAATCTACTGATCTGTCTTACACAGGGAATATTGAGAAATAATGTCATCTTTTGGTGGCGATTTGATGAACAAAAAGATTGGAGATAATTTTCTGCAATAGAAATAACAACTTGTCCAACTTTGTGTAGTTGAAGGCTTCTCCTCTAAATATTGTCAGACAATGACTATGATTGTTTAAACCCCAGGATGAAACAAAGAATTTTCAGGCATTACTAGGAGAAAGAAATGAAAAAAAAAAGTTTTAAAATGTTTTCTTCTTACGTTTTTCGTTTCTTCATTCTACCAAGCTGTGTACGTATCCGCTGTATAGTGTCCAGAGTATATGTATAGTATACATATACAATGTGTACATATATATAGTGTATAGTATACATATAGAGTATATATACTGTGTGTGTATATATATAATATGTATAGTATATATACTATACACACATAGTACGTGTGTGTATATATATAAAATATGTATAGTATATATAAAGTGTGTATATATATATTTATGTATAGTGTGTGTATATATATATATATATACACAAAGTATATATGTGTATATATGTGTAGTATCCCCCAGCAAGGGGGAAGAGTTAGATCTTTAAAATGTGTATTTTATTTTTCCTTTTAATGTAAATTCATTTTGCATTGTATTGTATCACCTTCCTACAAACACTTTACTACTTTTGCTGTGAAAATCAGTAAGGGAAGCATGATTTACGTTGACTGCTCTGTTCTCTGCCATTATGTGGCAATGTGTGTAATGCTCACAGCCACTTAAAATAGACTATACATCTTATTTAGAAATAGTTACTCCACTAAATATTTAATAATGTAGACAGGAAAACTGATCCAAAAGAGACTATGTGAAAAAAAGATTTGCTCTGGCAGTAAAGTGGGTTATTTTAGTGGAAAAAATGCAATCTTTTTTTCTCCTCAACCGCAGGGAGAGATGGGTCTGTGCAGCCAGCCATTTAAATGTGTAGCCCATATGTGCACAGTGAAGAAAGCTAATGCTGAGGTGCGAATATGACTGGCAGAGACTGCCATGCCTGCTTGCCGCAGTGCCTCTTCATCTACAAGGAAAGCTTTGCCCTGCCCTGGGAGCTCACACCTTTGTGTTTTCTGGGCGGCCCTGCCCTGTGCGGGCTGAGTGAGCATGCCTAGTGGTGGTACCCTTGGGCATGGCTTTCACAGCGCCGGCATCCCTTGCTCGTGCTAGTAGACTAGACTCTTGGCAGCCTCTAGTGATCTTCCACTTATTTATAAATTTGGGTTAAATGCCTAGTAAGAAGACAGGAAGAAATGTCGTGATTCAAGATAAATAGGGTGTAAGTTGTTAACTTGAGAGTAGCAGGAGAGGGCATCAGAGGTTTATGGTCTGAAGATTCCTTCACAGCTGTACAGGAATAACTGGCTATCATTCAGAGCTGGAAGCATCATGGTGTGGGTGAGAGGAGGACGGCAGCAGTGATGTGGCCTGATGTGCCTGTGAGCCAGCACTGACCAGCAAAGATGCTTGTCGCAGGGGATTCTCATCCAGGGTTGAAAACATCTTATGGACTGTGATGAATCTCAGCCCTATTATAGCATAAAACCTATTAATTTATTTGTAAGCAAATATTTTAAACCATTTTCTTTGTACAGAAGGAGTCCTAAAGGGCTGCCAGCAAGGTTGAGACTATTTTCTGGCTGGGATACTTACTGGTGAAGCTTTTTGCATCACTGAGGATGAGGGACAGTATGCGTCTTTCTTGTCCGTCACCCTTTCAAGTCTACACATCTCTCATGAGATACAGCATTACAAATTCCCTTTCCCTTACTGGAATAAAACTCCTCAGCCATTATAACAGCCTAATCCTACAGTTCTGTCACAATTGCTGTAAAGTTTTGGCTGTGACATTTACATACATTTACTAATATTTTCCTTCAGTATAAAAATTGCTCCAAAGATGCATCAGGTGTAGCATTCCTTTAATTTGGGCAGGGCATGTGTAGGCATACAACACAACTCATGGAACATACAACCTTTGTGTGCTACACACTTGCATACAAGCTGGCTTAAGTCCCTAATATCTTGACATTGTTCCCTCCTTCACTGCTGTTTATAGAGAGGTTGTGTTGCCACACCCTGAAACCAGATTATTTCCACTACAAACCAGTATTTTAGTTTTTATGAATTAACGGTGTTATTTAGATGTTTCCAGATGAGAGTCCTCCAAATCATCTGTTCTTTTACTTGGTCATGCAATGACAAGCACTTCACCACAGAGGAGGTAAAAGAGGTAACAGACAGGCCAATGGTTTGGTCCACCACTGAAAAGATTACTTCTGATTGTGAAGATTGGGTAGAACTTCATTTTCAACATGACTGGATTGAACAGCTTCTCAGTGTTTAGTCTACAGCAGTGTATACAAAGGAAGCCATTTCCCACAAAATAGTATAGATTCACCCATAATTTATCAGTTTTGTCTAATATTATTCTCTTAGGTTACAATGTTAATGGTGTGGCATTAACTTTTTCTGCATCTATGCCACAGTGGTGCCTGGTCACTCTGACTGGGACCCTTATTGCATGAACCTTTCAAATGAGTTAGTCTGTCATAAACTGTAACCTGTCACCAGGAGCAGTAGAGCAGGGGCACGTGAGAGCAGTTTTAATGCTGATAGGCTCCTCTGATTGTATTTTCATCCACCGCAAGATCGAATGTGAAATGAAGAAAGGAGGATATTTCTGAGGCAATGGGTTTTTCCTGAGGGACATGCATTGTGATGGGTGTTGGGTCCTCACCTAGAGTGCTGCCAATCAAAAATGCAGGCAGAAGAGCTGGACTTCCTCTTCTTAGAGAGGTACAGACCTGAAAAAATGATGGAACATGTGGTGGCTGGTCTGCATCATCTCTTTACTCCACGTACTCTTTATACTCTTTATTTTCCCTTTTTAAAAAGCCTGATTAGAAAAAGAAGTTCCAAATGATTTTGAAGCCTGAATTGTTTTTCTGTTAGGCATCTCAGACTTTTGAAGTAATTCTTTATTACTAAAGTTTCTACTTTCTCGGAAAGTCTTTATTCCTTTGCAGTTTGTACCTGCCTTCAGATCTGCAGTACTAAACAACCGCTAATGTTCCATGTCTCCAAATAAACAACAGACTTTTGGGGAGTAAAACAGACTTTCATTAAGACAAAAATACCCACAGTGCAGCCCACACCCCACCACCCGAGTGAGTGCCAAGTTATTAGCTGTGGGAAATAACTGTGTCGACAGAAACCAGATTGAGGCTTTTCCTCCAGGGTGACCTTTGAAATCAATCAGATTGTGAAAACGATAAACCTCCCAAAGCCACCTCTTTGTGTGGTGCTTGCTATGCTGGTGGTGCTCCATCAGTGCTGAGGTTTCCAGTTCCTTGAGCAAGTATGGAGACGAGAATATATCTGGATTACTGGAGGGTCATTCCACCCGTTACTTTGGGAATGCGTGTGTATGCAGTGTTTCCATCTTCCTGCATGAAACTTTGAGAAGTAGTGCTCTTTATATCTTATTATCTCCTTTACCAAGATGTTGTTAGTTGAAATTCCCAGGCAATCAGTGCATATTTGTGGCACAGAGGAGAACACTGGCAGTAGTATAAATTGTCCCTTATGGTCAAGTGGTAGATTCCACAGATTTTCCAGTATTGATATGAAGTTCTATGTGAGGTGTCATCCCAGTGTGTCCTTATTTCATTGTATTCCCCACGTCTGTGAATGGGCCTCTGGACTGCTTTTCTGCTTACACTCATGCAGAAGCTGTGGATGCATGGGCCCAAGTACCTCAGTACTTGAAATATCACTGCAGGAGATTTTTTAGCTCTTTGCATTGGAACATGAGATAAAGTTTATGAAAGAGAAAGAAATGGTGAGAGCACTGAGCTTTGAAGGAATCACTGGGGCTGTTGTGATAACCGCTCTCTTAAGCTGTCTGAAGTGCCACAAAAAAACCCCCAAAGAAGCCTGAGAGTGCTCTTGCACTGCCTTCCAGCTTGGTGAAGCACCATGAGCTGCTTCCTGGAAGAGAGATGTCAGAAGGTCTTCATCCATGAGGGTGTTTGCAGTGCCACCAGAGCTTGAGGCTGTTGGGTCTTATATCTGATAGTGTCCTTTAAACATCCATACTGGTTTTGGCTGGAATAGAGTTAATTTTCTTCACAGCAGCTCCACAATTGCTGTGTCCTGCGATTACACAATAATTGTAGCTGCTACCTAAAAAGAAGCAGTGAACTTCTGGAAATGTTTCAAAGCACCATGTGCATATGCTGCAAGTCTCCAGATCCAGGCAACTCTTTCCAGTCTTTGCCATGTGCACACAAATTTGAATTAAAAAAAATTAGTTCTTTCTGTCTTTCATTCACTAACTGGCTAACATGAAGATGAAAATGCTAACAGGATCTGGTGGCTTTGTAAGAAAATAGGTTCAGTTCTAGGAAGATGTGGGCTAAGAAAACAAATCTGGGTTCATCTCAGCATAATGTGGGCTCATCAATGTTACAAGTGAGAACTGTTTTTTCTGAGTCTGGTAACAGTTCCTGCTTGCTCTGAGTCATCTCCTCTGGTGGTGAACTACAGCCTTTTTTTCCCTCTCTTTTGTTTTGTGTTGATAGGAAACGTAACAAAGTTCAGTAACCAGAAAACTTTATTTAGACTTGTCAGAAATACAGAGTTATTTTGCTCTTCTTGGGAAGAAAAGAGGGAGATGAGGAACTTGAGAATCAGGTTATCCACTGAAATGAGTGTCAGTTGAAGGAACAATTTGTCTTGCATATAATTGCAAGCATCAGAATTTACAGTGCTGCCCCAGTTAGGCATTAAGCAAATTAGGGACTAGAATTATTAAAGTGTATTTTGAAAATAAATATTGCAGCTTTAAAGATACTGTTATCTGTGCTTCTCTAGTAGATCAGTTTGTAAGGGAAGGGTGAATGCTGATCCATTGCCTTTTACCCGTTTGCAAACTATGAGCGAGATCTGAGCCTCAAAATCAACAAACCCTCCTCAGTCTCTGCTCTGTTGGATAGTCTGAAACAGGTGTGTACATGCACATTTACACATGGATAATTTTGCTTCCTTTATAATTTTTTAGTTAAGAAATACTACAATACAATTCTTACCTCCTTTGTCATGGAGGATCTAGTTCTTAATTGAAAGTCATTAAAGATCAAGCCTGTGGACACTGGTTTTGCATGAATCTGGAGAAGCTCTTTCAATAGTACTACAGAGAGCAGAGGTAACAGCAGCTGACTCTTCACACATTGCATTCACATTGAATTAGTAGAAGCACTCATTAGGGGTATGTAGCAAAGCCCTCAACCCCTCTCTTTCCCCAACAGTCCATGCTTTTCTGTCCTGCTAGTTGGATCCTGCTAGTCCTGCTAGTTTTTCAGTTGTTCATGTTGTTTTTTTTAATGGAAGTCAAGAGCTGAATGTCTGGTGAGAGGAATGAAAAGACAGAAGAGAAGCCAAAAGTAGTAATTTAGTGAAAAAACATTCTGCTAGTCTTTATCCAGCATAAAGAAAACCCCAAAAGACACCAATCTTAAACTAAAGAAATTAAGCTGTTAAACTACATAGGCCAGAATATGAATCTGCATTCATTTAAGGGGTTTGTTTGTGCAGCGCAGCATGCTGTGTGACCTTATTTTTCTTTGGACTTGAGATCCATGAATTTTCAAATCTACTTGTAGTTAACTCAACACAAAGATAGTTGGCTACTGTATGTCTGCAGTCTAAGCCAGACTTTCTGTGCTCTCTGTAGCTGTTTTGCTGTGAGTAGGCAGGAAATTGAGATTCATACAAGGCCAAACAATGTCCGTAGGCTTAATTCTAAGCCTATTAGCCTATACAATGTCATATTAGCAATGCTCTTTTATAACCTTTAAAATGTGTTTTATGTACTTGGTTGCAACGCCACGTTATTGTGCTTTTCTCCTGCTCAGTGGAGTGTCTTTCCATGGGAAGCTTACAAGCAAGCATTGAAGCTGGGTGAATTGAAGTTTGGGGCACTGGCGTCTTTTTAAAAACAGAAACAGGGTTTTCCCCAAAGAAGAAAGACATCTTCTACCTCTCTGCTTTTTCTCATGCAGAACATGACAATGTAAAAGCCAAGAAAGACACTGGTGGGTGGGATCCAAAGGTCTCTGTTCTCCTTGCTGGAAGTGTTGTGAGGCAGGTTGCATCAGTAGTGTTAGACTGGCAGGAAGCTGACAGAGAAGGTTGGAAAACAAATGTTTGTATGAAGTTGTGGCCCTTTTACTCATGTGCAGCCTCTTGTTGTAGGTCATGAGGTGGCAATACACCTTACTGGTCCAGAATTTAGGGCAAGATGATCTAGGTTTTGTTTGTGGTTGTTAAGAGAAACATGTGGAGTGGATAAAAGCACCAGTACTACCTGGTCTGGATTTCAAAGGTCTTCAGCAGCCTCTGCTCCCTCAGAGGAGGCACAGCCTTTACTCTTGTGCAGCTGAGCAAGCTTGCCAGAATTCAGCTGGCAGGGGTCTTACCATAAGAGTAGAGGTTTCATGCAAAAATGGGGAGAACGCCGTGCTTTGGGCTTTATGTGGGCATGTTGTTAGCTGCAGCCCTACAGGCATTTGAGATGCTGAATACACTACTGAGAAAATGAGCCCTAGTGTGATGGTGTCTTTTAGAGAACACAGTCTGGTGGAGGGTAAAGCTAAGCTCCAGGCTGACAGACTTAGGAAGGGCAACTGCTAAGAGCTGTTTAATATCCTGGATGCAGTAGCCTTTCTGTCTTTGGTTTTTGTGATTGGAAAGACTTTGTTTTCTTGCTGTGAAAATGATGCTTAGAGGAGTGGTTCTCTCTTTCAAACTTCTGTCAGTAAGGGAGGACTTTATTTATTCATGTATTACTGCTTGCTGGCCAAGGTAAGTGCAGACTTGTTCCAAAAATTGGAAAAGAGAGATACTGTGCAGGGCTAAGCGTAGTTTACCTCAATGGAGGTAATAGTTTTAAATTAATATTAAAAATGCTTAAAATACTTGCTTTTCTAATACTTTGTACCTCCTTTGCTTCCTCACCCTTCTGTGTATTTGTGGTACTCATGTTCTATCATAGAACAGTTTAAAAAATAGTCCCCTGAAGTAAACAACATCAACCTTTTTTTTTCCTTTTCTGTTTCCTTACCAATTATTGGCTGTTTTTTCAAACAGAATAGGGGGTTGGAAAATTAAATAAAGACTTCCAAAATAACAAGCTTCAGAAAATTTTATTTAATTTGTGGTTCATTCTGTTTTCTCTCTCTCCCCTCTTTTTTTTTTTTTTTTTTTGTTTAAGATCATCTTTATTAATTTAGTCTAGTAACTTAGTGCCTATATTAAATTAATCTAATAAAAGTCAGGGTCCTCACATAACATTTCCCAAATGTGAAGCAGCATCTATTACACGAGGCACAATCTTTTTGCAGTAAAATGTAAACCTGATATTAGAATTACAAGACATCGAGCTGTTTGGTCTGTTATTTAAGTCAAATATTGGAATACAGTCATGCTGGTGGAAAGGAGAGGGAAATACTGGCATTCAAAAGTCTGAAAATATAGCCCAAATTTCATGTGTCAAAGCTATTTTCATCTGTGAAAGTACTCCGAAGTCGAGCATTTACCTTGGAGCACTCAGTCTTGCTCTTGACAGTTTCTCACTTTTATATTTTTATAAACATTTTCATATATAATCATATAAACACAGTGTGTGATCATGTTAATGCCTGGTCTGTGGCAGTCAGCGTGTGGACGCGTATGTTGAAGTCAGAAGAGCTAGGTAAGAGAGTTTAAAATGCCCAGCTCGTAGATGTGTTGTTGCACCAGAGTGTTTCTGCAAGGCACTGTTGGTACACAGAGTTTATGGCAGCATTTTAAAACAGCAACAGCAAAGACCTCCAGCAAGAGCAGAACAAGGGGCTTTGCGCTGCCAGAGCTTTGGGTAGCTTGGCTGTGCCTTCCCCCTGGGTGAAGGTCACCCTTTTGTGCAGCCTTGAAGTTGCACAAGTCTCATAAGCCAGGGTGGAGTGTTTGTCAGTCAGGGAGTGTGGGTGTTCCTGTTGATTTGTGGATGTGTACATCACAATGTAACCACATAGCTTATTCCTGTTGTCTCACTGAATTATTTATTATGGGCTGAAATGAGGAAGGAGAGGGATTCTTTTGTATTGGCATAAATACAGGATTATGTTCAGTGTGTGCTTTCAATCACTAAATCACTGATATGTCAATTGGCATAATACAGTCTCTACCTCACAGGGACGTTATAAAGCTTAATTAATTAATGTTTTTAAAGTGCTTTGGGATCTTCCAATGAAAGGTGCTTTAGAAGTGCAGGGGAGGATTATGCTGGGATTATTTTTCCCATGTATTACCCCAATATGTCACTGATTGAATTTCAGTAGAATAATATGGGCACCCTTATAATGATGAGCAAAGGCAGTATAATGTTTTTAAAATTTTCTTAAGAGCTAGAAAAGGCAGCTCAGTAATATAATCCACAATTAATATAATCAGTTTGGGTTTTTTTAATGTATCTGGTGCTTTTGTCCCCCTTTCTGCCTGAGAAGTCATTCCCTTTGCTGGATTAACATTAGTAACTACAAACATGTCTTTATGTTGTTACAGTTTGATGATCTACTACAACCAGGTTACAGGTTAGAAACATAGGCTGAGTTATTTTGTACCACAGGGCAGTGATTTCCTTCAAACTGATTTATGGATAAATAATTCAATGTACTTAGTACATGGGACAGACTGTTTTTAATTGCTGTGACAAAGAAGAGCTGAACAGAGAAAAACTCCATGCTGCAGCATAGGGACGGACACCTCTGAAGAGGACAGAAAACTGCAATCAGCATTACAGGATCCTACCCACCTTGTGGCAGGGGGGCTCTTGTAACTCTCTCGGTAGTGGCTGATGGATCTATGCCTTGATAAATCCCAGAAGTGGGGTTTATACTGAGTGTTTCATTGAGGTCTTTTATTTGGAGTTGTAAAAGGAATCGAGAGTGTTTGAGTGCAAATGCTAATCTACAGTTCGTCCCGAGTTTCTGTTGAGTTGACAAGAGCTACCATTACAAAGCAAGTTGTTTAAACAAAACTGTTTGATTGAACTCATAGTACAGCAGCAGACATTGCCTTCTTCACCTGATTTTGTGTCTGCAGCTGGCCACACTCAGACTGTGATCTGGCAAGGTAGGGAAGCAAATGCTAGGACACCCAGTCCAGCTGTGGAATGCTGCAGTCTTTTGAGACATGGCTTTGGTCTGGTATATCCCTGCAGATGGCAGGTTGCTCAAGATGTTTTGGAAGAGTACATATATCCCAGATCTTGCCCACAGATTCCCTTCTCTTTCCCTGCCTATACTATTTGGGCAAGTATTTATCATGATTCATTTTGTAGCTATTTCCAGAAAAATGTTGAGCTGGGATGGTGATAGGAACTTCTAAAACGTGCTTCGTTTGAGCCCACAAATTAATTTTAACTCCAGAACATTAGCATTTTAAATAAATTGCATTAATTCTTCATGACCCACCTGAAAGTATCCACTGAAAGTAAAACTCAGGTGAAATCAGGAGTCTAACCATGGTGGGAGCAGGGGATGGTCTGTGAAGGGAGCCAGAGACAGTGTGAAGTGTGTTCTGGTCCTGTTTGCTCTATTTAGCTGCAAAAAGGATTTTAGAAATTGCTCCATTTAATGAGTTTTGTTTTACAGTAGTGATGTTTCACGATGCCTCGTAGGGCTATCCAGATAAATAGTTGACTGTGCAGGTGACTAGAAAATGCAGGACCTGGATCTTGTTCTGTTTAGGATGAAGAAGTGTCATAGCCAGACCAGTTATTCTAAACTCTAGATGCGGCCCAAAGCATCGCGGCAGGGTGGCACGGCACTGGCCTGAGTGGAACAGGAGCAGTGCGTTTGCTGTAGTTGTTGTGCAGCAACCTGACACTGAGCTCACAGAAGTTTGTCACTAGTGTGTTCTGGCAATCTCACGAGTAAAGGGAGTTAACTCAGATTCTAGACTAGGTTACTCTGGGTTTTTTTCCCTGCTGGCATTTTGCTGGAACTAAAACTTAATGAAAGACTTGCCTGTAGAAGGACATGTTATTCAGGAACCAACAGCCAGAGCAGATAGAGAGCCTCTACTAAAATAAGTTTTGACAAAATCTGTTGAGAAAATGGTTTGCTCTTTTTATTGTCTTTAATTGACTGTCTGGACTAGGCTGCACTTAGCCATTTCTAGATGAGCTCTTGAGAGCTCATATGGCCATTTCCTGAGTGTGTGTAAGCTTTGAAATCCATCAAACTTTTCCTTCAAAAAGCTTACGCAGGACGGAAAACCAGACTCATTAACAGAAGAACTTTGCAAACTTGTCGAAGATGCTTTTTCTGATTTCCTCAGTGACCTACCTGCACATGATCCATATATGATTTTGAGAAAGTCTGGAGCTGACAGAGGAGTGGTATTCTGGGGTGGCAGTATGTTAATTAATATATTAATTAATAACACAGTAACCTTTGCTCATTCCAGTTCCCGCTCTTAGGTCTCTGCTGCGGTGGGACTAAAGCTCAGTCAGGCCAGTTAAAGTGATTTCTTTAAAGGCCTGAGTTGGAGTCAGTGGGAGAGACAATGAGAAATGTGTGTGTGGAAATGTCTACTACCACGCTAATGTCATCTTAGGGTTGCTGTTTACACGAGAAACACTCTCTTCTGGATGAGAGGGACCTTTTGAGGGGGAAGGTTTTGGTCCACTCACATTTTACCGAGAAGTCAGAGAGAGATGTCTTCTAGTGTGCATAGAATTAGTCAGGAAGCTGGCATTGTCTGCCCAAATGCAGCTTGAGAGTAACCTTAAGAACAATGTTGGTACCATGAAAGAAACCACCTGTGAAGTCTGCTGAGGAGCTGGAAAGAACCCATGGCTTCTGGCTATTGTTTGGACCAGTTAACGTGCTCTGGAAAAAAAATTTTCACACATCGTATCACACCGGCTGAAAAAACAGCATGGATCAGCAGCGCTGCAACGGAGTAAAGGACTCGCAGCAGGTGTTAACGTGCAGAGGCACGGAGCATTATGGTAACACCTGTGTTTGTCTAAATCCAGCCAAAACAATTTCCTCTCCAGTGGTAGGGAAGGATTTAAAGAAAAAAATATCTACCTGACTTCCAGTAGTAGCAGACTTTTCCTGTAAATCAATTGGTGTAGTATTGCCTGTGGTGCACACTGGCTGCACTATGGTTTTTCTCTTGAAAGTTTTTTAGTTTGGGGACACCGTCGGTGGCTTTAGTGACCCCCTAGTGTCCCTTTGTCTCTCACCAGCATCGCCAGTCCTGAGCTGTTGCAGATGGTGTGCTCTGAGTGCTTTCCTTAATTGAATGAAAAATAAATCCTCTTGTAAAATACTACCAATTTAGATATGACTTATCGGGCACATATGATGCTTATTTTTTCAATTACATGAAAACTTGGCGTGGTTGAGCATAGGAAGCCAAGTGTTCTGTGGTGCTGGTATAGATTTCTGGATTTGTAGGTGATTTTCACAGATTTTGCTTTAAGTTATTATATAGCAGGAGAGAGTGAAGGAAGTCAGCAGCTAAACTGTGTTTTCCCAGCATGTATTTCACTCAGTGGACCCTTAATGCTCGTTTCATGACTAATACATGCTGTAGTATATGCATTTTTTGTTGTCACCAGAGATAGCATTAAGTAAACTATCCCCTTAAGAAAAACAGCTTTTCTTGGCAAGTGGAATATGACTCAAGGAGCCAGCACTGGAGACATACGGTGCTGTGAATGAGTGCTGTGTCTTACTCTACTGGATCTGAGTCCAGGCGCTATTTATACTGCAGCGTATTCAGCACCAGATTGTTAAATTTTAATACTGAAACAGTGCATCATTTGAATGTTTTTGTTCTGTTTATGTCCCATTTTCAAGCATTGGATATCAAGCAACACTTACTAACTTTTTGTTTCATTTGGACAAGATCTCCCCTTGCCAAAAGCTTTCTAAATCTGCTCTTGGAATATTAGCCTGTCTATACCAGCATGTTACAGTGCAACTTTGTGCCACTGAGGATGACCTAGGTCATGTCCCGCTTACTTCAGTATGTGGTGATAGAGGACCTTGCAAAGTGATACACTGATGGTAAATGCAAAGATTTAATTGCTCTAGAAAAAGAATTGTGCTAAATACCTTCAATGTGTTTAGGAATGGTGGAAAAATATTGCACAGCAGGAATTTAGTGGGCTTAGAAGCACTGCATTCTGTATCATCTCTGTGCAAGAAGCTTTGTCTAGCTGTTTCAGAGGTGGAATTTACCTTATTATCATGTTTGGCAGATCAGAAGCCTTTGCCATTTATTTGAGTTTGATCAGTTTCAGAGTCTTTGAAGAACTTGAAAGTGAGGAGAGGGTTGAGGTTTCTAGTCACGACAGCATCCTTCCAGATAGCCAAGGGGAGACCCTTGGGGTTTGTGTTACCACAGAGGAAGGAGTTTTCTCATGTCTTAGTGTATTTCTGGCCCTGGACTTTACAGATCATCTTGATAAACATAAAAAAAGGTAAATCAACAGACCTCAAAAAGCATCAGTTCAGTTGGGAGAATAGGTGTTTCTTGTAGGGCTGAGAAAAGCGATGTGAGCAGAACACCAGGGCAATGGCAGTGCAGTGGAGGAGGCAATAAAAGCATTAATGTGATAGTACAGAATGAGACCAAGCTGCTTTGCTCTCATGTAAGATGGCACTGTGGCTTGCTTTGTTTGGTGTCTTCCTGGAAGTCATTCCTGGGTATTAGTCATTGTTTTTGGTGTGGGTGGGCCCTTGGCAATTGTCTAAACAGAAATAATACCTCTGCACCAAATGGTTTACCATCCAAGTTTACCGCCTTTGTGACAAACTCATCCGGAAGAGGTGATGATCCCTATTAAAGAATGAACAGAAGTAGAAATAGAACTTACAGCATTCTCTCCCGCCCCCAAAATGCTATTTTGGATCTGCGGTCAGCAGTTGGCAGTTGTTTTTTTCACAAAGAGAAGCAACCGTCTGCATAATAAAACTTGTAGCTGGGAGTGAACTCTTCCTACTTCGTGGGTTTCCAGTGCCATCCATCCACACTGGGAATTATACCACACTTAGATCACGTTCTGAAACCGTGTGCTGAAAGCCCACACATAGGAATTTTCCTGTTAGAGTCAAAACTATTGCATTTATTTACTGAAGGGTTTTCTTCACTCCAAAATCAGGACTATAGAGTATTTAAAGCTTGTTCTAACTTTGAGAAATAGGCTTTAGTGGGATGATGAAAGATGCAAATGGAGGAAGCCTCCCGTGCTTCCTTGAAGTAATTTAAGAGCCAGGAACATGTCAGCAACTCCGCTAAGAATGTACTATCTATTCTTACTCTTCTTCATTGTTTGCTTCAGGAGTCAGTACAACCCATCACTTTGACTGAGACTGCAATAAACCTCAAAGCAGGTCTTGAATCTCATGAACAAACATGCTTATCAAAGGGTTTGCTGATAAAATAGAAAGCATGATTTTTTTTTAATTTTCTTTTCAGGAATAATCAAGCTTGGGAGGTGGAATCCCCTCCCTCTCAGTTATGTGACTGATGCTCCAGATGCGACAGTAGCCGACATGCTACAAGATGTCTATCATGTTGTGACATTGAAAATCCAATTACAAAGGTGGGTGTTTCTGAACATCTGTCCTTCTCTCTTCTCTGAGCTGATCTGTTGATTACAGCATTGCTGCAGAGATTAGCACATCCTGTCTTCATTAATTTCTGATCTTTTGATGAAATGAAAAGAAAAATGAAGAGAAGAGTGGGTCACCTGGCAGCTTTTTGGTGCATGTTCCAAATGATTTTGTGTATTTCCTGAAGCAGCAGTGTGGTAGCACAGAGGGGAGGGGCAGACAGTCAAGTGAAGATACAGGGCTTCTGAAGGCAGGCTTTTCCACAATCCCTAATTTAATGGGTTCTCAAGGCCTTACTGTACCAAACAGAAATACATATTTTGTTGTTTTCAAGAGGCTGCATTCTGAGAATCCAGGTCTTCTGCTGCCAGTTGATGGCATGGGGAGAAGGGGAGCTTTTTTGCTTTCCTTTTTATTTCAGTGGCCTTCCCAGTTTCTGGTGAGAAGATGAGGAAGGGTTGTGTTACTGCAGCTCTGGTGTTTGGAAGATATTTGCCTTCCCAGAGCGCTAGTTCTGATTAGCAGAGCAAAAGCTCCTGACCCTTCTACACTTACTTGCCCTCTCTCACACTCCTCCCACTTTTTTTCCATCATTCTCTCTTGTGGCCTTCAAAGGATTCCTGAAAGTAGTTACTGTGTCCTGCCCAGAGTGCTTTGAATCTCAGCTTGAACACAAGAGAGGTCCATTGTGATGTGTGTGTGCACTTTAGTGGTGGGGACCTACCCTCCAAATATTCCGTTCAGTTTGGAATTTGGAAGGAATCGGTGTCTCACTGACAGTAACCTCCCAGACAGCAGTATTTCATTCCTGTTCTATGTCTGATGGAGCTTTGGTTTTCCTTTCTCAGCTGGACTGTGTCTCTGCAGTGTAGTTGTAAAAGCACATCTAGAGCCTGTAGCCACTGTTAAGCTACAGTGCAGTAACTCATCTCTTCAGAAGTAGGAGCTACCAAGAGTCCATCTAGCCTATTGTCATCTCTCTATTACCAGAGAGTATCACCCCAAGATCAAGGTCTCATTTTTTATCTTCAAAGGGCTTGAATGCCTGGATGCTGTGTACATAAAAGATAGCCCATGGCTTTGAGATAAAGATGGTCAATGACTACTTGAACTCCTCAAGCACAACTGAACTTTCAACTGTGAGGGTAAAGCTGGGCTGGATAGGCAGGAGGCAGAAGCACCTCAGAGGTTGGTTGGAAAGTGTGCATTATTTCTCTCAGGTGTGAATGGCAATGGTAAGCCACAACTTTCTGATGTGCTTCTTGGGTCAATCCCCATAGATGTAGACACATATCATAAGCTTGTTAAATTGAAAGAGGCACAAGTCGCATGAGGACAAAAGCTTCACTACATGTGCAATTCATGTAGAATGAAAGTAAAAATCAACTACATGTGACAGATGTTGGGCATATGGCTTAATGTGTTTCTGAAAGGCTCTGGGATGCTTCAGGACAGTGCAAGAACCTGTATGAAATGAAATTAGTTTTTCAAAGCCTTGTCTCCACACAATGAGGGTCTTTACTGTTTCAGGATTTTGTAGTATCACTGTGGCATACGTGTTTGTTTTTCTGTCCCAGCAGGAGTGTCTTTCTCTGTCTGGAGAGGGAGGCTTTATCCAGCCATTTCTGGGTCTAGCTTTACTTAGTTTCCTTGCTCTCCACTACACCTCAGAGGGCATGGTTACGCACACGTAGAATAGCATGGTAGAATTAGCTGCTATTCCTGCCATGTACCATCATTCTTTTAGTTCAACTGCATGTCTTCTGGAAGTCAGGCTTGGTGGGGAGGGCAAAGGGTGGAGGAACACATGGATAGGATGGCTATGTAGAAAACCCCAAAGTTGTGTTCCCTGCTTCAAACTCTATAGCACTTGTACACAAAGAGTAAATATCAGTGAAGGTGACGTCTCTATCTGCTTTTTGCTTTCTGTTTTAACAGTTGTTCAAAGTTGGAAGACTTGCCAGCAGAGCAGTGGAACCATGCCACAGTTCGCAATGCCTTAAAGGAACTGCTCAAAGAGATGAATCAGAGCACATTAGCCAAAGAATGCCCTCTCTCACAGGTCAGTGTTTCTAACAGGCTTAGGGAAAGCCAGATTTACAAGATGTAAAGCTCATATTTGTTCAGTAAAGGGCTTGGACTAAACAATTCTGTAAATACTGAATTGATTTATCATTTTCTTTAGAAAGGAAAAGGTCTAATTAATAGGAAAAAGTGTCTTCCTACCATGTTTTATTAGTAGCTTGCCAGATGAAAATTGTGAATGAACTGATTAGGTTTTGTCCTACAGTTCAGAAGTGTAAATTCCTTACTTAGCTTTTGATGTGAACTTTTTGCAATAAGGACTACTGGTCTTTGAATGCAAGATTTGAGTGGCTTCATCACACTAGCAGAGGCCTGCCTCCCCCACTAACCCCATAGGCGGATCTCATCAGCCTCCAGCTTTGACAGAAAGTACGCTGATACAACAGTTGTGCCTCAATTTCTAGGAATCAGCAAGAAAATGCAAATGCAGTTGTGTTAAAAAAAGAACTCTTAGTCTCTTTGTCTGTGACTGCTTTATAAATTGCAGTGATGTCATGTCTAAGACACAGGTTCCTACTGATACCATGAGCTCTACTTGTACTCCAGATTGTCATAATGAGAGATTCATATAATTTTCATGACTGAATCCTCCTTGCCTCTCTGGAAAAAACACAAAAACCTTCAGCACCCAGACTAAGTATCTCTACTAGGAATGAAAACCATGTTGACTTCTTAAAACTTGATTAGAATTGTAGGTTATCCTGTTGGTTGAGTCTTAAATCACTACTTGCTAAAAATCTATTGCTTTGCTAGCCCATGTCCAACCTGTTTTCTGCTGTGGTTGCTTGTCTTACATTGCACGGTGTGCTCATCTTGCAATTCATGATCCAAAGCCTCTATAAACCAAGTGAATTATTTCTGTGTATAACCAGTACAAGTCTGCCTCGTTGTGTTACAATTTCAACTCCAGAGGAAGTGCAGAGGTAAGATACAGTGAAGAATCTATGCAATTGGTAGGAATCACATTCCTCACTTCCCAAGCCATGGGAGACCTAAGAGGAATGGAAAAGCTGCATTAGGAAAAGCCATGTATTGCCTTATTTACTAAAAGAGCAGCAGTGACTCTAGATATACACAGAGCATAAGTGTGTTGAATACGGAAGTATTTGTCTTTTCACACAGTTTAAGTGTAATTTCTTTAAATAGAATTATCTGTGGAATCTGGTCAGCTAATGATGATTGCAGCATATGGTTGTCTCTGCCTAGTCTTCTTCAATATCCAGTATAACTAAACTACGCATCATTTCGTGTGCAGAATTCATTTGTTGGCCAAGTCTTTTTCCTTCCACTTCAGTTTCAAAGCCCACCAGGTGGAAATGCTGCAGCTGGTTTACTCCTTTTATAGCCTCAGTCTCAAATATATTTACAAAATTACTGATGACAGAAGTGTAGCGCTAGAAAAATCTTCGCCCCAGTATTTATGTAGTAGGCAAAGACAAAAGAAAACTTTCAGTAGAAAATTGAGCTTGCTTATTCCTTCACAGTATAGGTGTAGGTGACCTTGTGTAGTGACTAACCCTTGAACTGGTATTGCATGCCTGCAGCACGTAGTATTGCTGGTATTAATTACTATTGCCATGAAAAGTTTCAGTCTCTTCTGTTCCGGCTCACAAAATGCAAAAGGTACAATGAAAGGTTCTGTAAGAGCTGTCTATGAGCATCATCTGAATGTGCTTCTAATACAATCCCTCTCCCAAATCAGTTTTAAAAAAATATTGTGCCAAATGTGAAATGTCATTACAACCCCCTTGTGGTTAATATATTATTGACAGCAGCAAATTGCGGAGTAGTCTCTTAGGAGTCAAACTGCAGAGTAGATGCTGCTGTTTATTAATGTGTTCACAGTACCTCAAGTACAGAAGTGGAGAGGGGCAGCGTGAGGAGCTCTTGCTCCCACCAGCACTGGTTCTTCATCTCTGGTTCTCAGTGCATGAGCTCTCCATGCAGCTCAGATGGGGATTCTGGTGCCACTAATGGGAAATGTAATCATTCACTTTGATTTAAAATTGTTCTGGGTAGGTGTACTGTTTCTGTTAGGTGTACTATGTGGCTGCAGCTTAGCCACCCTTAGCACAGGTCTCCTGGTCAAACAGATAAATCCCAGTTAACTGAGCTGGGGGGAAGGAAGGCAGGTGGGGGAAGTGTATGTGGCAGAAAGAAATTCAGTTATTTAGCATTTCCATCTTTGCAAGGAGATCACCACACGCTGCCCATGTGCTTTGTCTCTGCTGGTGCAAGATTTCTTGGGATGTGAGTGTGTCCCATGTTTTTCTCCTTGAACTTACTGCACCGGGTTTTCTTTGTCTTGGTATTTCTTTAGCTCCTTCCTAGTATAAGTAGTTTTTATTTCACATGACTGTCACGGCCACACACATACCCAATGTATCTGCTACTTCACAGATTCTGTTCCTTCCTTAAAGGATCTTCCCAGGAATAATACATATTATTTAGAAATATTCAGCAACTAGTGGGGTTTTTTTGCTGCTTTCTTCCAAACGGATATTTCCTCTCTGCAGGCTTATCCAGGTCCCTAGCAGAAACACCCCTAGGGTTCCTTCACGTTTAACAGTGAGGATGTGAAATTTGGAAGTTGTTATAGTTCTTTCCCCTGCTCTGCTGCCAAGCAGTTAAAGAGAATGTGTCCTGGGATTTTTCATCAATGGTTGATTTACTGTTTGATTTTACTATTTAGTTTGCAAAGTCAAACTTTGCTTTCCCAAAGGTTAATGAGTTAATATATTCTGGGATATGTAATAGCCCTACTGTTTCAGTAATGCTGGTTTGTTTTGGAGCTGGAGGACTTGGTGGAGGGCCGGAAAAAAAGAAAGAGAAACCCTAATTATTATATGAACAGAACTAAATCATTTCCCCACCCTTCCTTAGTGATTGGAAATGTAACTAAAGTAACACTAAGAAAACCAAGTTATCTCAGCTCAACTTAGGTCAAAATCCTTCCTTGGCAGAGGCTGTGTCCATGTCAGGCTTTCAGAATACTATTGTTTGTCAAATGGCTTAGAGCAGAGGAGGATTTATGGGGAGGGAGTTGCTGCTGACTGCCACAATGCTAGGTTTATGTCTCAAAATATTGATTTTAATTAGAAAATTGAATCTGAGTTTTAGAAATTGAAGCTGCTACTTAAAAAGGCTCTTACTTCATAGCCTTCGGACTTTACTGCAGTGCGCCAGAGCAGCATTTGAATGGAAAAGCTGAATTGTAAAAGCAGCAGAGCCTCTTTCCTGGACATAAAATTACCTGGTGAAGGCTGAAACCAATATGCACCACCCAGTTGTCTCAAGTCTCTCAGATTTGCTCACATGTTTTGTCGTCAGAATCCCAGTGTTCAGGAACAGCTGCAATCCTGTGAATTGGGCAGAAGGCTGGATAAATCTGGAAGAGGGAGGGGGTGTTTTTGTTTTTGAGGCGCTGTTTGAATTGAGGAAGCCAATGTGTAAGCCTTGTAGCCTTCCAGAGATGGCCAAGATCATTTTCCACAAGAGCCAGCAGGAATCTGTGGACCAGAACTTAAACCTACAGTAAAGAGCTTATTTAAGCTGTGAGATCATCCTCACGCTCTCACTGTTGTGCAGAAAGGTCATACAGAATGCCAGGGCTTTTTCTGAACTTTGACATGAGTGAGGAAGGAGGGCATAAAGAAAATGTGACTTCTGGAGAAGGTGCATTGGCTCCTAAGTGTTAGTGGTGCTAAATTGCATCTCATTGCTGGGAATGTGTATGTGCCAGCAATGATTTGACCCTTGAAGAGTGCAGAGAGGGGAAAAGGAAAGCAAAATATTGTTAAAAACATGCTGCTTCTATAGAATGGAAGAATGGAGAGGGGGAAAAAATGGAAGAAAGGAAGTACCTGCCAGTAACCAGGCTCTTTCCCACCCTGTGGGCAGAAGCATCCCCCAAAAAAACCGTATCATTTCTGTGGGTCTAAAGATGCTGCAAGACTTCGCTCCACCTCTCTGCTTCAGTTGGCCTCTACTAGGAGTTGCTGAGAGGGAATTCTCAAAGAGTTAACAGGGGTGATGGTTAAACAAGTGGTATTTTAATTTCACTGAACTTCTTTGTGGTTTTTGGCTATTCTGTATTGTAGTATGTATTTCCCTTCCGTCCAAACGGCACTGTTAATTTCTCTTCTGAGTGATTTTTCACACAAGGGCTAATCACACGTTTCTGTAAATTATATTAATTTAACTTATTTGCCCAACTGTTTTTCTACAGTGAGTTGCACGGATGTTCTCTTATTCTTGGCTGTGTGGTCTTGCTGCTTTTGGAAGCAGAACAGACTTCTGAAAAGCATTATTTGGATTATGCATGCTGGAGCATCTAATCCTACCTTGAGGATCTGGTTCCTAAACCATGCTTGCTCTAACCGGGGTGCAGTGAGCATCTGTTACCCAGCGTGGCACTGCCTGTTATTACGCAACTGAAGTTGTGATATTGTAATTTCACAAGTGCAAAGTAAAGTAGAACTGCTCTGCAGTCTAGGTTTGTGCTACATCTGTTTTATGCAAAATGTTGAGAATAATTTCATAATTTTTGTTATGACTCGGAACACAGAACAGAGAATAAAACCAAATTTTTGTACTTGGCAGACATTTATTTTGGTTTTAAGGACACGAGTGGATGATCATTGTGCACTTACATGTCATTCACTTTCCCCAGAGAAGATTTCTAGTTGTACAAAACATTTTAAAGCACTTTTTGTCTTTCTTTCTGTGCTTTCAGAGTATGATTTCATCCATTGTAAATAGCACATACTATGCCAATGTGTCAGCAACCAAGTGCCAGGAGTTTGGGAGATGGTACAAAAAGTACAAGAAGATTAAAGGTAAGTTACTTTTGTGTGACTTTACAAATTCTTGAGTTCCACTGACAGTTTGAGATTATTTGCTTCAAGTGAAAGTAATAATATTATTATCTGTAATGATACTGTTGGGTTTGTGTACAAAGAGGGCACAGTCACAGCACATTTTAAATGGCATCTGACCTTTTACAAACAAGACTAGCACGAAAGCGCAGGCCACTTAAAACATGCTTAAAATATCCCAATTAACTGTGCTGGAAGATCAACTGTGTTTTGAATTAACCTAAAATGTTTTGAAAAAAAAAATTCAGTCTCTCAGGCTTTAAAAGCTAAATAGTCTTAGTTACATTTTATTCCTGAAAGTTAAAACCTTGTATTTCTATGTTACTTGTGTCACTGCTCTCTGTTTTCACGACCATAAAGTGTACTGCCATGCCTGCCATGTTTTATCGTGTGGAATCTGGATACCAGGACAGGATCTAATACCTGTTAGGAGATGGTAAATAACAAGGTGCTGTATCCACTGAAGTTAAGGTAGAACTAGTTAACGGTTTGTAATTTTTCCATGATGAACTTGTATTAGTTGGTTACCAGTGAATGTCTGAGGCAGTAAAATTATTCCACGTTAAGTTCGTCCTGCTCTCATCACTGAAATATTTGACTACCTTCTAATAGTAACTGAAATGATGTGAAAAGCCTCCATCATGTCTAATTTGTTTTTAAATTAATCCTTCCCTTTCAGAAGGAACTTGTGTGTGTACTGGTCGTTTTCTTTTTGGTAGGTTTTGTGTTTTAAAACGCACATGTAATTTGAGCAGAAGTTTGGGAATACTCAAAAGCTTTTCCGCAATACCACTTGTCTCCTTTCACCCCAGATGTCCATCAGCCTTGAAGATTAGCCTTACACCGTGATAGGTTTCTTCACAGTTTTTTTCTCTGTTCCACCACTGAAGAGAAAATTCATTGTCATGAAGACGTAAGGCAAAGAAGACATAAGCCATTTTTGTTGTTTCAGTCTGTGATCCTTTCAGCGTCCAGGAAAATCATAACAGGATTCATAAGCATGCAGGCTAATGTCCTCCTGTTCTTCTGGAGAAGCCATTGTATTTTAGTTTTATGAAGATTAGCATCTTTCAAAAAGAGTCTGCTGTCTGGCATGCATGAGCAATGAAAGATTGCTTGTTTAGTTTCGATAGGACAGACTAGAAATCCGCATAATAATGCCATAAAGAGTCTGCTGCTTGAGTTAGGAACATGAAACAAAACTGTGTAACATACCAGAACAAGTTCTGAGGCATCTGTTTCTCCGCTGCACATCTGTCTTGTGTGGAGTATACCTGTAAGACACCCAGGCCTGGGCTGTGCAGTGATTAGATTCTCATAACATTCATAAGAATGTTTTACGGTAAAATTATTTATGTCTAGAAGGAAGATTGTTCAGGCAGTGGGGTACCAGTGCAGATGAAGAAATGGAGACATTGCTTTTCACCTACTTAAATGATTTGGGCTTGAAATAATAATGTTGATTAGACATTTTACTCCATGATTACCCCTTTGCTAAATAAACCAGAATGTTTACTTTCACTCTAAGTTGCTGTTGTGTTCTAAGTCTTCTAAGATATCCTCTTGGTTAAGAAACAATCAAAGGAATCAAACAGCTTCAAGGTCATCACCATTTGCTTTTACTTGCTGTTCTAGGAGAACAGAGATGGTGGGTTTGTTGTTTTTCTCTTTTTTCTTTTTTTTCCTTTCTTTTTTTCCAAACTGGGCAGGAGTGCCAGTTGCAGAGGCACTGGAAGCCCTTAACTGTAGTGTTCTTAACTGTAGAGATGCCACTACAGCTTCTGAGTGTTTCTAGCACACTACTGTCTTCCACTTTCTTCCATTCTTAGGGCATTGAATTCTTTAAGCTCTTACTTTTTTTTTTACTTAGTAAATGCACAGTTAAGTTGTTAAGTGCGGTAAAAGCAGAATGAGACCTCAATTAAGAGGTCAAGGATCCAAACCTGAAGAGTTTGCCGGATAACTGTATCTGTGCTATTCAGAGACACAGCCAGTCGTTGCTGTTTGGAAGTGTATGTGTGTGTTAGTAGGAGGAGAAGAGGGAAGGTTAAGGTATGTGTGAAGTAAACACAAGCTGCTATAAAGCAGTTCAAGTAGTGTTGATTCATCAACCATATGAGTGGGAGAGAAAACAAAGAGTCTATGGCAGGTACTGTGGTGCACGGAGAATAAACAGCCGTGCAACTTCAGGGCAGTAATCTAAACCTGGAAACAAAGACTTCTGCATTTCTTTGATTGTTTCAATTTCTCATTATCTCTATTTTTTGTGGGTTTTTTTTTTTCTTTTTTCTAGTCAGATATTCCTACAAGACAGCTCAGTTAGTGTAGGAAATCAGTGACTTGAGCTACGTGTTTCAGTCATCACATGCTTCTTTAAATAATAATTAGCAGAAGGGATTTAGATCTTTCATGAGACTGAATAATGGATGATGCAGCAATTAATGTTTTTGGATTGTAATCTGGATAGATTAGGTAAAATGACAATTTAGAATCTTTGGGACCAGCACCCATATCCAAGCAAAGGACTGATTATTAGAAAGTAAAAGAAAAAAACCAGCACATATGAGCTGTGGTAAATGCAAAACAGGAAGGGGCTTCAAAATAACTTTATTGATGTTGCAAACTAAACGCAGCCTACAGTGCTAAATGTGTTTCCTATTATCTGCTAATGTCTGTTTTAATAAAACAGTGGGAACTAAATGGTTGCTTCTTAATCAAAACCGTGATTTCCTAAACGCAAGCTGTGTGATTCTGTTACAAATTGCCACATACAGATCTCCTAGGTCAAACTTTTTTCCTTTCTCATAGAAATAAATAAACGCTAAAATAATTATACACTGGAAGATCAAAGTCATTACAGCTGAAGCCAGGCAAAAAGAAAAAGTTCTCTGGGGAAAAAAAAAAGGCAAAGCATCAGGTTGCTGAGCGTGTAGTTAATGTTTAAATAAGTATAAGAAAGTGAACAATCAATAATTTGATAGAATTAGCAACAGATGTAAAGGCTGTACACAAATGGAATTGTCTCCAATCTCAAGTAAACATTCCCAGTGTGCGTTCTGTTGATTTCACCGAGAAGACAGCGAAACTATTTTTGCTTGTAATTTAAAAAAAGTTTTCAGTTCAGCTCAGCATGGTAATTTTGTCTTGTGTCAAACAGATTCTAAAATAAAATTCTGCTTGAATTTTTTCTCTCACCCTACTCCAGCCCCTTAAGGTTTTAAGACATTCACAGTTTACTCAGCAGCGCAAGAGTTAGTACACAGACAGATTTGGCAATTGGCTGGTGTGAGGATTGAGGCTTTTTGTCTCCTCTTGGCTCTGAGCTCACCACTTGGGATGTGTTGGAGGACACAAGTGAGTTTATAACAGGATGTCCATGCGTTCCAGTCTCCTTGGAATACAGGATATATTTGAGGGAGAGCCTATATTAAGATGGTTCTAAGGGAAAGTCTAGTTTGTGTTATAAGTTTTGTTCAGAAAATGTACCACGAATTAATTTAATGTTAGAATGTGAAGCTTTTTTTAAACTCTTCTTATTTACTTCTTAATTCTTCCTCTTTTTGAGGGATGCAAGGTGTTGTATTATACAGTTGTGCATACAGGACAGGGTTTCAGTGTGTTTAAGCATACTTGAAGGAACAATCAGAGGACCCCCTTTTAAATAAAGGTTACGTGTTGATTGATGACAACTCTACAACAGTGACTTAGTCCAGTGGTTCTCTAACTTGTCTTTCTCCTGCCCAGTCCCATGGGATGTTCCTCTCAATCTGAGAATGATACATGTGGTTCTTCTAGATACTGAACTTGCTGAGGCTGGGAGAAGGTGTTCTATGTTGTCAAAATTTAGGATTTGAATAATCGTTTAAAAGGCCTGTATCCATTCTTAATTTGATTAACAAATTGTTGCACACACAAAAATAGTTGCACACATAGTTTTAAGTGACTAGATATGTGCACGCATACACATCTAAGTAACTCTCTCTATGGAGGGAAATACATCAGAACTTTGCCGTGCAATTTAGATCACCCCCCAGGGGTAAAACTTGTACCAGTTACCTACTCGTTGCCCAGTGTTTTAGGTTTGTAGCAATCTGAATATTTTTTAGCTCTATTTCTCAAGAGATATTTCACTTCCAAGTGTCATGCTTTCTATTTTTATCACGAGGACTATCACTATATCAAAATTCTTTCACAACTGAAGCTCTTAACTGGTGTGAATTTTTCTTTTTTCCTGATGACACAATTTAGCTTGGTAGGAGGAAGTTGGGAAGGCAGAGGGGGAAAATAAATACAATGTAAACTTAAAAAAGACATATTTTCTTCATCTATTTATTAAAAAACATTAAATCTTTGCTCCTGCCATCCATGGCTGTCAACATACAGCTTTAATGTGGATATGAGTTTTGAGACTGGGCTGCCTCAAAGATTTTGGAATGACAAGGCTTTTCAATCTAAGGGAGGAGGGGGCTCATTTCTATTTCAACAGGATCAGAAATGTAAGAAAAAGCTTTTATAGCTTTCTTAAATAGATAAACTGATTTGGATGCTCTTTGATTTTTACAATATCACTGATTTGTTGTTTGTGTGCTGTTTTATTCTTGAAAGTATATTTCCTGCCTTCCTATGTAATGGATAGGGCAATCTGCTTTTCTTACAGTTTGTTCTAGAGGCCGTTGTAGGTTGAGGGAGGTTGAAAACATGATTCCAAAGGTCTTCCAGAATTCTTATTTCCAGGCTGAAGGAACCTAGAATTGCAACAGCAGGAGTAGTTTTCAATTGTTCCTCTGATTCAGATGTTGTGGAAATGTCATGAAAAGCAACATCAGATCTTTGTGTTTTTGTCTTTAAAAAAATATCCTATTTATTGATACATGCATGTGTAGATATCTCTGTGTAAACAGTGAGGGCTTTACTTGTGTGTATGTCTATGTATGCATATCTAGATCTTGACCTTTTGTCTTTTTAACTAACAGATTGAAGCAGAAATGTTAAGTTTTTTATGAAGAAATAATTTCATGTCTTGTTTGGATATTAGTTGCAGTTCTGGAACTAAACCAGTAAGGTCATTCAGGCCAGCTCTGTGGCTCTTGACATTACTGTAATTTTTCCTTTGCTTACTTTTAAACTCCTGGCTGTGTATTTATTTCACTAAAAATAGGATTTTCCTCACTTTCCTAAGGGAAGAGGAAAGAAAATAACATCATTTGCAGGCAAGCTCTTCATCATCTAGATGACATACGTGACCTGAAGATCATCTCTGACTCAGACATCCTCTCAGTCTATGGATTCTCTGCAGTCTCCATGAGGAGAGTAGTTCTGTGGTTTGTGTTGGTCAGAAGGAGCAAGTGGCATCTCTTTTCAAACGTAAGATTGAAGTTGTGGGACACAGTAAGAGTTATAGACCCCTTGTCTGCTTTCTTCCACACCCACATTAGCATTTTGTATTTCAGTGTTGTCCCTGATGCTAAGTGCCTTTCTGGGGGATTTGTGTGTGTGTATTGTTAAGAAACAATTTACCCACTGCAGGGAATTGTAGCCCTCTTGGCAAGTCATCTCTGTAGAGACAATTAAAACAGATCCTTTAGGTTTGTTCTTTCTTACTTAAGCTTAACTTTCATCTAAAGCAAATGCATATATATGGATTTCATTATTGCAGAAAGTCTTCTGCATCATCTCAGTGTTTTGGAGCAGTTGCTATTGCTCTTAATAGTGCACGAGTTGAGGCAGAAGGGTATTTGGGGTTAGCTGAGTGCTGTATTTTCTCCTTGCATGTGGCTGCAGCTGCAGCCATCGCTGCTTTAGGGAGTACACCTTAGTACAGTGTAAAGGTTGGAAACCTTTCTGTAGAGAAACTACGTAGCCCGCTTGTGCCACGTCTTGTCCCTGCATGACAGCGACATTATCATGAAACCTTTTTAAATTAAGACCTGCTGACCAAACCTATTCAAATGACTTCACTCGTTAGGTTTCAAAACCAGCTCATGTTCCAGGTACAGTGCTATTTTCAGTGAGAGCCAGTCGTGTGCTGTGGTTGAACTTCTGAGTTCGTAGAAAAGGATGATTGTCTTCATTTTCTGGAAAGCAAACTTTTCTTTTCTTAATCTGCAGAATCTCAAAGTGAATTTTTATATTTTTGCATGATGTCAATGTTAGCTTGAAAGGAAAGGACTTGTTAGGAAGTAAACATTAGAGGAGTTTAGATTGGAATGGGACTAAAATCTGAAGGTTAGCCACAGGCATAAGATGTCCTGGTGTGCAGGCTGCAGTGGCTGGCCGTGGTCCCATGGATTTCATAGAATAAATACTGCTGAGAGCAGAACCGAATTCTGTTCACTCAAAATATCTGAAGAGTTTATAGGTCTTCCTTAATGATATTTGTTTTCAGTCTAACTCCTTTTACTATCTCTGATATTAAGAGCCAGGAAGAGATGCACTCATATCTTCTGGAGGGACTGCACAACTGACTCTCTATTGTAGGAGGTTTGCACCTTCCTCCTGAGTTAACCACAAAAGGCCAGTACTGAAGTTGTAGGACAGGTATCTACCACAGTAGTTTGACAGGAAGAGAGATGTTTTTGTATCACATCAGTCCATCTAAACCAGTAGTCTCTGTGTTTCTGTCAGACAGTTCTGAGCAATGTTTGCCCTGCTTCTCCTTTTCCATTTCACCTGACTGACATCCATGCGTTAGACCAGGTGGTCACTTAAGCACCTTTAATGTAATGCTTTTCTCTGCCATATGGAAGCGACGTGTCCTGTTTACAAACAACGTAAATGTGATTGTGAAGAGCTGAGTTGGTACCTCTGTGTGCCCTCTTGAACCTATACAGTAACCCAAAAATGATCTAAACATAAAATCACGGGTTACATTTTTTTCCCTCTCACACAAGCACCTTTGGAAGCAGTGCAGTCAAGCGACAGCCCGTGGGAAGAGCATGACTTACTGTGTTTACGCAGAACTGACAATACATTTAGCATCTCTGTGTCCCAAGGGATGGCTTGGATCTAGTCTTTAAGACAAGAGAAGCAAGAGGTCAGCTGCACAGGGAGAACCAGTGATGTTAGTGTACTCTACTCCACCTGAAACTGATGCTGGCCAAAGGTCCACTTTTAATGATAGTTCTTCCAAATACAAATATAGTGATTTGCACTTTAGTGGGAACTGAACTGTTTGCAACACAACGAGGAAGAGACAATGGCCTTTCCTGTCTGTTTTCCATTAGGCTTGGATAAAGGCCTTTGCTACCCGCAACCAGTGGCCAAACAATTTCTGTATGTGCTCTATAGCTATTTTGAGGTTATTTGCCATCCTGCAGGGACAGAGGAAAGGAAAGGTTTTCAGAATTACTGCCTCTTGTAATGTCTGCCTCTCCAGTCCACCTGATTTTTCTCCAGTCATGACTGCAGGAACAAATTGTCCCTGCAGAGATCAGACAGTGAATGAAGTCAGTAAATGACTTTAGGTGAATATGAAGACTAGATGTGGAAGGCAAATGAGACTCTTCAGACTAGCCCTTCGCACTGAAGTGCTTAAGTGGGCTGTGATTAAAAGAAATAAGTAATTACCCTAATTATAGATTAAAAGATACAGAATTACCACTTTAAAGGCACCTCCTGTCCTCTGGAGTGGTTCTGTTATTTTCAAAGTGGTAGTTCATGATTATGTAGCATAAGCAAAAGGACACCCTCTTGTTTGAGCGCAGCAGCCCTATCACTCTGAGGCAGAGGGAGGTACTGTGCTAGCGAGTACTTCATCCCCCAGCACAGCTCCAAAGTTCAGGTCTTGCTCCAGTGAGTAGGATGGTAGTAAGCCAGGAGAAATTGTGGGAAGCTTTCTGTGTCCAGCTTAGCGCAGAGCATACCAGAGTTCACAGAGCTGTCCCTGCTTGGCCATGACCACTACTGGTAATGGTCTTTGTGATCACCAGGTTTTAAATAATAAATAAAACAAAGGAGCAAACTCTGAAGCACTGGAGAACAGCCCTGGGTGGTGACATCCTGTCACAATTGAAGCATGGCAATTCTGCTGGCTAGTAACTTATTACAAAATGTTTCTGTACCAACTTCTTCCTGCTCTGGGACAAAGTGCCTATATGCCTGCGGGACTTGAAAAGTTCAGGACTTGCAGATTCATGGGTGCTGGTGGGTTCTCTGTGCCCCCACTGCAGTGCAGTGTTGGGAGACATGTTACACTCTTGCTCCCCTTATTGTGCACAGGAATGTAGTTCCTAGTGCTGTCAGTCAATGCAGTGCCACTCATAAGCCCTAAATGCCCCGCAGGCTGTTTGTCAGAATGTTCTTATTAACAACTCAGTGGAAATAAAGGGTGAGGGGAAGGGAAGGTGGAGAAATAAATCTTAGTTTTACATCTTTTGAGCTGCTTCTATTTCAAATGGAAAGTTGCATGTGGACCACCCCCAGCTATTGTGCTGTGGACTCAGCTGCTTGACTGGGAAAATTTGGGTAGAGGTTAAGAGCATCACACAGGGGAAGGGTGCACTGGATTCCTTTTGTGCTGTACTCAGGAAGTTTCTAACTCAGTATGGAGTTGAAATACATTGAGACACGTGGTAATCATTATAAGAGAAAGGAACATTGAAATATGACAATCTGCTCTTCTCATTCAGGGGATTGTGTTGGTGTGTGACTGTCTTGTAGAAGTAGTGACATATTGTTGGAAGGTATAGGAAAATGAAGGGCACATGCTGTCCTGGAGTGCTCTGAGAGCTGCTTGCAGAGCTTAGCACAGTACCTGTTGTCCAGACACCTAATGTGTTACCGTGTGTGGTACTTTGTATGGCTTCAGAAGGGTGACTCTGAAGTACGACAGTACTGTTGTACTTGGTCTAAAAGACCACTTCAAGCAAGGAGTGTCAGAACTGTCTGCCAGGCGGTGTGATGCAGGGAGAAAAGGGAAACTCTGCCATGTCTTTTGCTGTGGTCACACCACAGATGGAGGTGGGTAACAGCCTCCTGGACTAGCTTTTATTTAACTAGGACAAGCATTGCTAGCAGAGGAAGTTTATCAGCAGTACTTGAATGTAGACAGCACATGTCTGTGGAGACCTTCCTTTCCAGTTTAAGCTCTTGCAACTCTGTTTTCAATGCTTTATATTCTAGTATATGCAAGTACCAGCCAGTTCAGAGCTACAAGATCTATAAATTTACCCCCAGTTTAAGTGGAGCAATAGCATAGAAATGAAGGATATGGGAAAGACTGTAATAGGGTAGGAACATAAAAAGTGGAGGATGCAAATGGAAAAGCCCTGTCTTGGGAAGATCTGAGGCGAACACTGGTGTCACAGCAACTTTGTGGCTCCAGCATCCCTCTTTTCTTAGAGTATTTCTGGCAAGCTGGCCTGTCTTGCAGGGCAGTGCCAGTCTTCATCTTGGGGTTGTCTCAGGCTTGCTCGTGTCCAGCCCTTCAGAGCCCTACCAATGCACAATTACCAAAACCGACAGGGAACCTGATATGGGCAATGTGTTAGAGAAGGAAGGAGTCCCGAGTTGAGTAATGCACATTTTTTCCAGCCAGCGTAACTGTTAATGGTAACCTTTTATTAGTGCAGTGGTTGAAGTGACTAGAATCTGGTTCATTTATTGGGAATATAGACTGCACAGCTATGCATAATACGATCGAAAAGGAAAATGATACTAAAGGGAAAATGCACCTATGGAAGCAAGTTAGGTGATGGCTCTGTCTAATTGTAGTTGCAAGTAGCACTGCAGAGATTAACAGCCTGGCAGCCTTTGCATCTTAAACCCCTATAAAAATAAAAGTTTTTAACTTGGCACTAAAGTCAGGAGTGGGTGGAAACTTGGCAAATGTGGTCCATCCCAGAAAGTGGATGTTATTTATATTTATTTCTCACCAAGCTTTCAAAAACACTTGGTTACTGTTTTCGTGTTCTAACAAGTAGTAATTTGTTGGTTTTAGTGTGTTTCTTAAACTACAAAATAGTTCAGAACTTATTTGAGCTCTTCTGAAGCTCCTAGTGGAAGAGAATTCTAGATTTCTGGAAGTGTAAATGAAGAGTCAAAGTAGTTCTTATTCTTGTAGCAGGATGCTCCAAGTATTTAATGTGTGCACCATGGTACCACAGTTAGTATGGCCACATGGGCTCTGAAAAGTCCGTGTCACACAACACACTCTGTGACAATGCAGCCCCTCTTGCCACTCACCTTCCCACACACGATACCTCTGTATCGATGCCAAGCCTGGCTAAACACTGCTCGTGTTTCACACTCTACTTTGGTTTCACGTGTATTCTGAAGCCAGAGGCCAGTGGTATACAGGATTCTGTACCTGATGTTCAGGGAAGTCTACTGATGTCATGAGGAGCAGCCTCTGAAAAGGGATCCTCAATATTTTCAATAAACTGAAATACTGCATTCGGACTCCCGCAGCCGTTGGGCAAGGGTGCAAAATGGCCATTTGCTAACAACAGTGGCTGTGTGTTGCATGCATTGCATTGCATTTCACAGGTGACTGCACAGCACAAATAAGCACTTGTTTAGAAAATCAGCTTGGTCAAAACATTGGTTTTGGGTAAAACAGAATTAATGTTTATAGGAGTGCTTAATTTTTATTTTTAAAGTTTTTTTAAAGCAATCTAATAGAAGTTATATTTCTTATAGAAATGTGGGGATTTTTTTTAAAGAATGAAAAGAGTGAGTTAAGATTTCTGACTGAGTACTCGTGGCGTTCTGGAGTGATAGGTCTAGAGATAGTAACTGTGTATGCACGTGTGTTGGTGCGGGTGTGATTGATTTCTTAAAATAATTCAAAGCCTTATTAATAGTCACAAAAGTTACAATAGTATTGTGGCATTTCTGACATCAACCCACTCTCGTTATTCGCTAAGAGCAGCACAGAGATGAGGTCGTAGCTTTCTAGTTGTGTGATACCTGCCCCTGAAGACTTTTATATCAGATCAGTATATGAATGCCCATCCAGCTGCAAGTCGTGAGGCCCATGGAGTCTGCAACCTACTGTGAAATAACTTCTGATTGCTTAAAATTATGTAATAGTTACACTTACATACTTTTAGAACTTCATATCCTGTTTCAAATACTACTTTTAGAGGAAATGTAGTGTTGTAATATGTGTATTTAGCTGTGCAGCTACACAAAAGGTATTGCTGGCATAAGCTGTTTAAAAGGGACAACACTTGTCAGTATATGAAATGACAGTATGCCCATTTTGTTCGTAGTGGTACCTTTTCTGTAGCATGATGTCCCTTAGGGATCAGGGACTTTGTTGTGCTGAACAAAGTGTCTTTTAAGAGAGTGAAGTGAGCATTCATGCAGAGATGCCTTGAGGTTTCTAGACAGACGTAAAGTGATGAAGCTTTGGACATAGGAGTTATTGCTTTAAAAATTCTCCTGCATGAATTGCTTGGACTCGCAGCATGCTTTCCATCAAGCAGTGTGATTCTGCTGTTGTGCATCTGCATGAATAGAAGTTCCTAGATAACTTTGTACACACACAGAGCAAGGTAGAGCTCCTGTCAGAAAAAGGTATAGTTGCAAAATTTGTGATGAGAACCTCTTCTATGAGCTGCGTAGGGAATGGTCTGGCTTCTGTTGGGTTTGTGAGTGGATAGTAATTTGGGTTTCTTTCCTTCACCTAGAAACCAGTGATTCTGAAACACTAACTCCTTTTAAAAGCTGTGACAGATTCAAAAGTTAGTGACAGTGTCCATGGAAATGTCCAAGCTAGTTTCTTTAGAAATGAGTCTGGAGAGGATACCTGCTAAGGAGGTAGGATTGGATAAGGAGAATTTATGAGCAGTGGGTGATGCCTTAAAGTCCAAAAGAATGATAATCATTGTTGTTACTTTTACTTTGTGCTGCTTTTGCTTATGTTTCTCTGATGGTTTTATGCAAGTGTAGATTTACAAACTAGAGTGGGTGCTGTTGTGCACAGTCACCTGCTGTAACCCTTACCCTAACGGTCCTGTTCTGAGTGCCAACTGCAATGACAGCAAGCTAATCTTTTTCTTTTAACAGTGGAAAGAGTGGAAAGAGAAAACCTTTCAGACTATTGTGTTCTTGGTCAACGTCCCATGCACTTACCAAATATCAACCAGCTGGCAACCTTGGGAAAAACTAACGAACAGTCTCCTCATGGCCAGATTCACCACAGTACTCCAATCCGAAACCAAGTGCCAACGATGCAGACAATGATAAACCCTGGGCTCTTGTCTCCTCAGCTCAGCCCACAACTGGTGAGGCAGCAGATAGCAATGGCCCACCTGATAAACCAGCAGATTGCTGTCAGCCGGCTATTGGCTCACCAGCACCCACAAGCTATCAACCAGCAGTTCTTGAATCATCCACCCATCCCTAGAGCTGTCAAACCAGAGCCATCAAATTCATCGGTGGAAGTCTCTCCAGATATCTACCAGCAAGTCAGAGATGAGCTGAAGAGAGCCAGCGTGTCTCAAGCTGTCTTTGCAAGAGTAGCATTCAACCGCACGCAGGTATCACTTTTCTGTTCTATAACTGAGAAGTGCAGAGGGGGCAAAGTGGTTGCTCTTGTGGGGCCATAGGATTGTTGCAGGTCAAGGCAGGAGGTGCGTCCTAGAAACAGTGCTTTTCCCCCCAGTCTTTGTGAGAACTGAACAAGGGTGTTTCTTCTTAGAGCAGCTGCTTGCCTGCATTTGGTCACCACTGAGCCATTACCTGAGCTTTGTTTTGAGTTCTTCACTGAGTTCCTCTTTGTGATCATAAACTTCCACGTCTGCCCTTGTCCGATGTCCAGGAAGAGGTAACTAGAAAGTGTGAGAGTCAGGGGTGGGTTTGGGCTTCTGTCACTTCCTCAGTTCAGAATGTGCTACAACCAATTCCACACCTAGTATTAGAGGCTGCTGCTCAAGGCAGTGCAGAGGGCTAAAAACCGACCACTGGGAACATGTCTGCTGTTTGCATCAGCTCGTGTTGGTTCTCTTACATCTGACACAGGTTTTCTCACTTGCCTGGTTTAAGGCATAGCAGCCTGAAGCCTAGCCTGCCCAGGGTGAATGTGTGTTCAGAGAGGCCATTTACATTTATCTTGCTGCCATTCAAGAATGAGTATGATCTGTCAGCAGTCACAAGGCTAAAGAAATTGAAGGTGACTTAATATTGATACAAATTTCTTCTGTGCAGTTGGAGTTGGTCTTTGGAGTAAGCTTTACCAGCAAGAGAAAAAAGGTTGGGTGGGTGTCTCCTGGAGGTCTGTCACTTGCCCCGTACAGGTCTCCTTTGTTCTCCTGAATTAATGATTTTCTTTGGCACTACCATTTTGTAATGCCATGTTATGAGGGAACTAACTAAAGTGTGGAGCACATTTTTATTACTTCCCTTCTTCCATTAAATTCATAAGATGACTGCAGTCAGAAAAAACATTCACTTCCAGTCAACATGACTTTGAGTTCTGGGGTTAGCCTTGAGGATATCAAATGAAAACTACACAGGAATGTATGAGTACTTCCTCTTTAAAATGCTGCCTTTAATTTGGAAAAGCTTTTCATCCCTCTGGGATCATAACCTGTGTATAAAGCCTGTTATAATCAAGGTAGATGGTATTGACAGAATGACATATTCTGACTTGAGCAGGAGGTCAGCAGTAATGTTGTCGCTGAGGGTGTTCCACTGTCACTGAACGTGAAACTCTGCTTTAGCCAGATTGGGAGAGCTGGGTTGTTAGTGCCCAAGGCTGCCATTAAACCAAATGCTCATTCCCCAGTGGGAAAGCTGTCACACAACTTGTGTATGAAATTGATGGTTCTGCCATAGAATTTAAAAGATGGCAGGCTTTTGATTCTGTGTGTTTAGGAAACCCCAAGCTTTGCTTAATACTGACCAAACATTGTATATTGACTTTCCAGGAGAGCAAGGAAAAGGCAAATATGTGAGAGAGACCACTCTGGCCTCTGCCTAGCAGTGGTACAGCATCACTTCTGCCTGTGGTAGAGATTTGTGCCACACTCTTGGCAGAGAATCTGAAATCTGGACCAAATCAGCCACAGTATGGTTGGGGTTTGGGGAGTGAGGTGTACATGGTCTTTCAACACCTTCAGCAGAGTTCTGTCCTAAATCTGGTGATCTGAACAGGTCTTTGGGTGAAATGTGTTTTCTTTGGTGGCTCCCAGCAGTGTGACTGTGGGCCAGTCACACCTGACAGCTATTTCAAATGCCATGTATGATTTAGGACCCATGCTGGTGTCCTGACTGGGCTTACTCATTGGTACCACAGACCTGAGTGGACATGCCAAGGTAATTTGAGAAGGTGCTGAGTACCTTTCCTGAGTAGGGCTACCCATGGAAATGGGATGTGGTGCCCTGTCCTTCAGCCAATTAATGTTTGAGTTCTGTATGTAAAACGATGTGTGTAATTCAGGGTGCTACTATCACAGGTTCTGTCAGTCCTCCTGCTGATATCTTTGTGTACACTCACTTTGTGTACACTAACTTCTCCAGCTTTTCTTTAAAAAAAAACCCCAATACATCCGAAAGATTCATTACAAGATGCTAGACACGTAGTTTTATATAGAAGGAAAGGAATTGGATACTTCTTAGCCCTCCATCACGAGTAATACAATGTACTGTACCAGCTCATGACACTGATTCTAGAACACACAAGTCTTAAACACCTGTGAAAAGATTTGCTCATCTCAAAGTTGTGTTTCAGTAGTCTACTGGACCTTAATATTAACAATGAGTGGATTTTGCATATAGTGCATCATGTGTCTGGAAGCCATCTTTGTGGCAAAAGAGTATAGTTGCATATTTAGGCCTCTCTGTCCTCACCTTTTAATTGCAACTCAAACTCCCCTTGCATCAGAGACTATTCAAGGTATTAAATAAGAGGTGCTTGGTCAGCCTCGTGCTGCACATTAAATGATGTGAGATATTCCCCCACACCCTTTGGTGGAGAAGCAAACTCTGTGAAACTCTGCAAAAGGCATGAGAAGTGGAAGTTCAAATCTGCTGTCATGTCTTTGCATTCCCATTGCTGCCTCTGAGGATACTCTCCCTGGGAGGTGCAGAGAGGTGTGTGTTTCTTTCTGGGAATACTTGGGTTTGTTACATGCCACGGGAAGTGCCAGCCTTAGAAACTTGTTGTGTCTCGTGGTAGTACCACACAATTGATGCCGTATGCCAGCCAGCTGATAATTGTATTAATCACTGCATCGTGGGCCACTGCTTAATCTTTGTGATAGCTCTGTGGTGCACACTAGCCTATAATTAAGTATAGCTTCATGAAATATGTACTGTGAAGCTTGTTTAATAGATAACCTATTCTCTAATATATTTTAAAGTCCAATGACCTACATACTCAATGCTGAAAAATCCTCTCTTACTAACATTATTTCTCCCCTGAGACCTTCCATCTGAGCAAATGTGTTAAATGAAGTAGAGGAAGCTTTGATCCAAACTAGGCTAAATCCATTGGAACAAATGGCCAACACATGTATGTAAGCGTGGGGATGTGAGGAGGATCAGACGAAGGAAAGGTGCAACTGTGTAGCTTGTCAAACATTCAAGTCTTCTTCTGAAAGTTTGAAATACATAGCTGTGGGTGACAGTGATTGCTTATGCTTGTGGCTATTTTGTTTACAGAATCAAAACAAATTGTTTAAGGTTCTGTGACAGATCCTGGGCACCTTCTGGGGCACAGTGCTCCCACTGAGGTCCCACTCTGACATGGAGACTAAACATTAAGAGGCTTTGTACCTGCTGTGCACATGGTAGAGCTACATGGGATGTTTGGCTCTAGAAGCTGGCCCAGGCTGTTTTAGCCATGAATTTCTTTGAAACACAAAGTTCCAAAGTGATCTTTTTCTGATTTATTTGATCTGGGTATGAAGAACCCATAAGGTGTTTAGGACTGACTTTTTGTAGATGCCTTGGGCTAGTTCTTTGGACAGTCCCTGTCAAAATTCTGATTCACCCTACTGTGGAACCTACACACCTGTTTATTTTGGAAGCAGGGCAGGGAGAAGAGAGTTCAGACCCACAGAGACAATATAGTTATTGAAGGTGGATTTAATGACACCATTTCCAGTTACTAAGAGTTTCCTACACAACCTTCAAAACATGTAAAGTGGTGGGGCATGCTAGCATGTGTGTCTCAGCTGGGCTTGCCTATAGCCTGCTCAGCAGTGTTAAGAATGGTGTCTGTTGGAAAGACACCCTTTTCACTCTGTGTAGGTTTCCTTTCTCTTGTGGAAGCTGTCGCACTGCAGTTTTTAACTCCAGGTATGGTTCTCTCTTGTGCACCGCCGTGAATTGCTTTTCAAATTTGATAAGAAGATGTAGCTGTTCTGCCCTGCTCCAGGAGTCGTGTTGACACAGGTCAAAGGCAGACAGAGAGGGCAACACACAAGGAGTATTTACAGTCTTTGCCCTGTGCTTAGCTGGCCACCCTTTCCCTCCCTCCAAGACAGAATGGATCAAGGGTTTGGAGAAAGCTTGACATGACTGAGGCAGGAGATTCAGTTTCTTGCTTGTGCAATTGCATAGTTTGTGCCCAAGATCCTTGGTCTTGGCTCCCTGTTGCAGCAATGCTGGCCTGTGATCCATCAGTTAGAAGTTTGGAGGCTCCTTGATTTGAATGTATTGTTTACTAAAACAGTTTGCTCCTTTTGTTTGGACTGTTGTTTGCTAATGGAAAGCTGGGCATCCTTGTCTGGGTCTTTAAAAACTGCATGCAACAGTGTGAGTGTGTCTCAGTGGAAGGTGAGCAGCTATATGAAGACCATCCAACACTTGAGAGTTACGTGGTCATACCCGGTATCTCTATTTTTAAATGGAGGACATCTTCATAAAGCATATTGATATGCAGCCAAGCTGTAAGCTGGAGTTGCTATTAAAACAGACATTAGTGAAAGCTTAGCTTTCTATCAGAAAAAGACTTGGGTACATTCTGGTTGTATAAAACCATTCAAGCTTGAGAAGAAAATGGTAAAAAGTCCAATTCACACTGGAAATCCAGAAGCGCAGCTGTCAGAGGCAGAGCAGATGCACCTTGCACCTGAAACAATTCTCTCCAAGTTTGTAAAAGCAGTCAAAGCTTTGGAAGGACCAAAGTGAATGAAGTACTTACAAGATACAGAAAGCAGAGGGTGAGAAGGTCTTAATGCACACAGGGACTAGCTGCCCTTCACTGGTCTCAAACAGTGCAGTAAAATCAAAGTCTCTGTTGGTGCAGGCTGGAATTTGCCAGAAATCCCTACCTGGATGAACGGTGCATCATCTTTGTATCAGGATGACTTTTAGGTTACTAGTAGCATCTAAAAGCATGTGCACTCTTTGGTTTGGCCACCTGAGCTACTAGGAAATGGGAGGCGGGACAAGGGGACTGATGGCCACAGCTATGACCAAAGCTATGGACTTCTTCCTGGAGTAGAATACACACCTGGATTTTGTCCATCCTCAGGGCAGAGTCCTTGTGCCATGTCCCTCTTGCACTAGAATGCTTTCTAATACAGCATTTGGATTGTAGCCAAAGGGTTGTAATACCCAAAGTTTGCTCTGCACAGGTTGTAATGTATTAAGAAATGGATGAGTGCTCCTGATTACAGAATGAAGAGGACTTTTGTACAGGAAATACCTGAAAACACTCTCAGATTTACCTTGTCCTTCTTTGGAAAGATTTTTAACAAATCTGGGGATGCTATTCTGCTTCAAAATCCTGGCTGGAATTTGAATTGTGCTTTGCATAAGGAAGATGAACACACTGTCCTTGCTTTTCCCACTTGCTTATTATCCATCTTTGCTTTAGGCTCATAGAGTTGCAGTCAGGATGGTCAGTCAAGCTGCTTGTAAGAGTCCAGACAGTGTAAATTCCTGTAGAGAACTACTTCTCTCCTCCTTGGGAGAACCCAGTGGACTGCAAAGCCTATAGATTGAAAGAACGTTTCTGTTTAGATTTTTTTAAAAAAACCCTTTTTTTTTTTTGCCAATGTTTTGACGGAATAGCCAAAACTAGTAAAATGTTTGGGCGAGTGGCCAGTGCTTGTTTTATTGAACAACTTCAGAAACTAGAAATATCCATGAACCTGAGGCTTTTTAACGGAAACAGCTGTGGTGACAGATACAGAGAGAGCTGGGTAAGAACACCAGGCATGTTCAGTCTGCTGGTAACACTCTTCCCAAAGAGCACTGCTCCCTCCTTCTCACCCTGAGTAGTAGCTCCAGGTGAGATCATTGGCTTTCCAGCCTGCAGATAGGAAGGCAGCGCTTACTCAGCTCCACTGGTGTCTAACTGCATCTCTTTGGAGTTGAGGAAGTAATAGTGCAGGGACGAAGAATCTCTATCTGCCTTGGATGTTGTGCAATTTGTGCTGAGAATACACTGATCCAGATCGTTCAAGGGTTTGGGTCACATCTTGGCTGCAGGTTGAGGCATCAGAAAACACAGGCTCAGTGTCAAATGGTGCCGTGGCTTCTGGTGTGACTCTGGGCAAGTCCAACTCCTGCAATGAGGAAAGGGGAAATAATGTTTCTGCAGTGTGCAAAGATATTGCCAGTCAGTTATAGAGGGGTAGGGGCTCTGAGAGCAAGTGTGTGGTTGGTGGGAAAGCTCCAAAGAAAGGCTTTGGAGGCAGGCAAGGAGGGAGGTGGGTGTGGACTCCTCATTTATGTTTAATTCTTCTTTCTTTGACAAAATTCCCCCAAACTCAAGTGGGATCAGAAACGGGTCCTCTAAGAGGCTTTAAAATCAGAAATGCTATTTGTTTAAATAACTAAATATTCCACCTCTCCTTTCTTGTGAGCCAAATCCTGGACGGAATTCCTTTTGCAAACAATTTTCCCTGTAACTTAAGCAAGAGGAAGACAAGCAGCTTAAATTCTCTGCCTGGTGTCTAGTGAGACAGTCATGCTGCATTCATCACTATGGTGGCTGCCCCATTGTGCACAGACTTTCAATTAGCAAGGGTTCTGGTTTTGGTTTTGGGGGGCATTTTGTTGTTTTTTTTCCCCCATAGAAAACTCTCTCTTACTGCATGAAACCCTTTCATGCTGCCTGCTTGTTTTATTCTTGTGTGTAATGTGGCACAAGCAGTGTTCTGTTATACTCACAGGAAAGCAGGCAGTCTGTAAGGGAAGTGCTTAATTTAATAAATTGCAGATTTTTGGTACATGGGATATTTGTTCCAACAGTGGGTTTTGCACTGCCCAAAATTTCAGTTTCAATTAACTTAATTGTATTCAATAGGCCGAATGAAAAGATCTTAAGTAGCCTGTGAGTCAGGCTTTCAGAATGTGGGCTTGTAGGAGGCGGCTGCTGCCTGCTCAGCTGATGCACAGGAGTCCGGAGCCTTGGAAGCAAATCTGTGGCCATACAGAGTGTGCACGAGCCATGTGTCTAGCTCATTTTCCATCATATTCCAGTGTGAAGGTTTGACATGTGTGTCATGTAAATGGTGGCTTTTGTGGCTACACGTGGTTGGTCTTTCTCTGCCTCCTTTCCCCCATGCATCCACATTCAGCTCCCTCATAAAAAGAGATACCGTAATAGAAAAGAAGCTTTATTAAACTAATGCAATAAAGGCATTTTCTTTGTGGATTTAAGCACTTCATTTTTAATAATAAAAATCAAATTGTCATTGTTGCACCCTGTATAAGTTTTATTCAAATCAGCCTCTAAATGCTTTGTGCCTAAGCAGCTCTCTCCTGAGATGTAGATATTTTAGCATTAGCTAATTGAGTTTAAGAATGAGGCTCATCCTCCTGCTGTAGGCAGCAAATCTAGAGACCAGGAGATTTCTTTTAAATGAGGGACTGATGTGATGCATTCAGCTACATGAAAGGGTGCTGAAAGACAGCTAGTCTCCCATTCACACTGATGAAAAACCAATCAAAGTCCTTCAAGTTCATATATGAAGCCACACAAACATGGCACCACACATTTTGTCCATTGAGACAGGAAAACTAGTGTGGGAACAGTGTTTACAGAAACACAGAACATCAGAGATTGGAAGGGACCTTGAAAGATCATCTAGTCCAATCCTCCTGCCACAGCAGGATCACCTAGATCAAGTTGCACAGGAACACATCCAGGCGGGTTTGAAATGTCTCCAGAGAAAGAGACTCCACAACCCTCCTAGGCAGCTTGTTCAGGTGCTCTGTCACCCTCACCATGAAGAAGCTCCTCCTCATATTGATATGGAACCTCATATGTTCCAGCTTACACCCATTGCCCCTTGTCCTATCATTAGATGACACTGAGAAGAGCCTGGCTGCATCCTCCTGGCACCTATCCTTCACATATTTATAAACATTAATTAGGTCACCTCTTAGTCTCCTTCTTTCCAAGCTAAAGAGACTCGGCTCCTTCACAGTTTTACTCAGCAAAATTGGACCAGACTTGTTGCAGGGATAAGCATTTCTAAGAGACTTCCAGCCCTTCTGCTTCATATCCTAGCTGGAATTAGGAAGAGATGCAAGGGAATGGAGACAAAGCAATGAGCATTGGAAATTGAGCTTGAGTGCTAAGAAGCCCACAAGTACTTAATGTAGAGGTTCTTGTTGAGTGCTGCATGCATAGAGGCAAAGAGAAGTAGTTTTAGATTCATTGAACATATTTTATTCCACCTAGAAGACCATATTGAAGGTGGGACCTGGATTGAATGCAGAGAAGCAAAGAGATGTCATGGTAAAAGTCAGCCTTGACATAAGAAAATCACCGCAGGTGGAGGAGGCTTTATTTCCTTGAAGGGCTGTGAGGTGTCAGTACTGCTGCTGTTGAGCTCCCCAGGCTGACCTCCTCATCTAGGTTTCAAGTGCCATAGGTCATGATTTTAAACACAAGCAACGTTTTCAGCTTGCAAAATCCAGTTCGCTGTTGCGTGCTGAAGGTGCAATTTCATTGTGGCTCAGTAGGAATGAGTAGCTAAACCAAGGGTTCCCTGAGTGCTGCCTTCCATGCTGGGAACAGGCATTGAGTGTTGAACTGGGCTGTTGAGCAGGAGCAGGTTTACGTCACTGGTTTTCAGTTGCTGGATTTGAATAAATCCCATTTTCTGATCCTGGCTGGAGTCACATCGATACCTGATGGCAAGCAGAATAGCTTTTTGATGGAGGCTGTCAGTTACACATACTGGGCTTAAAGGATTTGGAGCTTTAAATACTACAGGAGCAACATTTTTCTGGTATTTCCACATTTTCTCTGTTGCTTTTGGCAATAGCTGAAGTATGGTGAGGCACAAATCAGCTGAAAGCATGAAAAAAGTGTTTATGCTTTTTTAGTCCTTCATATATATAATCTCCTTATACAGAACATAAAAACTGAGGTTTAGCACATTAGTTTGGTTTATTTAAGTTTTTGCCTTGGCCAGCATTTTGCTTGTCCAAAGCCTGTTTTGGACCTTTTTAACCTCAGTGGCTGCTCTTGAAGATCCAGGTCTGTATTGGGGGAAGCATCAGACCTAATGCATATGAGGTCCTGGCCAGTGCTTGTGAGTGTCCTACTGCCTGATGGCCCCCTCATCCTCTGTCCCCAAGACATTAATGTCTGGGCTGCATTCCAGCATGACCTTCTCACCCCCATTCAGATTGCTTTTGAAAAGCTCTGGTTGCAAAACCATCCTGCATTCGGTAGTGCAGTCTGCTGTCCCACTGAGACCCTTTCAGGTCTGAGCCACTGCTGCCTGTGGGCTGTGGTCAAGCCTTTGTGATGGCCTCACGGTCTGATCAATTGGCCCTTTGGATGGAGGAGTAATTTTGAATAACATTTGCTGTACATTGTCCTGCGTCATCTTTCAGAACTTGCTTAAAAACAATTTCTTGCCTCTGAGATTTGGATTGTTTGTTCTGGAAATTAAAAAAAACCAAAAGAAATAAATTCACAAACAGAACTTCATAGAATGAGTGCTGAGCAAACCCCCATGATGGTGACTTAGCTGGCTTGAAGGACTACATTTCAGCTAGTTTGAAAAAACACTCTCAAAGCTACTGCTACCTTAAATAGATCCAACAACTTTCTTGTTTTGATTGGACGTGTGCTTCCTTCTCCACCACTGGTATTATTTTCTTAAGTCTATTATGGACACAGCATGTAATTTTAAAAATGGTGCAAGTTCCAAGGGCAAACCAAACTGCCTGTGCAAAGTTCTTGCCTCAGGGTGAGCGCAGCCCTCCTTTGTGAGCACATCTTGTGCGGACACTGGCATTTTCATCGCTTGCCTCTTTAGAACTGGTCTAGAAGTGAGGACCAGAAATTGTAGAGGACCAGAGGAGCAGAAAAGCAAAGCTGTTATCAGACTGCATGTCCTAAAATGTATCCCGAGAGCTGGTTTTGCTATGGGAGATCTGTTTGGCTGTTTAAAATCAGTTTGAGACGCTGTAGTCCCTGAAGATACTCTTTTAGGTTGGCTGATTTGGTTACTCTGCAAACTGCCAATTTTTAATTTTAATTTTTTTTTAATGTGTGAGATGTAAGTAAGTTGGAATGAGGTAATTTAGCCAGTGGAATTTTATAACAAATGTACGAATGCTGTGGGTTTCCCTCCCTCACCCCCTCCAGCAGAAACATAATTTGCAGAAATGAAAACAGTCCCTGGCTGGCTTTAAGGTTTTCTCAAAAATAGAAACAGTAGGGTTTGTCTGGCTGGGCCAGTTTCCTCACCACACACCTGGTGTATATCGCTTTAAAAAATACATTATGCCTCATTAAATTACAATTAAATGAAATCATGATCATTTGGTTTTCTGGAAGGAAGATGTTTTGCATATTGAAAGCCTAATTTGTTGCAGGTGACAAAAAGGCTGAACAGATTATTTAATATCACTTTATTTTTATAGCGTTGCTTGTTGGTTAGTTTGCTTATATTTCAGGAGCTCAAAATTATTGTAAACATTACTGCTTTTAAGATACTTTATTTTATTGTCATAGCCTATCACTCAGCTATCCAGCCGCTGTTGTTTACCAGTGTTGCTTATCTTTGGTTGCAGGAGAACAGGAGGCTCTTTCCTTCTCAGTCAGAAACCCTCTTTGCAACCAGGTTTTCTACCTGCAGGCCTGGAGCAGGACATGTGGGAGCAGTGCTAGAGGGACTAGTGCTGGAGCAGTGACACAAATACTACTGCATCCCTGTAGCAGAGAGGAGACCCTCATGAAAACAAGAGGCACCAGCAGTGAGATACCTCTTGGTGCCATGACCAAGCCACTGGTACCTGTGAGCCTCTGATTTACATAGGAAGTCAGTGATTGCACTGAGAAGTAATTGCTGGCATGCTCTCACATATGTTTCTGCCCTCCATTTTTGAAATTGGACCATAAATTTAGCTGGGGAAGGAGAAAAAAGCACATGGAGTCAGGTCCAGTAGCTTTCAAATACCTTTTCTTCAACATAAACTCATTAATTTCTTTGGCTGATCTTTCTTTTAAAAAATAAGTATTCTTTAAAAGATACAGGGAAATAAGTATTTAGAGAATCTGGGGAACTGGTATTTCATTTATTTGTTGCATTTGGAAATTTTTTTCTGCTGTCTTTAAGGTAAAATTATAGTAGGACTTGCTGTATCAGTCTTGGAGTTGTTCAAGCTATAGCTTCACACTTCTGTCCTTTTCTGGTGAATCTCCCTCAGCATGAGAACCTGGCAACATTTGGAAAGCTTTTCAAAATGTCCTGAGCTTCTCTGTGAATTGGTAGACCTGAGGAAGAAGCCAAGTGGGAACAGGCCGTTGTGTTGAGGTTGCAGAGAATCCCAGAGGCCAGCCTAGCACGGCACCTTCTTCAAATCTTTTCCCGGTGTAGACCTGTGTCACCAGCCAGCTTCTCTCTCCAGTGTAATTTCTGACTGGAGGGCCCCACCATGGCTTCATTCCCAACTCCAGTCCTCCTGGTAACTACTCTGATAATTGCAGGAAAACGTAATTGGGAATCTCTTAGCTTGATTATGTAGATGAGGAGCTAAGAAGATGGAGCCATTTGCAACCTATCTTCAGGGTGTATGTGGAGCTTGTTTGGAGCACTTATGAAGTAAACACAGCTGAAGGAGAGCTTTCTGGTTTGTGTTTTAATGTAGGTGTTTAATAGCAGACAGCAGATAAATGCAGAGAGAGCCACATCGTTTGCTGATCTGTTGGTTTTGTCAGGCAGTCTGGTAAATAAGATGAGCATGTACTAAAAATGTTGGCATTTGGTTAATTGGCCAAATGTAGTGGCAGTGTTTTAGCAAGCCTTCTTGGAGGATTTTGCTCCGATGCGGAATAAACTAAGACTAAATATTACAGGGTTTTGACTACATAGTTGTGGTTGTTTTCCAGTAACATTTTTCTTTCATGAGAGGAGTAAGCTTTGCCTGTACTCATGAGGCAGCTTGCCTTGCTTGTGGCTGTAAAGTAACTGCAAAATCCTCACGTCAACAGCAGCAGCTAAGTTGTGTCTGGGGCACTGCAGTGTCCCTTTGCACACCCTTGCTCAATGCTGCTCCTTCACAGCAGAAGGTTAACGTGAGCCCTCCGAGCTCTGCCAGTGTTCCAGGGAGCAGTGGTGCAGAGAGCCTTGGGCTTGCAGCAGGTAGGAGGTGGGAAGAACATTGGGCTGCTCAGAGAAAAATTGGCCAAACAGCCACTTAAAATGATGAGCCTCTGACCACTGTTTCTTAAGGGATGTTGCAAGTATTCTTGATTGGCAGAGAAGGTCCTTCTCTGCTTTGCACACCAGTACATTTAGACATCTGCAGTTAGGAAGTGAACTACCCATTTGTGATGTGTTGGATGTGAGGAGGTGTTTGGGGGAGCTGGTTGCACACGCCATGGCCAGGTAGTTTCTGTAGGCTGCCATCCAGGCTTGTCTGTTTTCCCTTGAATTTCCAGGCAGTCCTGAGAACCATCAAGTGCATACAGTTATGCATAAATTTAATCCCATCATTAGATTTAATGACATTTTCATCTCTCCAACTCTTTTTCTATTTTTCTTTTCTTTGGAAGTGCTGTGCTGGCTACCTCCTGGAATAATGGCTTTTGTAATAACTAGATAAACATGGTGTTCTTTCGTGGTTGCAATGAGAAGCTTGTGGTAATTAAAAATGAGACATGAAAGAATGGGTTAAATCCCTGGCACTTAGTTCTAAGGCTTTATTATCGCTCCTTTTTTCTCCTCTCAGAAATGACTGTCCAAACCAAAGTGAGTGGACATTCATACAAAATTAATGTAACATCAAAAATCAGCCAAACTTCTTTCTTTATAAATCTCCTGCACTGTTTAAATGTCGAAACTAAATTTACCAACCTTAGCAGATTTGTCAAAGATGAACAGGATTGCCAAGTGTTCCCATCTTCAAGTAAAAAGAGACAGAGAGATCTAACAGCTCCTAAAATATTTGTAGCAAGCACCTGGTGGTAACTGCAGTTTTTCTACCCAGTGCACCTACCTTCCTACCCAGCATCTCCAAACTCAGAAGCTTATTACAGTGCCAGAATAGGACAGTCCCAGAATAAATCCCAGCCCCCAGAAGACAAACACTTTCCTACAAAATATCCCTCCTGGGAGAGCCCATGAGATTCTGATGTAGGTTTGCAGTATTGCAACCCAGCTGGTTACACTAAACAAATTTAAAAAAACCCCACCAACACATGACTGGGCTGATTATTTTTTTCCCCAAATTTTCTGAACCAGGGCTTGCTGTCAGAGATCCTACGTAAAGAAGAAGATCCTAGGACAGCTTCCCAGTCCCTCCTGGTAAACTTAAGGGCAATGCAGAATTTCCTCAACTTGCCTGACTCGGAGCGGGATCGTATCTACCAGGATGAGAGAGAGAGAAGTATGAACCCCAACGTGAGCATGGTGTCTTCAGCTGCCAGCAGCCCAAGCTCCTCCAGAACCCCCCAGGTAAGATGCACTACCTCATTACCTGTTCGAGTGTGGACTAGCCATGGGAAGGAGCTAGTTTCCACCCTTCCCCTGTCTGTCGCTCTCCTCACCCAGATGTGTTGTGGAAATCCTTTTGTATACTTTTGGAGTAGCTGTTAAGAGACGTTTAGCGGATTTCAGCAGGACGTTGTGATGATGAGTCTAGCTGTAATCAATGCCATAAATGCAAAAAAGCACGTAACATTAGTGCCTGAAGGAGTGTGTGGGCATCACATACAGGCTGCTGATATATGTTGACTAAATGCCTATTATATAATATCTTATAGAACGACGTGCGCATCACTTTTTGTTTGTATCCGTTGCATTTTGCAGAACACAGAGGACATTTCTGGACTTGTGGGGAGTTTTATAGGTGTTGCAATAAAAAGTGTGTAGTGAGCAGTGAGTGACATAGTGCTAGAAGTCAGTGTGTCCATATTCTGCCTAGCGAATCACAGTACTTGAGTAGAGGTTTGCATGAGTAATTATTTGAAGTACAGAAAGTGGAGATGGACAGGATTCTGGGAAGAAAGATGATGCTTTACCGCTCTGAACCAGCTGTCATCTCACTAACTTAACTGCACGTGTTTATTAACGTGTTGTTGCCGCCCACTTTCCTGGGTAGACTGTTCCTCTCACAGCCCTTTGACTAAAAAAGAGCATCCGCATACTGCACTGCAATAGTCATTCCCCTTTAAGCCAGACTTTTACCAGCCTGCTTGCAAGTCCCAGACACGTACTCCAGAGAAGTGAGTGTGCTTGCACAGGGGTGGCAATTAACTGCTGTCATGACATCTCCTTAACTGGAGTCTGAAGTGTCTAACTTTGCAGACATCGTGGATCAGGTCTCTCACTTCTCATGAGCTTTCATAAATGGGCCTGTACAACCCTTCTACTCCAGTGCCCTCGCAGTCATGGAGTCTGCGGTGGCTCGGGCTATGTTAGCCCTGCTCACAGTAGTGTTACTGCCAGTTCTCATTAATTTCTGTAGCCACAGCTACTAAAGAAAAGAAAGCACTGTGGGAGCAGTGCCAGGGCATAGTTTTACATGCAGACTGATCACCTTTGAGGAAGGTGTATTGCTTTTGTAGGAGCTCTTCAGCTCTTTCTGTTTAACCCCGGCATTTAGCTGAGCTGTTTTCACCAAATGCAAGTGTATCCTGCCAGCCCAGATTTGATGCTGAATTTTGATGATGTGGGAACCTTTATTGTCTTACCTTTTTTAGTTACCTCTCAATGAAAATAAAATTACAAAGCAAACCGTGTAAGTAGTGTATCCACTTTCTGCATTTGTATTTGTACGGTAAGAACTGATTTACTTCTACTTTCATTTATTGCAGTAGGTTTTGCAACTAGGATCAAGTAACAGAAGAAAATTGAGAGTTTAGATGCAATCCGATGAGAATAAAAATTGGATCTGTTGCCCCATCTCATTCCTGTGTCGAAATACGACATTTTCCCATGTTCTAGTCACAGCTAAAAGGTCATTTAAAATAATACAAGTTTTGCCTGACTTTTTAAGAGCTGAGCATTGCTAGAAAACTATACTCTAGAAGTATAAAGCAGCCTATCCCTTCCTTATTTCAGCTATGAAGAATCCAGTATAATGTTGTGAGGCTTTTAATCAGCAACACAGAAAGGTTTGTGTACTCAGTGCTTGCCTTGTGCCCGCTGGATAACATTAATGTTCTATGATTCTATGATTCTATTTCCCCAGCCCTGGGAGGGCCAACACCAGTCAGCACAGGTGCTGTTTTGACAACTTGGACACCTCTGCAAATGAGGCTGCTTTCTAGCTCCCGGGACAGCAGCATGGCTACTGTGCTTCCCCATATGCCCGGGATTAGTTCTGATGAGACAAATACCATCCTCACGTGCAGCACAGTGATACCCAGCAGCTCCGTTACCTACCCTGGAGCTTGGGGCAGCAGCAGTAGGAGCTGTGCAGTCCTTTCAGGAATAGTGGAGGGGTGCTGGAGAGGTTGATGGAATGACATTTGGAAATGTGGTTTCCATAGATACCAGTCTCCTGCAACAGTCCTTGTGGGAATGATGCTGGAGTGCACTGGGTAGGAGGAGAACATTGTCAGGAACCTGTGGAAGTGCTGGTGCTGGGGCAGGTGTGAGGGCACACAGAGTAATCTGGCTTGGCTCTCCCTAAATTCAGTCCAGCCTCCAGCCCCCCATCACATGGTAAACCCTGCTCAGGACCTGCCCCAAGGTGAGAATGACAAATTGATCTGGCAACAAGTGTGAGGACTTTCAGGAAGAAAGTCTGATCTGTTAGGGGCTGTTGAGTGCATGTGGGAGACCTGCAGTAACTTGGGTTTCAGTGCTCTGGTGATGTGGTTGCAAACACTTTTTCCACACTGTTTGCAACGAGACGCTTTAATAATGGCAAACTGCTTCAACACCAGTTTGAAATTTAGGCCTGTAAGACAAAACACTTTACCTCAGACACTGGGATATTTTGTTTTGGTTCTTGCCTTGCTTTCTTTGGTGATGAAATAATAACCAGCCCAGTTTTCAAGCTGTGTAGGGCAGGCTTGCTTCCGACCTGTGTCTGTGGGGCTAGCAGCGTAGGAGACCTATGCAGGTTTAAGATGTTTTTTAAATCTTTATTTTACATGCCAATTTTGTTCTTCTCAGGATCTCAGGCCTCCAAAATGGCCTTTGAGCCTGTGGTGACCTTGGCTGCTGTGCTAGCTAAAGGCTCCAGTGACTGTGAAGGCTTTTTTTATACCCATCAAAGCATTGCAGAGCCTTTGGTAAAATTAAGCTCCATTAATTGAGTCCTGACAGACTTGGACAGTTCTCTGCCTTCCCATAATCTGTTTGCTGTTTTCTTATGTTTCCCACAATTGCCCTAATCTGTAAACACTGACCTTCATGTGAGTTGTCTCTGAGATTCTCTCACTGAGCAGTACCCTGTGTGTGTTCATGGCCTGTAGATGGACTGAGCACTGGTCTCAAGAGGAGCGAGTGGCTCCAGTCTGCCCGAGGTGCTGTCCAGCTGCCCCTGCCCCTGTGAGCACAGGGGGACAGTCCTTAGCAGGAGCAGGAAACATCTTAGTCCCCTGTGTGTGGATCTTTCCTGCAAAAGGCAGGAAACAAGGCTGGTGAAGTGCCTGCTGAACTTGCATACTAAGAGATGGAGAAGACACAGATTGGTTAAAGCTTTATCTAGAAGCAGCAGGAGTGATTGGTCTCTGTTATTAGCCTTTGTGGCTTCTGGTACAAAAAACAGACAGGGAGAGGAAGATTTGGAGGACAGCAGAAGAGAAAGAGGCATTCAGAAGATTTCATTTGCCTTAGTTAAACTTCCCATGAACAAATAGGCATTTGGCCATGTCTGCCTAGTTAAAAGTTAACATCAGATGTACTCTAGCAGGCTTCAACTCTGACACAAAAATGGGAGCCAGCTGAAAAGGTTTACAGTTGGGCCAAATACTGAATGTCATCAGGGTTTGTGGGAGTTTTGGATCAAGGGGGAGGCTTTGCCACCCAGATTATTTTGTTTCCTTTACATCTCAAGACAATACTGATTTTTATGTTAGTAACCTAGATATATCCCTTAAAAGGTGTAAAGGGTACAGCGATTTCAGAGCTGTTCTTTTGATCTCAGGAAAGCCAATGACATCTGTCTCTCCAAGGAGCTGCTGCTGCTCGAGAACTCAGTGAGCATCACACTGACCTCACTTTCTTGCCTGCCAGCATGTTCTGGGGACTACTGCAGCCAAGGAGCTTTGAAATAGAAGTCTTACAGCAGTCTCCTGAACTGTACTGATAGAATCCTTATAGGGGTAATCCAGCCCGGGGAAAGTACTGGCAGCGTCTGTTATTGTCCTTCATTTGTCACAGAAGCTGATGGGAAATCATTCAATTAAAAGGAGTGCAGTGGAATACACAAAATCTCAATATGAGTTTAGGAGAATGAGGGCAGCACGTTGAAAGCATGCCAAAGCCCAGCTTTGTGAAATGATTTTTTTTTCATTTTCACTGATTTCCTAGGTGAAATTAGGTGACTGGCTGGCTGGCATAATGATGATAAGGCTGGGAAACCATACATACTCAAATGACACACGTATAGTTTTAATAAAGGATGAGAGAGACTTGAGGGAGTGCATTAAATTGAGTAATAATTTATTATTTAGAGACCTCTACCCATTTACTCATTTTTTCTGGGAGAATTGCCTCTTTCTCCAAGGTGTGGACCACTTTCAGAGCAGAGGGAAAAGGTAGAGGCTGGTGCCTCTGCTGCAGTAGCTAGCTGGCAAAGCCAACTTCAGCAACTGCCTGCAGCCCAGTGCCCCAGCAACCCGTCCTGCTGTTGAGCTGCTCAATAAATGTGCTGGGAGAGGGAGAGGGGGAGAGTTGACAGGGCCTTGCATGTCCTATAGGAATGCACTGCAATTATTTCCAATCACAATTAACCTGATTAGAATAATGGACAGGAAGTGTCCCTCTGTAGCTAATGCAGTTTGGCATCAGCTGACTGAAATCCTTTGATAATTTCTGCACAGATGGCTGGGCTGAAAGCAGCACTTTTTTAATTATTATTTTCATGGTCTCTTGGTAGGCCAAAACCTCGACACCAACAACAGACCTCCCCATTAAGGTGGACGGCGCCAACGTCAACATCACAGCTGCCATTTATGACGAGATCCAACAGGAGATGAAAAGGGCCAAGGTATCTCAAGCTCTGTTTGCCAAAGTGGCTGCCAATAAAAGTCAGGTGAGTGGCAGAGGGGATTTCATTGTTGCGGGGCTTTTGGGGGTTTTGTTTTTAAAGCAAACTCCGGAGTTGGATCTAGACCTATCTCCTCCTCCCACCAATAAAAATGCATCTGTTCCTACAATAACAGTAATCTTCATCTCTAGGGAACCTGTTGTGTTTTTGGCTTTTGCCTGCCTAAGTGGTTTCATTTTCCCTTCAAAAATAGGCTGAGGAAAGGATCCGCTCACAGCCGAGCTTCTCCCACTTGTGGTGTATATGTTACGCCTCTGCCAGTGGGACAAGGACCTTTCAAAATGATGGTATCTGTCTCATTTGGCGGGTAAAGAATAAGTTTTCTTAAGTGATTAACTGAGGGAAGTGAGTGGGAAAAGACATATTAGGCAGGTGTTTCCGTTTTTTCATGTGCATGTTGTATGTTCTGCATACGGTATTGCCGCATGAATAATTCACATCAGGCCAAATCATTTTTACAAGAAGACATGAGAGGGCACTGCAGTGAGTTCCATAGGATTCATTTCTACCTTGGGTGTAAAAAATACATGTGGGCAAACCCGGGTCAGGGTGAAATCCTTGAAGAGAATCCATTGATTTAAAAATTTTATCCAAGTGTTTAAAAAAATATAATGCACCAGAAAGGCTTTAGTGGAAAGGAGGACAAACAGGATTTTTTGCAGAAAGGGCAGCAAGTAGATTGGAGACTGCTGGAAAGAATTGTTTACTCATTGAAAAGGGCTGCTTCCAATCCTGGATGAAATTACTTCTGCTGGAGAGGGCATCAGTATACACACAAAAATGCAGAAATATGTCTGTGGCAATGAGAGAGTGGGAGAGAAATTTCTAGATGTATGAACTCTGCAAAATACATCCTTTTCTTCTGCGTGAGGAACAACATCCTAGTCATTAAAGTAGATGTAAAATCAGAGGTTGGAAGGCATATAAACATTAAATATCAAAGTGCATGAGAGAGCCTTGTCCTTGTTACAGGTCTGATTCATTTTTCCTTCCTCTTTTAATCCTTAATTTTCTTTGCCTTTTGCTTTCTCTTGTCAGGATACAGGGTTTACAGTCCACAACCCCTCTACCCACAACAAAATCTCAGGCACAGTATGAAATACATAAAAGGAAAATACCATGGAACCCTCTTAAACTGTTAAATGCATAAAAATCTCATGTACCACATGGCAAAATATAATGAGAACTGGAGCTGTTAAACGAATAAAGCTGTTAAAAGCATAATGCCACTTGGCACAACTACTGTGCATTTAACGGTTTTCCACTGTGTAATAAATGACATATGTGGTAAACGTGCAGTAAATATAAAAACTGCACAATTGATTTTGCAAACGTGCCCCTTATTCTTTACTCCATGCAGATATCAAAGTTCCACCCAGAATCCGGACTGGACAGCTTTTAATAAGGAGTGTTTAACACAGTCTGAATGCCAGCCTTGCTGAGGTTTGGCTTAAAATTGCCTCCAAGCTTCCTGTCATTATACCCGGAGGCTTCTTGAAATAGAGAGGGACTGAACCACCCAACAATAATTTGGGTGGCTCACCAGCTTCGTCTGTGCCAGCCTGAGTACACTTCTCTGGCAGCAGCCCACACCAGCACCAAAACAAAAATAAGCTCTGTAGTCTTTCACGTGGAAAAAGAGCAGGACTGATTTTGAAAGCCAGATGCGAAAGGATAAGGACAGGATCCACAAATGTTACTGTTTAAAGCAAAGTTATTGCATATGAAGGTTTTGTTTCAGCAGCAGCAGTGAATAAAGAAGTGTTTCTGAGGCTGATGTTTCTTTTGTTTCACAGCCCTGCCAAAGCAATGCTGGCTCCCTGGGATGTCCCAGCATTCGCCATGCTGAGATGTCACAGCGCTCTGATGAAGCATGAAAGTGGTTTATGGGGACAGTGGAAGGCAGAGACAAGAGAAGCTGTAGCCAAGAACCATAGCGGTACAGGTCCTTCCTCTGCCCCATAGTCCACCGGTGTGCCTGCCCCCAGTTTGGCTGGGGTGCCTGTGGTGTCCCACCACTGACTGGGGTGCCCTGTGGCCAGGAGGAGTGTCAAAAGCAAAGACACACTGCTTGTGTAAGGGAGAGTCACTGGCACAGTGGGATGGCCAGCAAGTCATTTTAGGTCTCGCTTGTCTGAAAATTAGCAATGGGGCTTTCCCAGTGGTTTGTGCAGGCCGGTTGTGAGCATTTCCAGTGAAGATGTTCCCAATTTCAGAAGCTGAGTTACGTGGTGGGAAGTGCTCATTGAGACCTCCCCATGTTTGCAAAAGAGAGTGTTTGAAAGAGGAGAAAACAGAGCTCATCTGAGGGTTTGCTTGGACTCTTCGTCAATGTTCATTCGCTTGCTGTTCTTCACAGGCCTGACTTGCATTGCATTGGCTTCCTCTATTATTCCCTCACCCCAGACTACTGAGAGGCTTCCAGTTTGCTAACAAGGCATGTGTTATGTTGGGCACTGCTGTTCTGTCAACAGCAATCCACGGTGCTGTGAGATCTTCACAGTTTTAGCAGCCAGTGAATCTCCGACAGGGCTGTTTTGACATTTTATACACATGGCTGTATGTCATGTACCCGAGAGAGCATCCAGAGCCAATGGAGGCCTCATTCTATCTTCTGTCTTCATACAGGAAGAGTAGTACCCACTGAGAGCAGTTATTGCATGTGGCATCATCTACTGCTGGTTAATTGACCTCTAATTTAACAAGTAGCCATCTTTGTTCTTAAATCTTAGTTCAGTGGCTAAAGGGAAGGGCAGCTGCTAGAAGCTGAGATTGCAAATCACACAATGAAAAAAAATCAACTTAAATGCAAAGAAGAGGGCCTCCAGAGGCATCAAGGTAGTATGGTGAGACTTCTTTAAGGGAATCCACCTTCAAAAAGATCTCAAACTATTCATATTAGACACTGACTTCTTCCTCACTGTTTATCTTAATATACATGCAATTGCAAGCAGCTTATATCCAGGTATTTCTAGTCTGGTTTATGAAGTGCCGTGCATCCCTTTGTGTTTTTGAAGGCAGCAGGAGCTGATGGGCTCCGTGCCCTCCAAAACTGTCATCCTGTTTCAGTTGCCAGCTGTTTGTGATGGGCCCACTTGACAGCACCCTTCTCTGGGGGTGCTGCCTACTAGTGCCCTTTGTCCTTTCAACAGCTAAATCTTGAAAGCTGTATAGCCACGTTGGGAGTGTTTCTGAGTGTGGCTGGAACACCGAGGTGTAGTGCCCACTCTATGCTTGCAGCTCTTCTGGTTATATTTAATTCACAAGGAGATGGGTGTCTGGTATGCCATTTCAAAGAGGGTGGCAGTGGGAGAGGCAGAGACTTTGACCTTGGGTTGCTGTTTTTATGACTGTAGTCATAAAAACATTCAGTTCTGCAGCTGCCCTACAGTAAGACTTTATGAAAACCATTTTCCCCATGACCATGTGTGAGCAATTCTGTGCAGCAGCATCACCCCTCTGGCCTTTGCTACTGAGAATCCTAGCAGAAGCTGTGCTAGGCTCAGCAGAGGTGAGGTGTCTTTTGGTATGCAAAATGAGTTTAGGAATGTAGTTCTGCTCATAATAAACATCCACTATGGAAACAAATAGTGGGCATAACTGGCTGGAGCCCTTGTTGACAGTCTGAGGGCAGGCAGAGTTTGTATGACCAGAGAGACTGAACTTCCCACAGTTGTCCCGAGACAGGAGCTTTTCCTTAGCCAGGCTGGGGCAGTGTGGGGAACTGGGACACATGCTGTGGGCAATCAGCCCTGGCCAGGGCAAATGGAAGATGGTGACGTTCACCAGTCCAATAAAAAAAAAAAAAATTAAATCCTTGAAACTGTTGTTTCTTCTCCAGGAACTGGAATTTATTCAAGTTATACCACAGCAAAGCAAGAGAGACCCCTGCTTTGAAAAAATACTAAGTTGGCAAAGCTCAGACTCTATTTAGTATCTTTCTCCTGTTCAAAAATGAGCAAACAAAAAATAAACTTGCCCAGGAGTGTGAAGGCTAGAGGCAGAAAAGCCCTTCAGTTGGGGCCCTTCAGGTTCAGAAAGACCCAGGGCTATGGATGGAAATCACTGTGACTGTTCCTTGCTTTTCTTCTGGTTTTCCCTTTTCTCACTGAGATCCCTGTCACATTGCCAGGAGGGAGCCAGTTCTCTGGCCAAGGGGAGTGTTAGCCCCACAGTAGGAGCCCATGCTAAATGGATCTTAGCACCATGGCCGCTTGCCCATGTCCTCACCTTCTGTCCATGCTCCGAAAGGAAAATCGAGGTTCTGTGAAGGGATGAGCTGTGTCACTCTGGGCCAGGGTTAGCACTAGAAACCCCTTACTTTGTCCTTCTCTCTCTTTCCTTCCCAACTCACACTCCCTTGTGTTCATTTGGGATGACGAGATGCCTTTCTCTCTCCCTTTTAGCTTCTAATAGATACTTTCTGTGCCCTTAAACTAATTATCTGCCAGTGATGACAAACAACAGCTAGAAGAAGCAGCTGTTGGTGAAGAGGCACAGTGTATGTTGTGTGTAGGATGCTTCTTACTGCTGTAGTGTATCAGTGCTGGATTAGGCTGGTGGGACTCTCGACAGCTGGGGTGTGTGTGTTGTGCTCACATTTTGATGTTCTTGTTACATGTGGAGGAAACACGGAAAGACATTTCTCTCCTTGTCTGAACTTAACATCTTTTGAAGTACCTATGGACTTTAGCTTCTTATTTTACAGATTTCTATAAGCAGTGACAGTGTGATCCCTATTCAGGACAGCATCTGCAACAGTATGTTAGCCTCTCAGCAGCTGAGTGAAGCAGGGACAGTTGTGGAGCTGGGGCTTTGCACAGGAAGTCTTTGGCAGACCTGGGAGCTGATATCGGGCTGCTTGCCCGAACCACAAATCCACACTTCCTCTGCAGCGCAGAGAGAAGATAGCTGGAACTTGGCATGCTGGAAATAGCCTCAGTTGCACAGCGTCCTTCCTTCCCTCCGAGGCCAAGAGCAGTTAGCAGATATGGTGTTCCTGTGAATCTGAGATACATCACAGCTCACGCACCTCATTCGGGGGTTTTTCGTCTGTTTTGTGTGTTACAAGGCTAGTGAGAAACTGGCCCTCGTGAAAGCGCTTTGCATTTTGCCTTGAATTTCTGGGGGAGGAGAAGTACTCAGCATTTCAGAAAATCCCAGCTATTGAGCGATTAACCTTGAACTGTATCAAAATGCTCCAAGTAAAGCTTCTCAGGTTCAGTCCCCCTCCCCCGGCCCTCATCAAGAATTCATTGAAGCCATGACAGAACTCTCCATTACAGTTAGTCTTTTATCCATTTCAGCTTTCTTGATTAGGTTATCTTGAATCATTAGGGGGTTTATTTATTTTAATAGACACTTATTGGATTCATGGAAAGAGAGTTTGGCGACTAAGGAACAAGAGCTGAATATTATCTGGCTCATTTTGCGCTGCAGAGAGTTCCAAACTGAGCAGAGAGAGAAGACAGGCTGAGGAAGTTTGTCTAGAGGGCTCCTGTGATCCTGTGTGGCAAGGGAGCTTTCTCTGGGGAACACAGCATTTCTTTCCGAATCTTTCAAGACTTGCATCAATCATTGCTGGGTTTTTTCCTTTTGTCACATATGTTGACATTTTCTGCACTGATGATGTGGGTGAGGAAATGGCCTTTTACATTTCTTTTTGAGATTTATTCCCGAATCACTCTTACTAAAAGCTCTTCATTTGCCTACTCATGGTTTCACTGGAGACCCTAGAAAATGTCAGCACAGGAAACTAAATGTATTATTAGCAATATTAATATGATAGTAATAATTAAGTATTATACTACTAATAATTTCCATGTAGGTGCAAGGAAGCACAAGGTCAATGTAGCTGCAGTTTTATCCAGGCTCAAAGTGCCTTGTGGTCCAGAGCAAGCAGAAAGGCTGCCTGTGAGTAAGTCACCATGGACACCCAAGTGCCAGCTCCTGCAGTGGCTTTCAGTAGAGATGCTGCTCAAAGTGTGAGCGCTCGTCTGCAGCTCCAGCATTATGAAGCTTCAGCTCTTCCCACTTGCCTTCTTGTCCTTAATCAGGAGTGTGGTGCTTGGCCGTCTGCGAGCCAGCAGATCTGTGTGAAGCAGTTCTGGGGGTTGGGCACACCTTCCTGATAACTGCAAAACCTGTTCTAGTTTGGTACCTCTGGTGGCCAGAGCAGCCTCCCCTGCGCCAGGGGAAGTCTGGCAAAAGCGGAGGGGTCGAGCTGCTGAAGAGGGCTCAGGGATAAGTGACAGAGAACACGGCTTGCGGGTGCTGCACCAGCTAACTGTCCCTCAAGGGGGGTGAGTGCGCCAAGACTAACGCTTTGGTGTAAGGAAGCACGCTGTTTCTTTAACAGCATAAAAGCACAATAGGAATGGCTGGCTTCCTGCAGATTTTTGTTGTTGTTTGCTTAGCTATGTGGAAATGTATTTGATTAGGAGACAGAGAGAGAGAGGTTAAAAATAGGACATTAATATGATATTATTTGTTTTATCAAATAAAATCCTTAGAAAATGTTTATCTTGTCTCATGAGAACAACAAAAATAGAGGCCAGCACTTCTCTGCAGCTTTCTTTAATGAGCTAAATTGGGCTGCATTCTCAATGCCTCTAGAAGTTTTGGGGTGAAATGAAGGAAGTTCTGAGCAGAATTCCTTGTAACCACAAGCACTGGGTGTGCCTGACTGTAGAGCCAAAAGCATCCTCTAATTGTGCTGTTTTTTCCTCGTCTTATTTTTAATGGAAGACATTCCAGTTTGAGAACCTTAGAAGCTGATGCTAGGGGCTGGATTCTGCCACCCATATTGACGCTGGTGCGTATCAGACTCTGCTGGTGACGCTGGCAGTCAAGGGAGCTGTTTGTGCAGTGCAGGAACACTTGGGATGGGCTGGGGAGGCAGCATCAGAAACAGCGTATCATGGATCTGAGGAAGGATGTGTTATTTGTTAGATTTTCAGAATACATTCACAGAAGTGGGTGAGTGGGGGAAAAGGTGGTGAGATAGCATCTTCTTCTTCTTCACTTTTCCTTCTTTGTGCCAATGAATGTAGCTATAGATGAAAATTCACTGTGAATGGCTGTAGCTCCAAGGATTTCTGTATGTTAGCATTTCTTAAATGAAATAATTCTTCTGAAGAGCTCTGCGTAACATACACAGACCCAAAGAAATAAATAAAAGGGAAAAAAAATTGCAACCAAAAAACCCCAAGTTGAGAGTTTTAACAGAAAAAGGAGATTTGCATATTAATAATTCATGAGTTCTCATTGAACATGCACGAAGGAACGGTGCTATTCAATAGAGAATACTGTCATCTGTCACTGTTTTATTTGACATTTACACATTTTTTTTCTTTTTTCTTTTTTTTTTTTTTTTGCCTGGTACTGCAAAACTTTCTTGGATAGCATGCTAAGATTATTGAAATAAATAATTTTTCAATCCGATGCAGACTTTTCCTCTGTGCACGGGGAAGGCAATTCCTTGCGATCAGCAAGAACGTGTGAGTAAGCGGCAGCACTGTGTTTTCTCATGTATTAGCCAAAGCTATCGCCTAATAAGCAGCCCCGTAGATGGCTAGATAGGGTCTTAAATAGATGGGCAGAGAATGGATGCTCGAATAAATGGAAGCAGGGATAGGGAAGGAGCAGTGAAAGGACAGATTTGATGCAGATAAGTGTACACATGCACACAGTGGGTATGGGTGTGTGTGTGCGCGGGGGTGAGCGAATAATGGCTCTTGTGAAGAAAGCTGCCAAACGCATCGCCGCGGCCGATGGAAAAATAAATATTTATAGATGGCATTGGGGGAGATCCAGTCGCAGACAGGGAAGACGGGGCGTTTAGCACAATGACATTTCAGAGTTAGGCGCACCTTGCAATTTCTTGCTAATATTAGGCTTATGAAAATCTTTCTGCTCTGTAGGTTAGTTATTATTTATAAAAATCACAGAACCAGCTGATACATTCATAAGCTAATTATTGTAGCAGCTGGGTACACATGGTGCAATATGTCTGAGGCTGTGAAGTATCACAGATTTCTTGGGGCCTGCTGTGGTGGGGGTGTGCTGTTGAAGGCTAGATCCCTTAATCTGATCAGCCAAGCAAATACTTTGTGGGGAAACTGGATTAATATCTCTCTAAATACCACGGATGTGCTTCACCTTCAGAACCAGGCTCTTTTAAACGTGCCATTAGCTTATCTCCTTTGGGGAATGGAGAAGTTCTCAGGTGTCCTCAGGATGGCAGGATCTTTGCCTGGTGCTTCCCTTTGCCAGAAATTAATTTGGTTTGCTCATGTCTGCACACATGGTCACGCTGCAGTCTAATCTTTTCCCTAATAGCTCCAAGGTCAGGACCTCGCATGTTGCCAGGCAAATTGAGCGCTATCCTTCTTAAAGACTAATGGCAGCGAATGTCTAGTCCATAATGAGGCCTGTAGTGTTGCTCTAAGTGATTGTAATGAGTGCTGATTATAATGGGACAGATAAATCAAAATACAGCAGTTGCCACTGGGCTACTGGGCCAGCTCTGGGAAGGAAAGGTCCCCCCACTGAGCCATCACAGAACACGGAGCTGGATACCCACAGCCCTTGGAAGAGACCCAGGAGATGTCCTCTCCTCTGGCTCCACCAGGTGCAGCAGGGTTTTGTGTTTTCTGTGAAACGATTGGTATTGTGCCGCGGCATCCCGTGGGAGAGGTTAAACCTACCTGCTTGAAACCTGTGAGAGAGTTCAGTTGGAGACTTTATTCAGATCACTGAAAACAGAGGGAAACAGGAGCTTATTTTTTTCCACAGATGGTTTGTTTTCTGTTTCAAAAATTATTTCCTTTGTATGGAGGAACCCTTGAGAAAAGACTGTGGAGCTGAGAGATTTTCTTCCTGTCGTTTCTCTAAAAGAAATAAAGTTTGGGGAGATTTTTGAGCAGAGGAAAGGGAAAGAGGAGAACTGAGGACAAGGGATACAGCCAAACCCACATTAAAATGCAGATATCACCTGGCTGAGAGATTACCCCAATACCCATCCAAACACTTTGAAAATATAATATAGATTTTTTTCTTTCCCTAAGTAAATGATTACATATCTTGTTTTCATCCTTGCCCCCCTCTCCCCAACCCTCCTAGTTTATTGCAAGAAAAGATCAGGTCTGCACAAATGTGGCCTCTCACTTGTAAAAACAAGGCAGTGTTGTGTTACAGATTAGTTTATAAATCCCTGGTGGCTTCACAGTTCAATGCCTACAGCTGCTGCAGATGGGCCTGGGTTTTTGTCTCTTCGCTGTGCTGCAGCCGGCAGTTGAAGGAGAAAATGGAATGATCAGGTTATTAACATGTAGGCCATGAGGAAGAGGCTGCACAATGAGAACAGCTGGTGTTGCTGTCTTGGCTGATGCAGCGGAGATAATCAAATCTTGCCTTTTTTTGGGGGGGTGAAGGCAGAAGACACAGTGGAGAGTAAGACAAACAACGGCTTAGGATATTATACAGGGGGTTTAGAGTGCGTGGCACAAGTTGTCAGCGGCTTACAAGTAGTTACAGAAAAAAGCACCACCGAAAGAAAGCTCCCGTGTGGGCCGGTGGTGAACCTGCCTGTTCAGCTTGCGCTGGTTGCCGCGTGGAAAAACACAGTTTTGGCTACTTCTCCTACCAAACATTTTTAACATTGATCAAGCTATCTTTTAGGTATTGTAAGGTGCCTGTCAAAATGGTGTCAAAATGCTGAGTTCTAGCTCGAAAATGATGGGTTATAAAGCTACTAGGTAAAATATTTTGACAGGAGTCAGTAAGGCGCGTTGACAGCATCCTCAGCATTATCTTCTCATATTCTGTCATTTGCATTGCATCTCTGGCGTGCAGGCATGGGAGGGGCGTTGCTGTCCCCAGCCCCACGCGGGGCCAGCTGCTGACAGGCAAGACTGGGCTGCCTGTGTCCTCCTCAGGCAGGTGCAGCAACAGCCACTGGCTTGCTGAGGTCACTGCCACACATGCTTACCTCGTGGGGGGCTGTCCTCACCTTGACAGCTCTTGCCATTGTGCGCTGTGGTTAGCTTTGTGTTTGAGGGTGATTTCTTCCTCCTGGAGCACTGGTGCCTTCACCTCCCAGGGTCTGAGCTCCTAGCCTCTGTGGAGAGGTCCTACAGGATTTCATACATGCCAGCTGTTTGAAGGCATTTTGCACTAACGTTAGCACAGCATAGCAAGAATAAAATCTGTCGTTATTGTGATCTGTATCTGGGCCTTAGAACGACACCCACCTAGTGTCGTGATCTCTCTGGTAAGTTCTGGAAACTTCTGTTAGCTGCTTGTGTGTGAAATTAGCAGAGGCTTCCCTTTCTGTGAGGATACATCTGCTGAGTGGCCATTTGATTATTTAAAGATCATAGATGTCACATTGCAGTGCAGGTCAGACCTAGGGGAGCCTGCTGGTTTTGCAGCATAGTGACAGCAGATCAGAAGTCTTTACATGACAGTATCTTTATGCCCCTGTATTCTGCACTGATGAAACACACCTTGACTACTGGGTCCAGTTTTGGGTGCTACAGTGTAAGAAGGACATTGGGGTGCTGGAGCAGGTCGGTCCAGAGAAGGGCAACAAGGCTGGAGAACAGGCCTTATGAAGAGTGGCTAAGGGAACTGGGGTTACTTAGTCTAGAGGAGAAGAGGCTGAGAGGAGACCTTATGTTGCTCTACAGCTACCTAAAAGGAGGTTGTAGTAAGGCTGGTGCTGGTGTCCTAAATTACTAACGATAGGATGAGGGTGAATGGCCTCAAGCTGTACCAGAGGAGGTTTAGACTGGCTATTAGGAAGTCCTTTACTGAAAGAACAGGCTGCCCAGGGAGGTAGTGAAGTCACTGGCCCTGGAGGTGTTTTCAAAATGAATAGGTAGAGCACTTGAGGCCATGATCTACGTGTTAGGAAGATGTTGGGATGAGGGCTGAACTTGATGATCTCGGAGGTCCTTTCCAGCCATGATGACTCTACAACTCTATGATTCTATTCTAATACACATTTTCAGTGGTGATCCAGTGTCTGGACCTGCAGCTGCAATCCTTAGCATGAGGCTTGTTAGCAAGTCTCAGGACTGTGCCTCCTTTTCTCTTGCTTGGAGGAAGAAATAAAGGGGCTCTCAAATGGAAGTGGACGTGCACCTTTATTTCTACTCTGGCTTTCTATAGGAAAAATAGTTATATATGAGCATTTTAAACATGGGATGGTTATGACAGGGATATTGTGTTGTGCTTCCTGGTTCTTGTTAAATACTGCTGGCATGTCTGTTTCTCCAACTTGCAGGAAGACTTGTTGAGACCAAAGGGCAGCTAAAGGTAGGGAGTGTTCTGTATGACTGGAGACCTGTGAAATTTTCAGCACAGAGCTTGACGTCTAGCTGACCTTCCACTCACACCTGTTTCCTTGGTGCTCAGTGAATTAACTGTGCTGACCCTACTGTTGCAGGGCTGGCTGTGTGAGCTGCTTCGCTGGAAAGAAAACCCAAGTCCAGAAAACCGCACTCTTTGGGAGAACCTGTGCACCATTCGCCGCTTCCTGAACCTTCCCCAGCACGAGAGGGATGTGATCTATGAGGAAGAGTCCAGACATCACCACAGTGAGCGTATGCAGCATGTTGTCCAGCTCACTCCTGAGCCTGTCCAGGTCAGAGCACTAACTTCCTTCTCAGGGTGTCTGGGAGGGAGAGCAGCTCTCGGAGGCAGAGACAAACAAGTGCTTTCAGCTTTCTTCTGCTTCACAGGTTGAAACCCAGCAGTTTTCATTTGTCTGTGGGGCCCCATGCAAGCCCCAGCTCAAGTTCAGAGCTCGTGTTATGTATATTGCAGCACGTGTGTGAGTGTGAGCAGATTTCGTGTGGTGGTTGAAGAGAAGGGATGTAACACTCCATGCCCCCTGTAACAGCAACGTTGGTAGCAGTGATGCTATGGATCTCCCTTGGTGTCAATAGTTGTGTTGTGGCTGAAACACAGTTGAGCTGTCTAAAGCTACCAACATTTAGAGAAGTACAAATGTGTGATTATTTAGGAAGCAGAACAGGGACTTTGTCACTCACTCCTCGCAGCACCCTGGCACCCCTGATAACCACTTTCAAGTGGTGGCCAAGGGGTAAGCACAGACATACGTTGGCTTTTGTTTGAGGGAGACAGATAACACTGCACGAAAAGTAGAAGAGTAGGAAAGGGAAGGTTGTCCATGCGTGGGTAACACCAGGGTTTTGATGAGTGTAACATGGAGAAGAGTTTTTTGTGTATTCACAGAAATTTAAAAGATCATCTAGAATGATCATGATGAGTAATTTGCAAGGAACAATCTTTCATTTCATAGCCACATCAGGATCAGTTTGTTCTTCTCTACAGCCTTGTGACTAGGATGAACTTTTTGTTTTATGCACCTTTGTTCAGCCCTTGTCTCAGATCTTAGTAGAATGAGAAATAAATAGATAACAATATGCATAGGGAAAATGCAACGAAAATACAGGATTTTTCATCTTTGCAGTTCCAGCTTCAGTCAGAAGATAAAATCAGCCCCGTGTGTATTCCTAATAACTAAAGATGCACTCACAAACCCAGACATCTGCTGATGGTCAAGAGAGGCTCAGGAGAGCCTAAAAAGCTGAGGTGACACCTTCCAGATCAGACCATCCTTTCGGACTGCCATTGGCGCTTGGTGCCGTTCACTTGATGCAATTGTGTGACTGCTGTTGGAGAGCTGTCCATACTGTGCTTCTCTCCAATAATCTCACTGCTCCTCTTCCCACCTTTGCTCTCCCTGTTGTCATTTGATGGCAGCTTGCACTGTACCACTACCCTTGCTGTGCACCTTGGCATTTAGCCTCTATTCTTTGTTGTTGCTCTTGTTCTGCTGCCATTAGCACTGCTGCCAGCTGTCTGGTCACCTTTTTCCAAAGGCAGGAGGTTTGACCATTCTGTAGTCTTGCTCCTTCTGAAGTGCATCGTTCTCACCCAGATTAGTCTAGTTCAGTCCCCTTTGTCACTTTCTGCTACCAGCTTCCTCCTTGCTTTCCACTCAGTCTTTCCCTGGAAGAAAAAACACATTTCCTGGATCACAGATTCTCCGAGCTTTAAAGCAGGGGAAGTCCTCTTAGTAATTAATGATCTAAGTTTTGTCTTCCATGTTCCCAAAAGTTCACGCAAGTTTGGAGGGAAGGAGCTGCAGAAGGGTGACTAAACCTGTCTCACCTGGTTCTGGTGCCCACAGCAAGTACACATAACTCTCTAAGGGACAGTCTGAGGAAAAAGTTTCCCTGAGTCCTGTGGGTGACCTTCATGATTAGCCTACTTTCCAAAGCCTTCTGCACAACACTTTTCTGCATCATGTAGGTTGGCTCTTGTGAGTGACATGTTACACTGTGTTGGAATGTGATGCATTTGTATTTGTCAGCAAGTTACAAAGCCAGGGATTAATTATTTATTACAGTCAAAATATGAAAAATGAAGAAAAATAAGTGGAACCAGCTGGCTACTGCATACAGCAAAACTCTGGAGACTGTGGTGTACAGTTGATACAGTAGGCTTGTGTTTTGGGGGTGCTGCATTTTAAAGCTATGCTTGCCCATCCAAAAAGCCCAGTAGGTTTCCAAGTGGCATACTACCAGTGCAAGGCACAGGAGGCTTGCTGTCCACCTGCTCCCTACTGTCAAAAAATAGTCTGCACCAAGCATTTTTTGTACAGTTCTTGATCTCTGGGACTTGAATTGTTTCAAGCAGCAAGGTTTGGTTTTGGCTTTGCTGCAAGGGTCACTATTAGGTAATTAGCCATGAAGAATCAGTGACAGCAGCCAGAGACATAAAGCTCAGGTCCTTACACTTGGCAGCCATTGGAGGTTTTGTGACACTTTACATAAGGGTAGGGGTCTTGAGCCCTGCTCCTGGCTGAACTCCAGGCCAAGTAATTACATTCTGCCTATCTGAAATTCCCTCTGTAGCGTCAAGTAGTGAGGAAGCAACTCTAATTTCCTTCTTGAAGCAGCGGCGGGCGCACAGTATGTGCTGCAGTGCCTGGCTGCATTTTAGTAGCAGGTGGAATCACCCAAGAGCTGCAGTCACCGACCTACTTTGCTTTGCAAGCTTTGCTAGTGAAAAGCACACTGTCATTCCAGCCCTTAGCTGCAGCCTTGGTGTCAAGATGACAGTCCTTTAAAGAAGACACAAACAGCTGTGAGTAACAGCAGGTATAGTATGGTAACACTGAAGCAGGCAGGAGGTTCTAACCTTTGCTTTTTCTCTCTGCTCACCCCATCTTTCCCTGTGCTCTGGTGGGTTTGATGCTTGAGGCTCTTGCTCTGTTTGCTCTCAGATAGGAAGAGCCTGAAAACAGGCTGCACTGTGCTTCTGCCAGAGCTCCCTGTCACCATGTCAGAGCCTGCCCTGGTCTGGGGATGTCCTTCTGCCAGAATGAAGGACTTGGAAGAAAATCCTGGCCATCATCACAAGAGGCATGGCCAGGCCAAAGATAATGGATAGATACATTCCAGCCTTTTTTAACAGTATGGCTTCTTGGAAATGGCTCAGATTCCATTGTGATGGGTTTTGTGCAGTCCACTTGCCAGTTACAGGGTTGGGCACACCTTCAGAGAGGGAATCTCCCAAGGCCAGGTATGGTTTCTGTCTTCTCTCAGCAGCCTGTGAGCAGTGGAGCAGTTGCTGTAGTGCTGTAGAAGATCAGCTGGACATAACTTGGCTCTTGATGTTTAAGAGATTGTTTTTTCTTTTGTGACAAGTTCTTGCCCTCTGGTATTACAAGCCTGTATCTCACTGTTTAGCATTAGGTTCAGGGTTTTAACAAGAAACATTTTCATATTTTCCATTAGCCATATATTAATCTATTTAATAAAATGTTTTCCTATTTCTGAAATGAAAAATGTTTATTGTGGAAGATCAGTGCACAAGAAATTCCTTTCTACACACTTGATTTATTTCTTATTGTGCTGAGGAGTCATAAAATGTGAGCCCTGTGGAGCTCTGTGACATGGCTGTGTTCTCTGGCAGCATCGGGTGTGACCATGTGGACGTGCTGGAGTGCGGCTTTTCCTCCACATGCTGAGTGCAGAGCATCCATGCTACACCTCATGTTGCTGTGCACACCAGCTACGCTGGCCACAGCCACTCGCTTGGCTTTTAAAGAAATTCAGGTGGGCACTGCGTGGCTCGTCTTCTTTCCTTTTCTGTGCAACATGGTTAATCACAAAGTGCTGCTGGACAGCTAAGGGAAAGACCTGTGAGATTGTTGATAGCTGGGTACCCCAAGGACACTACTTCTGATCTACAGATGCCTGAGCCTCAGGTTCCTGGAGCATGGAGGGTATCCCAGAAAGCTTTATTATTTTATTGTCCTGTTTTCGTCATCTTCCACTACCACCAGATATGGGATCCTTCCTTGACCTTTGATCTGGCCTGGCCTGGCTCTTACGTGCTGTCTTGGCCAGACTGCATGCAAAGTAGTCACTTTGCAGGAAGCAGTCTTTGTGCATCTGTGTGCTTTGCAGAGGGGAAGGTACTTCCCATCCCTCGCGAAATCCCACCGTTTCCAGGCTGTTTGTTGGCATTGGACCTTTCTGGAGTGTCGATGCTGAGAAGTGTCTGCAGCTGCTTTCTGCTGCCAACCAGGGATTCGGTGCTTGTTGCAGACATGCTGGAACACGGTAAATCTAATTTCTCTCCCTTCTCCCACTATTCGTCTGCTGTGTCCAAGGTGATCACTCCGGAGAATAACCATCTTGCCTGGCACTTTAATATAGTGCTAATTCATTGTTAATTGCTGGGGCAGAGAAACCTGAGTCAGTTGGGAAAACGACGAATCAAGCTGTTGTCTCTGGAGTGCTGGGTTGAATAGGCTGGTTCTCTGGAGTAATGAGCCACCACTGCAGCAAAGTACCTCCTGCTCAGAGGGCATTTTCTGCGTAAGCCATCAGACAGATCTGCTGAGGCTGATAGGTACATATTGATTTAAGAGCAGTCAAATGTTGACTTTAAAGAAACAGGAATGGTTTTTACATGCTTTCTGATCCACTATTAGTTTTGTCACTTTTTAAAAACTCCACCATTTTTTTTAAGCTTTGATTTAGACAAATCTGGAAATTTATAGCAGTTCAGATCATAAATCTTGGTGGAATGTTGGTAAATAAAAGAAGGCACAGCAGAAAGCTGTAGGAAAGCTCTTTTGTATTGTGTACTCACTGCAAACATTGTGGTCTCTCTTTAAGTATGTGGAAAAGAACATAACACAGAAGTAAATGAAATACTAACTTTTTAGTTCTGTAAGGGATGGAAGAGAACAAATATTTTAGAAATGACAATGACATGCAAAATAGCAGGACATGGAGCTCTCATAAAATGGGTCAGGCCAGTAGCAATGGCAATCCAATGAAACTAATTTTGTATTCTCTTTCTAGGAGTAGTAAAGAGGGGAATGAACACCAGAGTTGTGCTTCCTAATGAAATGTCTGATTCTAAACAGCGTCTTTGAGTTCATGGGTCACAGAATGCAGATAGAACAAACAGAGACTTGATGTTTCTTTTCTTAAAAAATAGTATTAATTAATAATACTTAGGCAATCACAGATAATGAGCGAGGCAAAACTGTGTCATAGCATGGTGTGCTTAATGATCTGCAAGATGATACACACAGTGAGTTTTTGCTGTGTTTCTGTGGGTTACGGCAGGGGATTTCACGTACTGGAAGTCAGGACTGAGTTGTCCAGAGTCCTTGGACAAAAACTGCTTTCCCAAAGTGTGCCAGCTCTCTGGCAGTGATGCTGCTGCTTTACATAGGCAGCTTTTTGTGTGAGGATGGTGTGCCCTGTGAACTCATTCTTAATGGCTGCACCCAAGGGGTTTGCTTTGTGATCATTTCTCTGCACTCAAAGACTGGAACAAAGGAGGTTCCACATAAATATGAGGAGGAAATTCTTCACAGTGAGGGTGACAGAGCACTGGAATGGGCTGCCCAGGGGGGTTGTGGAGTCTCCTTCCCTGGAGATGTTTAAAACCCACCTGGATATGTTCTGGTATGACTTGGTCTAGGTGACCCTGCTGAGGCAGGGGGGTTGAACTAGATGATGTTATGAGGTTCCTTCCAATCCCTAATGTTCAGCGATTCTGTGATACCCACTGTTCTTTGATTCCCCCCGCTCCTTATTGTGTGGCTAGGTGTGATGTCTGCTCAGACAAGGGTGGTCAAGACTGGCGAGATGGCTTGTACTCAAGCAGCCTGGTTGGACTTCTGGAGATACTTGTATCGCAGATTTAGTCATTCCACTCAGAAAGTGGAATTCGGGTGGGTTGCAGCTGGAGCATTTATTTTGTCTTTTATTTAGAAATCTGGGAGAATGACATGTCAGCACAAGATCTGTGAGTTTTGTGAGTGGAGAATATCTGTATTCCTCAATCGCTGTGTTATGTGGAGCACCATTCTCTTTTGTCAAAATGCACTGGTAACAGGCACAATCAGTATCTCCTTACAAAACCCCCCTGAAAAAACTCTCAAACTATCTAACTTCTCTTCCTGTGCAGTATTAAACCTGAAAGCAATATATGTATTGCAAATCCCATTTACTCTCCATTTGTCTGTCATGTGCGTGTCAGCTTTCAGGTGGGGTAAGGCACTGTCTTTCTTTGTCTGCTGTACATGCAAAGCTCTCAGGTTACTTCCACTTCTGAACTGCTTGCTCACACCGCTCCAGAACCCAGTGTTCTGGAACAAAAGCTGTGTCTGCCTGCTCTGGTTTTCCATCCTTTTGGTGCACACCATTTTCCTGACAGGCCACAGTAACTTGGGAACCTTGCTCAAGGTTTGACAAAGGCAGCAGGAGCATGTGTCAGACAGCAAACCCCTTACATTCAACTCTGAGGTGTCCGATAGAGCTGCTTGTGATTGATAGTTACTACAATTGCAGTGGAAAGCTGCTGAGCTCTGATGGCTACAGCCAAACCTGCCTACTGCGCCTTCTCAGCTGTTTCTGTTTAGTGTGGATATCTAATGTGGCTGCAGAGTGCTGCTGAATTTTATTAGCTTTAAGCCTGTGATTCCCCTTGAAAAGATAGTGGGGAATGTACTTGGAGTTAAAGCTAAACTGCTTCTGTTCTGAAATCAGTTGAGATTTAGTACTGTTCCATTTGGCCCTAGAAATGGGAGATTAAGTAAAGTGGGAGTTTTATTTTTCTCTGTGTCACCTGCTCTCAGACAGCTTTCATTTGGTCCAAGATCCACCAAGGCCAGCGCAGGAATGAGGTGAGACTCTTAACGTGAGAACATGGCTAGTATTTCTCTTCACCAGATTCTTGCAATGAAGATGGCTGTGGCAGAGGTGAAGGCAGTCCCTGAAGCCAAGGATGCAGAGTGTGCTGCCCTGTTTGAGGCAGAGGCAATTCTGCTCCAACAGCGGCTTGAGTGAGCAGAGGCCTGGAGCAGCTCGGCTGGGGCTGCCCTGGCTCCCTCAGGGGGATGTTCTGGGCAGAAGCTTTGCTTAAAATCTGAATGCACAGATTTAGCGCCACAGACACTTGGCAACGATCAGCAGCATGGTGGTTTGCTTTGATCTTGCTCTGACAGGTCATCGTTTTAGCAAATGACATCACTGTAGCTCTGGCTCCTGTTGTCTCACCCTTTTGCCTTTCACACACAATTTGACCAGATTTAGCCCTCATCTCTTCCAGTCATGGCTGTCTCATAAATGCGAAGCTGCCAGTGTTGAAAGGAGCTGTAGTAGGTTGAGGATGAGCAAACATCTAGAGCAAGATTACTAAATAAAGCCCTTTAAATTCATATAACCTTTGAAACTTGCCAGCTGCAGCAGGCAAATCTTGAAGGTTGACAAGCCACTAGAATCAGCCTCCGTTTCGTTTAATTTGAACGTTTTTGCAGTTAAAAATATGGCTCTTTTGAAATTTCTTTGTAATGCTTCATAAACGTTCCCTGTTGCTCACACTCGTACATAAATTATAGTATCAGGCTTTACAGATGTGTAAATGTTTATAGGCTGCTGGCCATAGGCACAATTTTAATCTCAGGCTGCTGGCCATAGGCACAATTTTAATCTCAGGCTCCTTACAGAACTCTTAGGATGAATTTTGAGCCCTTGGTCATTGCAACTAGCCTTTCTGTGCAGGCAGGTGACTGTAAGAGTAACATGGGGCTGTATTGTGTTATCAGAGCACACTGCACTGCTTGTCCCCTAAAGATCTCTGAGTGTTTTTGGAAATTCACTGGTGTGGGCTTCTGTTTCTTTTCCTCTTTTCTGAATATACCCGTAGTCTGTCATATGTGCACGGGTATGTTTCTTTTCAGGGTCAGTACGCTGTGTGTGTTGTCTTATGTTTGTATGGACTTTTATAGGAACTGCAGATTGAAACAGGAACTGTTACTGTGTGTATGTACTATTCTCACACATTAAGTATCCAGAAGTACAGTAGCACATAATTTTTTCTCACAGTCATCTATGCTTACAGTGTTTCAAAGAATATTCCAAAATATCTTGGCACAGACAAAGCGAAGCTGTTTGCAAGATCCCTAGCTGTGGAACAACAAAGGCTACATTCTCAACACACATTACACATGACTTTTATTAAAGTCTTAAACAAAAATCAGACAGTGTATTTAGAAAATTGAGCTTCACCATTTATGATGCTGCTCACATTGTGAAAGGAAGTAGCTATCCCCTTGTGCCTCCTTTCCAGTGTCTTTTCCTCCAGTTCTACTCAATGGTTCAAATTAGAATATAAAAGTGTTACACTTAAGTAGAAATACTTTTTAAAACCAGAAATTTGGGACTAACTTACCTCGTGGTGCTTAACTTGATTTCAGAAACCAAGGAGTACAAGCACATGTAAGGTGCCTCCAGTGGAGCATTCAGAAGTTTGAAACATCTAAAGTCATTATTAACCTCTTACCGTTACGTATGGCAAAAAGGATGTGGTGAGTCAGGGAACACATCTTGGATATAACAGACCCAGCCAGCCATCTCATTAACTTTGTGTCCAAAAACATTCCTTGGCTTCCAGTTTGGACTACATCTAGTTTTATGCTATTTTTACTGTCACAGTACAAAATAATGTTGACACCCCTGAATTTTCAGGTTTCTCTTCCTCAGATTTATAGTTGGCATCTCCACACTATGCTCTTAGTAGGCCATGCCCGTTTGTTTGCCCGTGCTTCACTTGAATCCGAGACACTCTTGCCATGAGTTTCCTCACATGCATGTCAAGGAAGATGAGCACATTCTGCAGGAAGGCTCAGTGCAGACCCGTAGTTGCTAGGAGCTTTCAGAAATGGCTGAGTTTCTAAGTCTTCTCAATCTTGTTTGCAAAAAGATTGTCAACCTTGGTATTTTTTTTTCCTCTTGGTATTTTTGTAACTTTTAGGCTTGAAACGTTTGAAGTGTCACTGAAGTCCCTTGTGCTACCGCAGAATAGAGTGAGGACTTGTATCCTGCCCACGAGGAGCAAGAGCTGTCTCCTCTCTGTGTGCTCAGTTGAGGGAAACTGTGATGGCAACTGTGAATCCATCCGGTTGTTGCAGAAAGAAAGAGACACACTAGAATTCCAGGGTTCAACAAGCTCCACAAAAAGATCTGTCTGGACAGCATTTCACTAGTTAAGTGCTAAGTTATTATTACTATTTATTATTTATTTCCTCTTCTATTTTTCCTCTTACTGAACAAGCAGGAAGTGTCTTTGTTCTTTCATTTTAGAAGTGAAAGAAATGTATTCCCCACAGCATCTGAAATTTTAATAATCCATAATAAATAAAATCATATCTAATAACATAACTGCTTTCAATTGGCAACATGAGCTCCTAGATGCATTGGAATGGCAGAAACATAAATAGTTGCAGCCTCTGAAAGCCTACTTCCTATTTGCTAAATATACTTGGCTTGCTTTAAATTCCTTTGTGTGCAGTCATTAATACAATCCTCTTTGACAGCATTTAATTAAAGTGCTTTTCTCTATTAAATTCATTAAAACTCTTTTCTATTTCTAAACAACTGTTTCCCAGACACCGAATGCTGAGGACCTGTAGGCCTCTCTTTAAATAACTTCTCTCTCCTTGTTGTAAATTGTTAATTAAATTTAACTTAGCCTGTTTAAAGATGGCTTGGAAAAGAAAGCCAGATTTCAGGATGTGGTCTCAATCATGTCTGATTTTTTTTAACACGGCTTTTTCCATGTAGTTATAGATTGTGTTTTGTATTGTTTATGCATGTTGCTGTACTTTCAGCTGGAACCAAGCAAAGAAATAACCCTAAAAAGCTCATTTCCAGCTCGCTTCAGAAATGTCCATCTTTTTAGTGCAGTTCCTGGCTTGAGAGTATTTGCATGGGGGAGTAAGGAGGGAGGAGCTGCTTAGTATTAATAGATTATTGACAGTTTAATGTCTTGGCACCTGGACAGCCCATAAGGTATAATAAACAGGAAGCTGTCTGATGTGAGCGCAGTCAATAGCGTTTTCAATCAGAACCTTTCAGTTAATTGCTGGTTGACCTCAGAGATTTCCTTTAAGTGAAACTGTCCTTCGTTCAGATCTCATCTGGGTTTCAGGGTTTAATTTGAGAATGCTCTTTCCATGTGGTTGCTTGTGCATATGCTCACGGTCAGATTATTCTTTTGCTGCCATGCACAGCGCTGCGAGAGCCGGCGTCTGCCCTCAGCATTACAGAACACACAGCCCTGCTCTGCAGGTGCCACCCCTGCCAGGGCATGAGCATGGCTGGGCTAAATGTGGAGCTGGTCTGCCGCTGGGCACCGGCACCACAGTGAACGCAGGCAGGGTTGCAAACTGGTGTCAGGGGTGTTTTCAGAGCAGTTGAGCAGCTGGGACCAGGGCATTTTGGATAGAGTCAGGCATGGCTTTGGTGCCTGTGCAGACACCACGGCTTTGACAAGACCTGATCGAGCCCCTGCTGATGAGATGTGCCGCAGCCTGATGTGGCTGCCCTGGCAGAGGGGTTTGCGCTGCTGCATTCGCTTCACCCGTGGGCACAGATTTTCCTGCTTGTCTGCACAAGTGTAACCCACAGCTCGTTTGTGTATAGTTTCCCTAATTTCTGTACTTAGCCATTATAATTTTTTGGACTGTGTATCTTGATGGGATCTAGATAAGCTACAAAGGCAAGCAGGCAGGAAACCGCACAGGCTGTCCCTGACCCTGACTAACTGGAAGCCATCTGCTTATTTGGGGAGGGAGCCTCCATGGAAAACACTTGAGGCAATCCTGCCACGTTTGGGTTTTGTCCTTCCCTTCCCTCCAAGTATTGATCTGCGTGTGTATTTTTCCCTTAAGCAAGATCAGGGAGGGTGAACTGTGGCAGCCCTTCTTTGCTGCAAATGGGTCTGGATTTCCTGATGGTGGTGAGTACTGCCCTGTGAAGGAAATGCTTCTGTATCAGGGCAAGTTTCATTTACATTTCGTTCAGTCAGGAGATATTTTTTTGTCTCTAGATCTTGCAGTGATAGTGTCTTTTAGCCACTTCTAATGCATTTCAACTGTGGTTTGCCGAAAGGGATATGATAACTTTTAATCTCTAATTTTTCCCTGATTTTGACTCATTTCTGTGGTTGTCTGTCCCTTTGTGTCAAACCAGCTGCTTATGCCTTTTTCATGGCCTCGTGAGGACCAGGGAAGCACTGCTGACTTGGAGTAATGTTTTGCCTGGCGTTCCCTTGTGTACCAATGATCAGGAATAAAGAATGCTGCGCTGCGCTGTTTGGGATCCATTAGGGTCCAGTCTGGAGCCCTAACTAAATCAGGTTCTAAACTTCTTGGGTTCACACGTGTTGGAAAGGTGAGGGGGAATGGTTTTGAAATCTTCCTTTCTGAGAAGATTTAAGCATAAGACAGGCTTGGAGTCATTCTTTCTGGAATGGAACTGGATGATCCTGTGGTCCCCTCTAATCCAGACTGACTGTATGACTTGGTCTAGGTGATCCTGCTGTGTCAGGGGGATTGGACTAGATGATCTTTCGAGGTCCCTTCCAATCCCTAATGACTCTGTGATTCTATAAAACCATAGCGAGACGCAACAGAACCAAGGAAGAGATTGCAAGGTACTTGTGTGCCCCTGGGGCCATCAACTTCTCTTACAGGTGTCTCTGGACAGGATATATTCGAAGGTACTTTCTAGTTTTATCAGTCTTACTGACTAAGCTGCTAATAAGTATTATATAGACCAAAGGACTCCCACATGCAATAAAAATCATAAGCTTTATTGGATTTTGAGATAGGCAAGATTCACATCCAGTTCCTTTTATAAACTGCATTACATTTAATTCTTATGCAGCTCCCACCAGTACAACCCTTTGTAAAAATGATAGTGAAGGAGGCAGGTGGGTAGGTAGATGGCTGGGAGCTTCTTTTCCTTGGGTGCTACAGCCTAGAGACATAGACGTGCTTGAACTGAGTTTAAGGGGTTGCTGACATTTTTTAAATACTTCAAAAATGTATTGGTGTTTTCTATATTATTAAATTTTTTAAGCATATGACAATGTAGAGGAATGTAAAGCTTTAAAAATAGGAGAACAGGGAGAATTTGAAGAACAAAAATTGTTCTGAGTAAAAGCAATCAGAATATGCTATTTCATGAAAAATGCCTGAACAACTGCTTGAAGTTTGTCAGCATATCTACACCACCACCCCTGCCACCCTGGCAAACAGTTTGGCAAAGTATTTAGGCAATACTTTGGTGTCCCTCAGTCCATATTTTTGCCTGAATGAAGACTTTTGACTGAAAAATGCCACACAGTTCTGATCTCAATAAAGCAAAGAAGGGTATTTTGCATTTCTAGGAAAAGCCTGAGGCTCCTTGCACAGAGATGTGCCCTAGCTCCTCAAGCGTGAGCTTACCCCTGCGATTTTGTGTGAGTAGCCTGCCAGGGGCTGAGTGGCCCACAGAGCTACCCACAGCAGGCAATGGCAAAGCCAGAGGTGCATCCCAAGGCCCTACAGCCAGTGTTATTCTCTGCTCTGTCCTAACACTGCCTCACTGGCTGCATATTAAACCATCTTATTAAAAAGGAGTGAAAAAACCTAAAACCCTTTCCCCTCTCCAACTGTGATGCTGTTTGTTTTCCATAAAGCATTTATGGCAATTGCAGCATCTGGAGAGCAGTAGCACCAGCGTAGCTTCCTCAGGCTTTCTGGATGTGCTCACCTTTTCCAGGGTGTATTCAGGAAGACAAAAGGTTTCAGATCTCATTCTCTGAAGCTTGGTGCCCTGATCTGTGCAGGAGACTACTTTGGTCATCTGAATTTTATTTACCCAGTGGCAAGTTAAGGGTATAATAAAGCACACGGTGCCAGTCCCGTGTGTGGTAGTGCTGGGTATTTTGCTTTCCCCGTGGTAGCTGATTATAATGCACTTTTTAAGACTTGCTTTCTAAAAAAAGGAATATTTATGCTTTTATGTGTTTGATTCACACAGTATAGTTTGCTGAAGTCCTGTTATTAAGTGCGCTGGTGGTTACATCTAGAAAGCAAAAGACATGCTGAGTAGTGTTTTATCAGCACAGATCTACCATTTTCACTAACCATAACAGTCAGGTTCTCCTGACTTCTAACTGCCCCCACTGTAAAAATCAGCAGTACAGTTGGGTATTCCTGGAACCCCAAATAGCCATCTGTAAGGACCTAAAACTGTTTGATGGGACAAATAATTACCCTCTCACCCCCCACCAGAACCCAATGTCTAATCCAAACATAACCTTCCCGAAATAATGCGGTGCCTACTCCTGGTCCGAGTAACTGGAAAACATCGTGATTACAGTGGCGCCACTGGTGCCACCATAGTTAGGGGTTTAGAGCTTGACCTTAAGCATGGCTCTAGACTGGAGCTTGTTACAGAAGGAAGATCTTGCTCACACTGCCCTTAAATACTCTTCTGATTTTTGAAAGAAAAGGAGAACATGTGTAGCATCAATTAAACAATAACATGTAGAGGATACCAGCAGTATTTTCTGTGCAGAAAAGCAAACAAAAAAGCCTTTTGTTGCTTCCGTAGTTCCTGGGGCATTCTGCCAGCTCCTCATTAGGATTAGCAAGGTCGGAATGAGGAAACTCAGAATCAACCGTAAATCTTTGACAGACCCTCTCTCCAGCCACAACCAAGCTCAGGCTCTACTTGGAAAGCGCCAGGCGAGGCTCTGCGTGCCACAGCATCCTGGGAAGCCTTTCTAGGTCTGTAAGAAACAGCACAGAAGAGGCAGGTCTGAGCCTACAAAGCTCATGGTCATTTTTTGAAGGAGAGAAGTGTTGACTGGAAGGTCTAAGAGAATGGTCTCCTAAGGGTATTTGAATGAAAAGATGGTTTCGTGGCTGTGGTGGGGTTGGGTTGATGGTTGGACTGGATGATCTTGAAGGTCTCTTCCAAATGTTGTGGCTCTAAGTGGTTTTGTGTCCCTCCATGTGTACACAGATGTTGAAAGTCCCACCTGAGGGGGACTCCAGTTAGCATCACCATACACAAGAGCAGGCGAACCTCTGCAGGACTGTTGCTCTTCTCTTGCTGGAGGAGGCTACTTTTCTACCACAGGTTACAGGAGAGAGGCTTGCAGAGGCCTCCAGGGCTGGCAAAGCCCTGTCTGCCTGCTGGGGATTGTGGCAAGCCAGCCTCCGTGCCAGCTGGGCTGGCCATGCCCCGTGCCTGGACAATGGAGCCATCCATCACCGACGCCTTCAGGAGAGTCTGCAGTGGCGTTGTGCAATGCTTCCTGGCCACATTTGCCACACTGTCACCAGCCCCCTAGTTTGTGCCAGCAGAAGCCGGAATGAGTCTGCCCTGGTGCGTATTTGTACAGTAGTTACATGCTGGCTCCACCTGTGACTGAGGAGTAGCTGCTGACAGCCCTCCCAGGCTGCAGAAGGTATCTGAGAATGGGATATCCACTGCTGGCCACAGTTCCTGTGCAGTAAATCTAAAAATCTGGCTTAAACCAGCCAAAGATGGGAAATCCAGAACTAGCCCACTGACAATCACCAGCATGAGCTCATTTGGGCTGCCCTATAAAATCAGCCAGTTCTCAGGCGCTTGCACAGCCATGAAAGTTGTGCCTTGCTTTTGTGGAAAGAGCCGAGTGAGTGTTCGAGGGAGAGCGGTTACCCCAGGAAACACCGGGACACTTCTCTGCATTGTCAGAGTTCTCTGATTTATTTTTTTAACATTATACAGGCAAAATAGTGGCTATTGTGCAGGCACGTGCTGTCTATTAAGAGAGATCAGGAAAGGGAAATAAACCACGCATTACTGAAGAATAAGATCATGATTGTGGTCGAGTGACGGCAGAGATGTCTTTTCTCTTTGTCAGGCCGATTTGTAAACATTCTTCAAACAACTGTGCAGACAGCAGTGCCACGGCTTCTTGAAAGGCAAGCAAAGGCCAGGGAAGATTCCTCCACACAGATGTTTCACGGGAACCTTCGAGCTGTGCAGTGGTTACCCAGTCATCTCCCGTGGGCGCTGCAGGCTACGCTGCACGTGGAGCTGCTCAGCAGCACAGTGTAACCAGGCTGTAATTTATATTTTATCTCCAGTGATGATAACTTGTAAAAATGTTTCGTGGTGTCTTTGATGCGTGCTGAGCTCCTGCTATCACTAATGGGGGAAGTGGGGAGAGGGGGAGAAACACCTTTTCCCCCTTCAGCACCGGTTGCGTTTTGCTGGTGCTTAGTGTTTGGCATAGAGTGGCAGAAGCAATGCACAACCAAAAGTGTTCTTGGGGGGGTTCTTTTGGGTTTGGTTTTGGGTTTTTTCCTTTCTGTTGTATTTTTTGTCACCTTTTTAACCACTTTTGGCAGTTTGTTTCTGGAAAATTGCAGGATGGGGCTGCTGTCTCCAAAACTGGGTGTTTGCTCAGTGTCTTGCCATGTTTTCAGATCACTGCCTGTTTCCTGCCCTTAAGCAAGGTGACCACTGTAAAGCAGAGAGAAGCATGTGGCAAGTGTGCTCTGGAGATGCTGAAATGAATCACTTCAACCAGCTCACATTCCAGCCTGAAAAACAAACTTGCCTTTGACTTTGGGTTCCCTGTGGAACTTGCTTCTCTCATAGTTCTCTCTGTCTGCCCTTTGGCATGGCTCAGAGAGTGACTCATACCTCAGAGCTCAGGTTTAAGACACAGGGCTTGTCTGATCCAATATTCTGTCTCCAGTGATGGTCAGTGGCAGATGAAAAGGTGGTAGGAAAGGCCAAAATTTGGGTGATTTTTTATTTTTTTACTGTGTGACTGCTTTGTCTTTGCAGCTGAATAGAACCCGGGGCCACTGGCTTACCAGCTCCATGATTTGGTCTGGCTTGCATGAGCTGGGGTCCCTCACATCACAAACATGTTTTATAATTACCTCTAATAATGGTGTTTACTTTTGTGAAGCAATTACTAAGCTGCTTTGGAAAATGCACAGGATGTGTGGCTAGCGTTTGAGCTGCAAAATTAAAAGAAGCTCAGACTGAAATGAGATGAAAGTGAGCAGATTTATCCGTGTCAGACTTCCTACCATTTTGCACTCCCATATTGATTTCTTTTGACATGGTCTTCTTTTATTGAGTACCATATATTTTTTTAAATCCCTTACCGATAACAGTACCTGCTAAGGGCAATTGTAAAAGGAAACTGAAGTATATTAAACCTGCCTGGAGTCAAAATGTAATCTAACACCTGTAGTCTGCAATTTGTCATCACTTCATAGATACTTTTTCTTTTTTAATAACAGTTTTGGATTTTCCTGAGTTTTGACCTTAGGATACTGTATAATCCAAGAAAAGCAAGGAAACTAAACCACGGTCTTTAGCACAGCTTTATGGTGTCAAGGTGTGAAGTCACCACAGCGAGAAGGAGCCCAAAGAAAACACTGCCGTCGGAGCTGCAGGCAGTGCTGTCATGTTTGCCCAAATGGATGTATTTTTGCAAGGGAAAAGTAAAAGTAGCTTAAAGGCCACATTTTTAAGAGGGAAGAAATGAACACAGGTGCAAATTGTAACTTCTGCTACAGTTTCTTGTACAGACATTCCTAGTAAACCCGTAAAGTGTCTTGGCACAGTGATTGTTTCTAATTAATGCCCTTACCCTTGTAAGCCCCAGCCTGTGTATGGCAGCAGCTTGTTTGTCCACTACAGGAAGAAAGAGAAACTGGATACAGGGAGTACCAGACTGTTTGTTGGAATAGATCATGTCCCACGAATTATTGCTGTGAGATCTACTGAGGGACAGGCCACCTTCTAGGTGTAAGATTTCTTTGCAAAGTGGTGTAGGTTGTCTTTTAAGTAAACTCTTGGAACGGCAGCTAGGCACTGCCTCGGAGCTCTCGGCTTGCGCAGGTGAGGTGTTGCAAATTCCAGAAAAATGCAGCTGAACATCTTGTTTCACCTTGTCCTTCGACCTCCCTTTGACTTTAGCTAGTCGTTGAGCAGCAGCTCTCCCAACAGGTTTGCTTCCAGGAAGCACCTAGTGAATCCATTTTGGCATTGAGACAAAGTGGTGGCAGATCCTGCGGACTAGTCTGGAATGGTTGTAAGGGATGTAATAGATGGCTGGTGTCAGCTGTACCAAACACAGGTACTGAATCTCCTTACAAAAGCTGACAACTTGTTCTCCTTGGCATAAAAACCCTTGGTGTGATAGTGTGTGATGGCTGCCTGTGAGAACAGTGTAAACGTGAAGGAAAAGCTAACACATGAGATCCTTTCCCACTGTAGACAGAATAAGAACAATCGTTTGGGTTGAGGAAGACTTTTAAGATTATCAGCTCCAGCCATACACCTAACACTGCCAAATCCAGCACGTAACCATGTCACTAACTGCCACATCTGCATGTTTTTTAAATATCTCCACGGATGGTGACTCAACCACTTTCCTGGGCAGCCTGTTTCAAGACTGGACAACTCTTTCGGTGAAAACTTCTTCCTGGTATCCAGTCTAAACTTCCCATGGCAAAGAGAAAGCCAATCCATTCAACTTTTCCTCTTGTGGATTTGGTCTGGGAAACTGGCCAGCCCGTGGTGCTTCCTCTATCCATGTATAGGGGAAGGTGGTCTCTGTTGCAAACGCACAGCCTTATCTTCTGAGACTGTAACTGGTTTGGTGTTTCTTATTCATAGAATAGAATCACTCAGGTTGGGAAAGACCCCTGGGATCATGGAGTCCAACCATCAACCCTGCTCTACAAGTTCACCCCTAAACCAGTAAAAGGCATCGCAATATCGCGGCAAAACCCATCACGAGGGAGCTCACGTCACTAACCCTGTCTACAAAGGGAAGAGTCAAACCATCCTATACAACAGGAGAGCTTAGGCCTTCCTCACAGAAGTGCAGTTCCTGTTTTTAATCTGCTGCCAGTGGCAGTTAAGCAACCAGTGGTGGCTTTTCATGGAGCAAGTGTTGTCAGCCCGTACCTGGCTGCGGTTGGTGCCCAAGGGTGTGTGTGTGTACCCCACTCAAGCATTCTGCTTGGCTCCCCTTAGCAACTCACCATTTTCCTGTGTCTTGTTCTAGCTAGAAAGTGGGTGGAAGCAGAAAGAAACATCGTTGGGATAGTGAATCCAGCCAAAATTAAATCCATTGCAGATGCAGACTGCAATTACATGACGTTCATCATTCAGTTTGGGTTTGCTCACCTCTCTGTTCTGTGGGAACGCGGCTGTCCCAAGGTGCCAGTCAGGTTTCTGCTGCAGGAGCATCCAGAGACATGGGGAGTGGATGCATGTGTGGTGATCCCTTCCCCCCAGTACTTCTTGGCTTTGGATTTTCAGAAGACCACAAACCCTTAGCTTATTACAAGTAATCCTGATCACTCCCGTAATGATACACTACATTATATACTCTCCTAAACTTAATCATTCAATATCTCACTTCCTTCCCTGTAGGCATGTACCATTATATTTTACACATGGCTTCCAGCTGGCTTTCATTGTGGCCTTCAAATCATATTTCATTGCAGTGCGATTTAAGACCAGTCACTTTATCTTTTGAAGTCAACTTCCATCATAGTCATCTCCTTGCAACTTCTCTACCAGGGCTGGTTCATTTGTTTGAAAAAAAATTGGTTTGTCCATGAGGTTCAAGTCTACCTGAGTGAACCTTCATAAAGTAGCACCTTCCAAAGCTGCTCTGAAGTGCTGCAAAGGCAGCCGTGCTGGTGGAGTTTAAAAATGAAATCTCTTGGAGGGATGAAAGAAATAAGTCCTGTGGGCATGGAAGGAAATCTGTATCTTCACATTTTATTTGCAAGTAAGAAGGGGAGACTGTGAGGGAGGATGGAGAACGGGAAGGGAAGTCAGCTCCAGGTGATGGTGGTTGTGGAGGAAGAAGATGAGGCTGCCTCACCTGTGGCCAGGAGTGGTGGGGAAGGTGAATGTAGTGTGAAAGTGGGGACGTGGTGTGCTAACACCAGGATATGATGGTGTTAGCCCTCTGAGCCCAGAGCCAGATTTGTAGAGAGAAGGAAAGCTGGGCATGACTGTCACTTCTGTCCCTTCTCTTTGAAGCTCACGGTACACATAGTGTTCGGTGGCAGGTGAGACCATCATTTGGGAGGTATGTTTGCACTGGGAAATGTGCCGCAGCCTGTAGTTTAGTCATAGAAGAGCAGTGGGGTTTCCTGCTTCGCTGGAGAGAAAGCAGAGCGGCACAGACCCCAAATCTGCAGCGTTGTGATAGAGTGTGTGAAGCCAGAGAAAATTCTGCCTGCAGATTTCAGAGCATAATTATAAGTCAGAGTCTGAAACCCTGGAACCAGTGCCAGAAATGCATGGTTTCCTCTCTGAGGCTGTGGCACCAACATGAAATAAGCAAATAGCCCAGATTGACCGACGTGATTTGCAAATGCAGCTCAAGGCAAGTGTTTAAGCGTGAGGTGACGTGGATTTCCTGTTGTGTCGTGTGCCTCAACAACAGGCTGTGAGTCTCCCGTGGAAAAAGCTTGTCTTTTGTGTTCAATAGCCCGCATGTTGGGAGGAAACACAAAATTGATGGCAGCCTAAACCCCAAACAAGTTCCATGCACTTGTCTGTGTTGCTGAGCATGGGAAAGGTCGTGTCACAGCGAAGTGTCCTGTCACCGACGTCCTTTCTTGATGCCGCCGCAAGTCCCGAGCAAGCCCCCTGCAGTTAGTATGAGCGTGAGATTTATCTGCTGTAAGAGTGACTTTAGGCTTTTTGTACTACGTAGGAAAATGGCAAGTGAAACCCAATGCCCTTTCCTAACATTTCACACAGATAACCCCTGAGTTATGCATTTCCTCTTCTGGACAGGATGGAGAGGTCACTCCAGAAAACGAAGGGTTAAGTAACATTATTCTTTTCCTCCTGCTCTCAGCCCTCTCTTTGCTTGATTGCTTTATAGATGCTGTAGGCATCTCTTCATCTTCTTCAAATTAAACATTTTACTGCTGCTGATCCTGTATAGTTGGATTTTTTTCATCATTGTATTTGATTGGAAGCCTTGTAACATTTTTCAGGCTATTTGTCAACCTAAAAGGGGGGAAAAGCCCACTTCCAACTCCAGCAAGAACGAACGGAGTAATTCACACTGTTTCTGGATGTGTTTCTGTCTTTGTTAGCTGCTACTGGAACTCAGCTTCTGGTTAGCAGTGCTACCCGAGGCTTTTCTTACAGCGCTGTCTGTAAATTCCCTGACAGTTTGTTTGTGGCGTTAAATCCTTCTGCTCTTCCTGGCTGCTCTGGACCTTATAGTGTCAGGGACCTGACCAGAAGGTACAACAGAAGACATAGTGTAGGTTAATGCTGCGTGACAAACTTACGGGGCCGGCTCCTTGGCCAGTGTCGGCAGTCTTGGCTCTGCTGCCTTCCGTGCTCCCTGCTGGTGATGGTATGGATGCAACCCTTGCCTGTAACCCCACTGCTCGGAAACATCAGTCCTTCTCTTTGGAAACAGTCCATGGGCAAACAAAGTCCTCCAAGAGCAGCTGAGCGATTCTGCTCATTGGAACACTGTGCACTTTTATGACAAGAGATGCAATAAAACATAAACCAGAATAGCCATAATTTCCACTGGAGTTTCTCCTTTCCCCTGCTCCCTGGTTAGCTCCATGTCTCTGACACCCTGAGTATTTACGTGTGTGAGAGGAAAATGACTCTGTTGGCCCTGAGAAACATTTGCGGTGCTTCTGCCCACCAGCGGCTCCTGCCAGGAGCCCTGCCTGTCTCTGGTGAGACACCTGCTTTTAGTTGGCAGTTGGAGCTGCCATGCAGCTGCCTCTGTGTTCCAGTGCTTTCTGTCACTGCCACGAGCATTGCTCAGCGGCGGCAGCTGCAGTGACTGGTGCTGCAGTGACTGGTGCTGCAGTCAGTGGGATGTGCATTCGCGCACCCTCATGCGCAGCCCTGCTGCTCCTCCAGGCACTGCGCGCGTGGCCCTCTCAGCTGGCCGTCGCGTGCCGCAGCGGTGGGACGGTCGCCTGGCTGTCCTTTCCACAGCGTCTCCTCCAGGGTCAGTCACGCGTGGGCAGTGGCCAGAGGCTTTGGTGTGCTTTTCAAAACTTGAGCCTGGAAATGGCTGGTGTTATAAATTACTATGACAGCAGTGTTTGATGAGGGAAACAAATACAGGGCTCTTCGGCACAAAGGTTTACTATTTATTTGCGTAACAGGCTGATGTTCCGCGGCGGACTTCCCTCTCGCAGTAATGACTTGGCTAGTGGAGCCTTTTACTGGAGGCTTGGCATGTGTGTAAAATTCAGTCCAGGTTCAAGCACGTTTCCATTATCTACCCCTCTTTTTTCCCCCCTTTAGAAATCTTTAATGTCGGGTTGATTTTCTGGATGCCACAGTTTGTGGCAAAGTCATTTTCTTCTTGGGTGACAGGCCAGAATTCCCTCTTACTTGTGGAAGCAGATACTTATCCATATTGATTTTGTTAGCTCTGTGGCGTTGAGCTCTAATAATTGTTTCCCTGCATCTGAGCAAACCTCTGGGCAAAGGCAGCGCTCAATCCTACAGGGGATTGTAGCTGGTAATCTCCCCGGTACAGCCTCAGGTTTAAAGAAAGCATATGGAGCTCCTCTGTGTTTCGAACAATTCAGAGCCAGTATTTTTTTCTTCTGTGGGAATAAAGGCAGAACAAGGCCCTTTCTTAGTCCCTTTAAGCGGCTGTTAGGAAGATTAAGAGCTACATAAGCTTTCTTTAAAGTTGCCGAAGAGGAGATACTGCGGGTGGAAATCTGTTACGGGACTGAAAAGCGTGTTTGCCCAGAGGGTTTCTCAAAACGGAGGGCTGTAATTATTTGAACTCAGAACTCCTCGACTAGTGACATTAATACAGCGGAATTAGCACACAGAAATCTGTTCACGAGGCATGTTAGAGCCAGCTCTGTGAGGCAGTGGGCTTCACTACGATGTCACTCTTCATTGAAGGGAAATCTTAACAAACCTTCGCACTTTTATTATTAATCTTTTTGCTTCTGTAAAGCAGCTGCGATGGATTTTACTGCCAAACCATTACTCACGACAAAGTAGCACCTGACAGTCCCACGTGTCTCTGGGCCTTTGTGGCACTTGGCATCTTACCGAAAGGGGGAGAGTCTCTATCCTAAAAAGACAAGATGAAAGAAGGAGGGAGGAGGAGCAGAGCACGAGAATGACTTGTCTGAGGTGGGAGAACTGGGCAGTTGTCGTGCCCACGAGACTGTCATACGTTTGGACTCGACTTTTGGTTTGAGCCTTTTTCTATTTATTTTTAATAGTCCCGTTTTGTATTTCTTATTTTGCAGTTTTATTTATGATTGCATATCATTTGTTTTTCATACCGAGCTCAGTCGGTAGTGACTGCTGCAGGTGACATATTAGTGTGTTCTTCTCCAAAGCCTGGTAGGTCCTGTGTAAAGGTGCCTTTACAGGTGCCCTTATCTCAAGCGCCGAGGGGGTCAGCACGTACATGAAGTCTGTGTCTGTTTGGTCTTCTAGGTGCTGCACAGACAGCAGTCACAACCTGCGAAGGAGAATTCCCCCCCTAGAGAAGAGGCTCCTCCTCCACCCACTGAGGACAGTTGTGCCAAAAAGCCAAGGTCCCGTACCAAGATCTCCTTGGAAGCTCTGGGTATCCTTCAAAGTTTTATCCATGATGTGGGTCTCTACCCTGATCAGGAGGCCATCCACACCCTCTCTGCTCAGCTGGATCTCCCCAAACACACCATCATCAAATTCTTCCAGAACCAGCGTTACCACGTAAAGCACCACGGGAAGCTAAAAGAGCATTTGGGAACGGTGGTTGATGTGGCAGAGTACAAGGATGAGGAGCTGCTGACAGAGTCAGAGGAGAATGATAGCGAGGAGGGCTCAGAGGAAATGTACAAAGTGGAGCCCGAGGAGGAGAACCCCGACAAAAGCAAGGCAGCTCCAGCGGACATCGAGCAGAGATAATGTGAGATAGGGGTGCAGAAAGCAATACAGCGATCCAAGGATTTTCTGGTTTTCTTTTCCATTTTTTTCTCTTTTTACTTTCTCGTTTGTTTGTTTCCCTTGTGCACAGTCCGTGCACAGACCGAACGAATCCAGCATCGCCCGACCAGACGTCGTCTTGACACAGATGCTCAAGTGTTACACTTCCTACCCATGACTGACGTAACCAGTAGAATCACATAGGATTACGCCTTCGTTAATCTTGCACTTACGAAAGGGACATCTAGCAAGGGAACGGGAAGAGAAGGTCCTCTGGTATCTATGAAGGAAAATTTACAACCTTGTGTGTATATATATATTTACATAAAATATATATATATTAAAATTGCATGGGACGGAACTTTACAACCTGAAAGTATAGACTGTGAAATGAGTTCTTTAAAGATGAGACTTGTTTATGTATTAAAACCACTTCACAATGAGTTGCTTTGGCTTTTTGATAAACTGCCGCCTGCTCTCAGGGTGTGGTGACTATTTTTGAATTCCTATTTATTTTCTGTGTTTATCCCTGTTTCGGTTTTTTTTTTTTCATTACTATCTGGCTTCCTGTCTGGCAACTCGATGGGTAATTTTTGAGGTACGTATTTAAAGACGTAAACCAACACTGCCAAAAAAAGACAAGAGGAAGACAAAAAAATGGAAAAACAAATCAGGGCACCTTAAAAAGAAAACTTAAAAAGTAAGTTTAAAGTACTTTAAACACAATGCACACTTACAAGGATGCAGCATGTTCCGCTCTCCAGACAGTCCTTTCCGTAGTGAACAGATGAATTTTCATGGGATTCAAATGACTAAAGCTGAAATGCAGTCCACAGAAGACTTGTTCGTTAAGGAGGTCTTTGTAGAATGAGAAGAAAGATGTGCAGAGATTTCACGTGTGGGATTCGTACCATGAACCACGTTTTACTGTGGGTTTGATTTACCTGTTCTCTGTTGCAGAGCTTAAAATTTATAGGCTTCCTTCTGGTTGTTGCTTTTTGTTTATACTGAGGTGAAACACACACACACACGCGCACACACACACACACACACACAAGTGTAAAGTGACACTGGGACACAAAACGCCACTATCTCAACAATCCTGTCCAGGTCAACTTGGCAGACGGAGGGTTCGCCTTGCTGACTGCCCGTCTGCCCTTCTCACCAGCCTCCCCTGTGTTTCCGTTTTAGCTGGGCTTCCTCCGTCTTGTGTTTTGTGCCAGTGCAATGAAGTGTTTTCAGCTGCGGGTCCCCTGGGCTGCGGCCCCGCTCCAGCACGCAGCGGCTGGGATGTGGGCGTGTGGGGGGCTGCGGGCACGCGAGGCCCTTCACACCCAGCCACCTCCTCCTTGAAGGGTTTCACAACGACCCACCTGGCAGCTCCGTTACACAAAGCAGAGCTAACACTGACTGACTCTTACTGTGGCATGAGCACTCAAGCTGCAACCTACCGTAGCATCCACCTGCTCTGGGGCATCATGGCGAAAGGGACGCCAGGTAGTGCTTCCTTGTCCTGTCCGTGCAGTGGTTTCTGAGACGAGACCTGGCCTTTGCTACTCTTGCAGCTGGATTGATTTCAGACGCCTGCTCCACCGCAGCCGTAACCGTGCCAGCAAGGCTTCGGGGCTTCTCCTCCTTTTGTCACACGGGCTCTTCGTGTCCCCTCGGTAAGGACCTCATGCAATAGCGCTTTGAAAGTTACTTTCTGTTTACTACACCGGGCAATGTAAGATAACTGTTAATACTATTTATATATTTGAAAGGTACGACAGGTAGGAGTTAAAAATGGAAAACAAACCTCTACGTGTAGATACTTACTCAGAACAGACACTATACAGGGAGAAGACGTTGCAATACAAGCTAATTCTAGCTGCTCAGTAACCTCTGGAGTTTTTAAGAGATTTTTTTCAGAACTAGTGTTTGAAACTTAAGAGTATCTCTGCATAAGCATCATATACCTTTGCAAGATGATGGTGGGTTGCCTACTTGACGCCCCTTTTGCTCTTCATCCTTTATTTCTGTAGTACGCCGCAGCTTTAATCCGCATTTCAATGGCTGCTGCTGTCGGTTTCTCTCGGAGCTACTCTTTCAGAACTGTCTTCTTGTCCTGTAGCTGAAATCACTCCATACATCTGAAAGGAAACTGAGTTTTGCCAAGCTACGTAAGTAAGGTTGTTCATCTGACGATGGCATCGACATTTGGTATCTTTTACACTTCGACCAAAAATTTTATTAGGTATTTTTTCAATGCTGAGTCTTGCCTTTTTATTTTTAATTTCACTGCCAATTTTGCAGTGGTTCTAAGTGAATCTGTGGGCATTTTAGCCTGTGGTCTTGCCAGAACTTTGCGAATTACAATGCATATATGTCTATTTATTCAATATCCATCATATAATATCTATTTGGAGAAAGAAACTTTTCTTGTAGTGCCTCTTAACAAAGCACAATTTTCCGCCTTTTTTTGTGAAATAAAAAAGAAAAAAAAACAAATTGTGTTTTATTGCGGTATCAACAATGTGAATAAGGATTAACATATTGTAAATGTTCTTTTTTCCATGTAAATCAACTTTATCTTTGTTATCACTAAGTGATAATTAATTTTTAACTTATGTGCATTGTTAGGCTGTTAGAATTTTTTGGTTGTTGAAATAAAACGCATTCAATAAATACGACGTCGTTTGTCAAGTCATTTACTGGGCCCGTGTTCTGCTGAGTTCACGTGGAACAAGGTCTGTGAAATCAGGGGTGGGATGGATTTCCATAATGAAGAGGGAGTTTGATAGTCAGTGTCACTGGGGTCTAAAACCCGCATAAGCCCCCGGGGGTCGGCCCAGCTGACAGACCTGTCTCAGCCAGGACGGGCTGCCCAGGGTGGGTTGTGGAGTCTCCTTCTCTGGAGACATTGAAAACCCGCCTGGATGTGTTCCTGCGCAACTGGGTCTAGGTGATCCTGCTGTGGCTGGAGGATTGGGCTAGCTGGTCTTTTGAGGTCCCTGCCAGCCCCTAATGTTCTGTGATTCTGCGATCACTCGTGTCACTGCCTTTTGTGTAGAGAGTCCGCAGCGGAATCAGGGAGAGGGTGTGTGGGTGCCATCAGCCCCTCGGAGACCATCCTCAAAACACGCACAGAAAGATCCACTTCCAGGCAGCTGTCTTCTTTTGTGGAGATCTTCTTCTGTTTGTAATTAAAAAGCCACAAATGACTGCGTGTCAGGAAACTTTTGGAGCACACATGTCCATGGTTAATGGACATAATATAAGTCTTTATTATATTTATAGCAGGGCATCCTACTGAGTGTCTAGAGCAGCGCCGGAAGGATTGATGTATCTGAGAAATGTGCGAAATTATTTTGAGGAGAACACGGCTAAATGGAAAAAATTGCCCAAAGTCCTTAAAAGCTGACAAAGTGGCGAGTGCCTGCTTTCGGTCCCAGCAGGCGGTCGCACGCTGCATGGCACACTCGCGTTGTCTAGGAACTGAGGTAGAGCAAAATCTAAAGCTTTCTTGTTTGTTTCTTTTGTGGTGGTTCCAGTGCAGGAGTTCTTCTTGTCACGGCTTCTTCACATCCCACATCAAATCCTCATGCACCCCCTTCAGAAAAAACAGGAGGGAGGGAAGCCAGGAGATGACCCCTTTTCTTTATGTCTAGCCACCTGCTTGTTACCACAGTTTCCTGTTTGTATCAGGACAGGGCTGTAACTGGGAGCACCTGGATCCTCATGCTGGGAAACTACTTCTGCTCTGGACTGTGGGCACATTCCCGGAGCGTACGGCCGGCAGGAGAGGCTCTGCTGGTCTTCATGGGCGTGGGAGGTGACAGAGGGCACGGACCGGTCTTAGGTCTGCGCCTGCACGCTGGGCAGATGCTGTGAAGGTGCCGATGGCTGGGGTGTCCTTTGCTGCCTGCCAGTGGGGTGAGAAACAACAGGAGGAGCAGCTCTCACTTCCCTGACAGACAGTTTTATACTTGTACTCTGTGTGTGTGTGTGTGTGTAGCTGAAGAATATTGTAGGGAAAGACAACCTCACATTTTAATTGGGGGGAAAAATCCCATAAACATATGGGTTCTTCTTCTAAACCGTAAAAAAAAAAATCATCTAATAGCTGCTATAGCAGAAATATTTCTATTAATGCTCCTACTTATCTCTATTTTACATGCTGCTGCTCCTATTTGTTGTTCATGTTTTAGTCATCCAGACATATGTATTTCCAGTTTCAAACCTGTGTGAGTGAAAAATAAACATTTTAAGATCAGTTTAAAATGGTTTTGAGATGATGAACGTACAGCCTACTGCCTGAAGTTCATTGTTGCTGAGATAAAAGTACCCACTGGGTCTCTTGCTACGTGCTCAGTAACCGATTATTTGCTCTAGAGCAAACGGATTAGGATCCTTCACTGATGACTTCTTTAACATCCCGAGCCTGGTAGACGTGGAGGGGTAAGAGCTTGATACATCTGACAGTGAGCAAGTGGCAGCCTGAAATCATACATGAGTCATTACCAAAAATCTCCCCCTACAATGTGAAGTGCGTGATTAATTAAAGATGCAGGTTTAACTTATTTATAGCCATTAAAAAAAAAACAGGCTGGTTTTAACACAGAATAACATGAGCCAAGTAATCCAGGGGAGAGATGCTGGCAGCCTGAGCCTTGGGAGCCGGCGGCGTGACAAAGCCGACAGGGAGCAGCAAGTGCGGGCTGCCCTTAGCCCTCTGGGAGGTTCATGGAAGCAGCGATGGAAAGTGGTGGCTCCAGTGTCCCTGCCAAGATCCCTTCCTGCAGAGAGCTCAGCCGTGCAGTGCTCATCTCGTTGCAACGGCAGGAGACCCGCGTGTGCTCACTCCTGGGCCGCGCTGCCAGGAGTCTGTGAACCACAGAGAGTAGAGCAGGTGAGTCGGCCCTGTCTTAGGCAACAAGACAATGGCGGGTGAGGAGAGGCAGCAGGAGTTCAAGCACAGTTTGCTGCCGGCTGTCCCCTTCTTCCAAGCTGTTGAGAGCTGCTGGCCAAATGTTGGCCTTGCTTGACTGGCTGCTGCGGTTCTTTGCAGCTGCCGGGAACGAGAGTGCTGGGAGGCAAGGTGACGCTCACTCGCATGTGGAGCTGGTGAGCTGTGGCTGCTGCTTCCCTGGGCTAGTGAGGCTGTGTGAAAGGCTGTCCTGCTGCGGAACGGGCTGGGGATCTGATCCACATGTGGCAACACTCTCCCTCCCGGCAGTTACAGGCTCTGCCTGAAAGGCTGCCTGTGCTGAAGGCAAGAGCCAGCCTCTCCGTCCTGTGGTACTGCTTCAGGAGCTGCAGCCAGTCCCTCTGAAGAGGAGTGGTGACATTTACCCTTCAGAAGGGGTCTGGTCTTGATTTGAAGCCCTCAGGAGCTGGAAAATCTACTGCTGCCCTCAGTAGTTTGTGTGAATGGTGGTTTCTCTCCTGCTAAATCTGGACCATATTCTGGGGGGGAATTTGTCTGGCTTTCCCTTCCCGGTTTCGGTTTTTTGAGGCTCTGCTCTTCTGTGTGGAAGTCCCAGGTACTGAAGTAGTCCATTTCCCCCGCTCTGAAGAGGCTGCTCAGACGTGTTTTCTTGAACTGAGGCCTTAGTGTTCAACTGAAGCTGCTTGTGGCTGCTTCTGGGATAAGAATCTGCTCTGGCTTGCGACAGTTTCCCCTTCCACTCCTTTTGAGAGCCCATCAAGATAATGACAGGAAGAGCAGCTTTTTCATAAAAAGGCTGTTTGCTGCTTGTGAAGCCCGGATGCTCGCAGCTATTACCTGACGCCGACACCCCGGCAGACTGTGCTGCCTTTCAGCAAGACCTGGACAGGCTGGAGAGCTGGGCAGGGAGAAGTGTCATGAAGTACAACAAGGGTAAGTGTAGAGTCTGGCATCTGGGCAGGAACAAACCCAGGTACCAGTGTAGGCTGGGGACTGACCTGTTGGAGAGCAGTGTGGGAGAAAGGGGCCTGGCATCCTGGTGGACAGCAGGATGACTATGAGCCAGCAATGTTCTCTTGTGGCCAAGAGGGCCAACGGCATCCTGAGTTGGATCAGAAGGGGGGTGGTTAGCAGATCAAGAGAGGTTCTTCTCCCCATCTACTCTGCCCTGATGAGACACATTTGGAGTATTGTGTCCTGTTCTGGGCCCCTCGCTTCAAGAGGAATGTGGAGCTGCTGGAGAGAGTCCAGCGTAGGGCAGTGAAGATGATGAAGGAGGTGGAGCACCTCCCTTATGAAGAGAGGCTGAGGGAGCTGGGTCTCTTTAGCTTGGAAAGGAGGAGATGGAGTGGTGACCTCATTAATGTCTATCAATATGTGAGGGGTGGGTGTCAGGAGGATGGATCCAGTGTCATCTAGTGATAGGATGAGGGGCAATGGGTGTCAGCTGGAACATAGGAGGTTCCACATCAATATGACAAGGAACTTCTTCACAGTGAGGGTGACAGAACGGGCTGCCCAGGGAGGTTGCGGAGTCTCCTTCTCTGGAGATGTTTAAAACCTGCCTGGATGTGTTCCTGTGCGACTCGGATCGAAGTGGGGCGAGGAGGCTGCTGGAGGGACGTTGTTCAAGGTTGCACAAGCTGGCATGATGCTAGGAGCAATAGCCTTGGGACATCTGCCCCTGAGTTGTGATCCTTGAGCTACCTGAGTGTGAGTGGCAGAGCCTGAGCAGCAACAGCCACCACAGTGTCCCCAAACATCTTCTTTATGAAGAAATGTACAAGGTGACACATCCACATCCCGAGTTCAAAGCACATGTGCTTCTTGCCTAACAGTCTGTTCCTTGTTCACAGAGCCCTGGTCCATCTCTACCAAGTGACAAGAGAACGTGCCACGCTCGACATCTTGCTTATTTACAATCAGAGTTGACCAGCAGAAGCATTTGGCTCACATTAGCCCTCAGGGGAGGACAAGACACAGCGGATGTGTCTCATGGACGTGAAGGGGCCTCTCACAAAGACATGACCATTGGCTTCACAGGCTGATGGAGTCTTCTGAGGGCTTTTTTCCTCCCCTATTTGTATTTGAAAGCAGCTGCAGAATCCCAACCCCTTAATGGGGCTGTTTTCGCAAGCTTTTAGCATCATTTGTTCTGTGTCAACATTGTCTTTTCATTTAGTTTCCCCCACCCAGCGGCCCCTCCTGATCTCTGGCCACCCATCACCCATGTCTTGTTCATAGACAGCAACTGCACCTCCTGCTGCTCGGGTGCCGCTGTGCCCTGTGACACCAGGGCATGTCTGTGGTGGTGGGTACCGGAGCTGCTGGAGCTGCCCATGTGCTGCACTCTCGGACCGAAGTAATCTAAGGACATGAGGACCTGCAGAGCTTCCCAGACCACCGGCAAGGTGGAAGCTGCCTTCAGCCCAGGCTCTGCCAGCCCCTCGGTGGTCCCTATGTCCCTTGCCCTGCTGTGGGAGGGCAGCCATGTGTCCCCTCTGCCCAGGTCTACGCCTGTGGGGCAGGGGTGGCCCCAGTGTGCAGCAGCCAGGTCCTGTGCAGTGGTGCAGGCGCAGCCCTGACCCACCAGGCCCCCCAACAACTCTGGCAGCAGGCTTCAAAGTTTGTCCTTAGAAGCGCTTGCAGCTGCCCCAGGAATGAATGGCTGGGACATGATCCAGTGCACAGGCGAGCCCGTGCTGCGGCTCTTAGCAAACTGCCTTGGCACACGAGGGAGAGAGCAGAAGCACCCCACACCGCCGGGGCAATGAAGAGAGCACAAGGAACAGCTACCGGCAAGAGCAGCACGTGTGTTAGTCACGATGGGCTTGGAAGGCAGCTGGAGCCATTAAGGTCTCTCTGTAGGCACTGGAATGGCAAAAGCCATGGGGTGGGAGCATGCAGGGCACAAACCATGATGCAATCATCTGTTGGAGGCTGGCTGCTCTCTGCAGGAAACGAACCCCAGTATAATGTAGGCAGATAAATCACATCGTCCAACCCAGTGAGACCACAGGCACTGGCCACCCTGCCCAGGCAGCTGTGGGCAACCATGCCGGCGTGCCTGGAGCTGACGGCAAGTTTCCATGCTGGAAAGTGAGCCCAGCCGTGGGGCTGAGAGAGGAGAGATAAGCCCACCTGTGCCAGCCTGCAGAGACCTCAGCTTGGCCCTGGCTTTTCCCCACTGAAAAGAAGGAGAGGTGGTAACCAGGCCTCTTCCTTTTACCTTTTGTAGCCCCCAGGCCACCATGCTGTGCTGGGCTGTGTGGAGCTACCTCGAGGGAGAGCCAGGAATGAAAGATCTGTGGTTTGTCTGTTGCCACACACAAGGCTTCAGGGAGCTTTCTCAGGCTTCCCGTCCACTCACAGCCAGAGAGGATCTGGCCAGTGGCACTTCAGTGTTTTTGTTCCTCTGGCTGACTTCTGCTCTGTACATGTTTGGCCATGAAGCTCTCTCAGCCTTTGATGAGACTCTGCTGTCGGAGGGCCTCCGTTGAGCTGTGGTGTTGGGGGATATGGCTTAGGGATGGACTTGGTAGAGTAGGGTTGGTGGCTGGACTCGATAATCCCAAGGGTTTTTCCAACACACATGATTTTATGATTCTATTTTCCCCCAAAGGCCTTGGGGTCTTTTCCTCCTTTTCATCTTTAAACACAGGCAAGTGGCTGCTGGGTGAGCGGTGGCTTCGTCACCGATGGACGCGGTCTTGGCAGTCTCCATTGTGAGGGCCATTCCTTGTCACATAAATATCATCTCTCCGTACCCGCTGCCTTTACAGAGATCTCGAGCAAACAGTTTTATTTCCAATCAGGACATCACACATTGATCTAAACACTCATCCGTAATGGATCAATTTACATTAGGAGAGCAGCATCGCGGCATCGCTGCTCATTATATTGAGAGAAGCGTATGTTTAGTTACAGTTCAAAATCAATTAAGCGGCCCTGTGCCTTTGGCTAGGAGCAAGTCAACAAGCCAGCCTGTCTTGGACAATTACCCGGCTACAGCTTCTTGAGGAAGGTCTTCCAGCATCATCTCTTTGACTTCTCAGCTTCGCCTCCAGAGACTTCTGCAGTGTTTTTGTCTTTGCTCCACCTGGGAAAGCACTCTGAGGTTGAGTGCACACGAGGGAAGGGGTTCAACAAGACCAAGTGTAAGGTCCTGCATCTGGGTGGAGGCAGTCCTAAGCACAAATACAGGTTGGCCACTGACTGGCTGCAGAGTAGCCCTGAGGAGAGGGACTTGTTGGGGTCTTGGGGATGAAAAGCTCAACATGAGCCAGCAGTGTGCACTTGCGGCCCAGAGGGCAAACAGGATCCTGGGCTGCATCAGGAGAAGTGTGGCCAGCAGGTCAAAGGAGGTGATTCTCCCCCTCTACTCCGCTCTGGAGAGACCCCACCTGGAGGACTGCGTCCAGTTCTGGAGCCCTTATGACAAGAAGGATGTGGACGTGGTGGAGCGAGTGCAGAGGAGGCCACGAGGATACTCAGAGGGCTGGAGCAGCTCTCCTGTGAGGCCAGGCTGAGAGAGTTGGAGCTGTTGAGTCTGGAGAAGAGGAGGCTCCCAGGTGACCTTCTTGTGGCCTTTCAGTATCTGAAGGGGGCTACAAAAAGGCTGGGGAGGGGCTTTTTAGGATGTCAGGTAGCAACAGGACTAATAGGAATGGGGCAAAGCTGAAGATGGGTAGGTTTAGAGTGGATGTGAGGAGGAAGTTCTTCACCGTGAGAGTGGTGAGAGCCTGGAATGTGGTCCCTTCTAACCCAGACTGACTCTGTGACTTGGTCTGGATGATCCTGCTGTGGCAGGGGGATTGGACTAATGATTCTATGATTCTATGAGCCAGAACCTGCAATTCCAGATGCAGAACACATAGGGGAACTTCAGGGCAATGGAAAGATGGGATTTGAGGAGCACACCTCAGGGCTCTGGTGGATGCGGCTGGCAGATGACCCAGCCCTCTGCCAGAGGCCAGTGCCCTCAGCGGCAGAAGGGAGCCAGTGTTTGTGCCCCGCTCAGGCAGGGCCAGTGAGCATCTGGGTTCTGGGCTGCCCTGCTGGCTCCAGCAGCAACTGGCCAACACGGCCGGTGATACGAACGAGAGGGAAGGAACCACAGATCTTACAGAGCTTATTAAGAAATCGATCTCTGCTCTGCTCTTGACTGAAGAGCCAGACCTCGAAACCGCTGAGCCCATTCAGTTAATTGGTTATTGGCTCTCTCGAGTGATTATATCCACCCTGGTTCCACCAAGTTCAGCAGGTCCTGTGCTGGTCAATTAGCCTTTGGCATCTGGGAAGGGAAACGCTTCATTCAGGCTTTCTCAGAGCCTGTTTGTGCAGCAGAAGGTAGACATTCCCCACAGCTCGCAGGGAAGCTTGTTCGCCCTCGCAGCCTGAATCCTGCCCTTGAACCGGCACCAAAGGGCATCTTTTGCCTGAGCCCCAGCCCTCTGGAAAGTGGAAGAATCTGCCCCGAGCCCTGTGCTGCAGGACAACGGCCAGAGCAAGGGGGGTGTTGGAGGACCACGGTGATTTCCCCCAGTGCGACCTTCACCCCGTGCACTCCAGGCTCCGCTTCTCCTGCAGGCTGAGCGGGGCCAGTGGAGCCTGGCCATCAGCTTTTCGCTGGCCACACAGATGGGTGCCCTGTTGCTCGGCCACAGCTGGTCTGCAAACTGGCTAATCACCGCTGCGCCGGCTCCTCTGGCACCGCCGGGGCCGTGCAGAGCTGACAGCTGACGCCATGCAGTGGCTTTTCCTACGGAGCGCTGGGTCCTGCCTGCACCGCGGTGGCTTGCAAAGGGCTCCAGCGCTTGCACTGCTCTGACGCGGACCCTGTGACAATAGCTGGTTACATCCAGAGCTTCAGTTCAGATTTTAAAACCTCATCAAATAGTTAATGACTGACTATTTCAACACAGCAGTTCCTGCAAGACTTGGGAGAGAAGAGAGAGAGAGAGGGAGGGAGATGGAAAAGTTATTCATGTCCCATCTGTCTGGAACGCTTGTCCCCTCCCTCCCACCCACTGAGTCACTTCCTCCCTTTATATATCACTTAAATTTTTCCTTTCCCCTTTAGCTTATGTTTAACAGGCTCTCGCCCCTGAGCAAACGGTCTCTCTCGTTCTGGTGCAACGTCGGTTAAGGTTCTAGAGATACACGGAGAAGGTTGTCCTGCACGAGTGGGGCGGGCTGCGGTGTGTGCCGCGTGTGCGGCCACTCGGACAAACACCGGAGCCACTGCAGCACCCGACTGGAGAGCCAGCCTTCCAAACCGAGCCAAGCATCTTGCCCCGCGCTGCAGCGCTTGTTTTGTCCCTGCTGCCCCAAACACTGCGGTGAAGTCGGCCTGAGCTGGAGGTCCAGGTGTTTTAGGGCAGCAGCTACCAGCCCACAGAGGGCTTCACTCAGCTCTGGGACCTGGCCCAGGTGGGGTCACTTAGATGACTCAGGGTGTGGCTGTGAGGGTTGTGGGGCTTGGCTGCTCCAGCTCCAGCTCAGGCCTTGCTCCAGGGCCTGAGAAAGGGCTTTATTAACTGGCAGGTGATGGATGACTCCAGAGCAGAGGGTCATGCAAGGCAGGGGGGAGTGGTGGTCCTCTGGGCAAGCTGTTCTGCACCCCATGTGACTGTGCTGTTGCAACCTCTGGACTGAGGAGCAGGGATGGCTGCATAAGGGGAGCACCCAGGTGCCAGGTAAGGAAGAGGTGCCTGAGTGCTTCTTGAGCCTTGAATTGTGTGAGGTGGTAGTTGTGAGTCCATAAGTACATGAAGGTGAGGAAGGGGGGGGACTTGAGTCTCCTTGAGCAGGTTATTTGAGCTTCTTGAGCTTTCCCAGAGAAGGAAGAGATTGTGAGGCCCCGTGTCTGATGTGCTGCAGAAATCTTGTCTATGTTCTACCTGCTTCAGCCTTCCTGTCTGTGGCTCAGCTGGGGGGGGTTTTGTATGGGGTGGCTGTACTGAGGTGCTGCAGGGAGGCCTTCTCCTTGGGGAGGTCAGGCTCACACCACCGAGCAGGTGAGCAGCTGTGTGTGATCGAGGGGATTCCCATCCCAGTGGGATGCTGGCGTCGCTGGCCTCAGCTACTAGTCGCTGTTTTCACTTGTAATCTCATTCCATAACAAGATTCCACCAGCTCTTCTGGTGCCTGTCAGCTGGTCGTGAGCTGCTGGGTGATGCGACGTCCTGCATCTACTCCAGTCTGGGCTGTGTGTTGTGGCACAGGTCAGCCACAACCTCTGCGAAGAGCCCGCGTGGCTCCTGCTGGAGGCTTTGGCTGCGTGTGGGTCTTGCGGAGCCCTGGCTGGCTCCAGGCCAGCCTCCCAGTTCCAGCAGCTCGCTGCAGGGGTGCCCGGGCTGTCTCCGTGCTGAGCTGGCACTCGGCCACCCGCGCTCTTCTTGGCTCTGACTCTATCCCATGAAAGTGGCTGTCCTGTCCCCAGCCTGGGATGTCATGTGTGGACCTGGGACTGGGCTTGTGGGCCATGGCCAGGCCTCTGAATACCTGCTGTCTGAGAAGGGTCTTCATCTTCTTCACACGTGTGGGTGGTGGCATGGGTGTGTGAAGACAGGACCGGGAGCGGCAAGTGGGCCAGTGTTTCCTGGGGCTTTGCGAATCGCGGACTCGAGTGCACAGGAACCCCAGTGGATCCCCTTGGAGAGCGGGGCTGGGGAGGAACTCTGGGGTCCTGTGGCTTTTATGGCACCTAGTAGCTCGTAAAACAGCCACTGAACTTCTCTGCTTTTGTGGGAGGCCCGAGGAGTCCGGGGGCGGCTGTGCTCTTGGAAGGTGAACAAAGGGAGCTCGGCAGGTCCCGCTGCCCTGCCTCCACTGCGATGGGCACCTACGTCTTCCTTAGAGACTTCCTCTGCCAGCCCATTTTTGGCAGCGATGCTGCCCACACCCATGCAGGGCTAGTATTGCAGCCCCTGCGCTGTGGGGCAAATGAGACTAGTGTTTTGCTTGCCCCAGGACAGCCTTTGGACATAAGACAATAGATTTAGCTGCTTAGTTCCCTGAGACGTTCATCATTAACTCTGAAGAGTGATTCTGCCCACCCTCCGTGAGCTCTCGCAGCTCGGGTAGCCCATGGCTTGCAGGGAGCTGAACTCCCTAAAGTTCCCACGTGTTTGTCGGCCGGAGGACTGCCGCAGCCCGAGGCTTCGGTGCTGCCAGCTGGCAGAAGTGATCATATATGTAAGACCTTAGGCTGAGCCAAAAAACCTGGGTTCAAATCTCTCACCAGGGATCGCAGGATAGAGGGATTAACCTGCTTTTTATAGTTCTGGAGAACTCTCAAGTGCCCGAATATTTATAGTAATAAATATCTTCCATATGTGCTGCCACCGCATCCGTGGAGCGCAGCAGCGCGATCCAATCCGCGTCCTGCTCGGAGACGCTAATCGCGGCTAATCCTGTAGGCACGTGAACGGGGAAACACCACCCCAACTTCTGCCAGCCTCTGCGAGATGCATCTGCCTCTGCTCATGTGAGCATGGCAGAGCTCAGGGCAAAATCCCAAGAGTGCTGGGGGTCCTGTTCAGAAGGGACCCGGGCGCTTGATATCTGAGAGCTTGAAGCTGCTGGTGGGCACTTTACCCGCTTACACCTCCTGAGACTTACTAGTAGGTGTCTGGATGCATTCTGAGGTGTCAAGATGCCACTGAAAATACAGTCCTGGACATACAAGCCCTTGTTGTGTAGCCCTGTGATCCCCAAGTCAAAATGGGCAGGGGGGTCCTGAATTAATTTGGTGCCTGTGAGACTGGTGGAACAGCCATGCTCGGAGCAATGCTGGTGCCTGGCTCAGCGTGGTCCCAGAGAAGGAGACTCCACAAACCCCACGGGCAGCCCCCTCCAGCGCCCCGTCACCCTTACCAGGAAGAAGCTATAGAATCACAGAATCAGTCAGGGTTAGAGGGGACCACAGGATCATCCAGTTCTAGCCCCCCTGCCATGGGCAGGGACACCCCACCCTACATCAGGCTGGCCAGAGCCTCATCCAGCCCGGCCTTAAACACCTCCAAGAATGGGGCCTCCACCACCTCCCTGGGCAACTCATTCCAGACTCTCACGGTGAAGAACTTCCTCCTCACATCCACTCTAAATCTACCCTTCTCCAGCTTTGCTCCATTCCCACTAGTCCTGTCGCTACCTGACATCCTAAAAAGCCCCTCCCCAGCCTTTTTGTAGCCCCCTTCAGACACTGAAAGGCCACAACAAGGTCACCTGGGAGCCTCCTCTTCTCCACACTGAACAGCCCCAACTCTCTCAGTTTGGCCTCACAGGAGAGGTGCTCCAGCCCTCTAATCATCCTCGTGGCCCTCCTCTGCACTCGCTCCACCACGTCCACATCCTTCTTGTCATAAGGGCTCCAGAACTGGACACAGTCCTCCAGGTGGGGTCTCTCCAGAGCGGAGTAGAGGGGGAGAATCACCTCCTTTGACCTGCTGGCCACACTTCTCCTGATGCAGCCCAGGATCCTGTTTGCCTTCCTGCAAAGAGCATGTTGAGCCTCCTGTCCACAAGTCCCTCTCCTCAGGGCTACTCTGCAGCCAGTCAGTGACCAGCCTGTTTGTGCTCACGGTTGCCTCAACGCAGCTGCAGGACCCTACAATTCAGTGCATGACCGTGGGGCTGCACCCCAGTTGGCTGGGAAAAGCTACAGAGGAGCTGTGTGAAGGACATAATGTTGTAATAAGGCTGTAAAAACAGAGAAAGAGTGAGAGAGGCTAAAGCAATGTCCAGTAGCTTTCTCCTCCCTTGACATAGAGGTCAACCCGCCCAGACGTCTTCCTTTTAAATACTGACTGCTGCATCTGCTTGAAACCAAAAATACTACCTTTTGATGGGAAAAGCTTCAGTGATGTTATTTGTGCTTTTTATTGAGGCAAAGGTTGCAATTATTAGAGTCGCCAGGAATTTCAGACATTTAAACACAGCTTTTATTTCTCCAAGGCAAACCACATCCCCGTGCAATTATTCTTCTATCGAAATGCCTTCAGACCATCCCTAAACCATATCTGACGTGTGTTGCTGGTGGTCCTTCTTACAAGTCGACCCCTGGAATGAACATGTGGGGCTGAACGAATGCTGAAGAGGGTGGGCTGGTCCCTGAGGGTGCTGAGAAGGCAGAGCTGGTGCAGGGTGCATCACACAGCCTTGGCTGGGTTCTGTGGCTCGGAGCAAGCTGCACATGGTCTGGTCAGGTAGCTGCAGTCTGGGCTCTGCAGACCTCAAAGTAATAAGAAGGGTTTGTCTGCTCATGGAAACTGCTCCTTCAGCCGTGTGATCTCCTTGTGGCTTTTCCTTCAGCTGACTTCTCGTCAGGAAGCAAACAACTGCATCTGTGGCAGAGAAGGGTCTGGGCTCAGCAATGAGAGGGCACCCCCAGCCCCACTGCCTTCCCCCGACACCCGCAGCGCTTCCCCATAATCTTTTCAGCAAACATTTGTGGAGCTTTAATTAAAAATCTGAGACTGCTAGGAGGCCTCCAGGGGCTGCACCCCCTTTGCCTTCTGGCCTCCCCAAAGCCTCTTCTGGGCACAGAAGCACTTTCACTTTCTGTTTAGTGAGTTGCCAGCGCAGCACGAACAGGGGCTTGGGTCCATGAGTCCATTCAAACTCTGACAGCAGTGAGAACTGCCAACCTTGCTGCCCACGGAGGTGCCCGGTTTGCAGCTTATCGGTGAGATTTGGTTTAGAAGGTGACTTGAGACAGCATTGGGAAAGGAGGAGCCCTCCTCCTCGCCAGGCCAGGGACGTTTCAGCACCCACCTGTTTACACCTCTAGCCGATACCTGTTGGCCTGGAAGGAGCAGGGTGCACCACAGTGGGGTGCCAGGGTGGTAGCCACGACTTCTGTTCTCTGCTGCCTGCGTACTCTGGACGTGTTCTGCCCCGTGCACCCTTCTGGAAGAGCTGCTGAGAAAGCAAAATGAGGTATCAGGATGCTGGTGTCCTCAGAGAGAGCAGCAGTTGCCCTCTCACCCCGAGAGCCTTGTCCTACAGCACTCGGACAGGGGCTGTGCATTTCTGAGGGGGGTGTGTGCCCTCTCTCCAGGGTAGGACTACGTGGACCGCTCCCCCCACCTCAAACACCAGACCTCAACAGTTCTGAGGAGCAAGCGTTCTGTTTCTATTATCCCGGCTGAGCCCATGGTAGTGATGGAGCAGAGCAACAACGAGGCGGCTCTCGAGCCATTGCTCATCTAGAAGGCAAGCAGATTCCTGGCAAGGCTCTGAGCACTGCTGTGCGGAGGGGTTTGTCTCCGTAGCGGGCCAGGTCTTGAGCGCCCTGTCAGTTAAGGGCAACGATTCAAAGTGATTCGCAGCAGACTACGCCAGCCTGCGCCTCGGCGGAGCACGCCCTGGCCCTGCTCCTGCAGATGCTGCGCAGGCTGCCAAGCCCGGAGCTAGCCTGCAGTTACGCTGTCAGCCTGGCTCAGATCTAATGCTTCGTGACAACTGTCTACCTGCAATGTGATAATGGGCTGAGAACCTCTGCAAAATTGATGGGGTCTCTTGCGAAGAAGGAGAAGCTTCTAGTGTGGCAGGCCTGATCTCTTTCTTGATGCCCGTGCAAGCTGCACGGATTTCTTCGCCTGGGCCATCTGCTGCCCTTGATGAGAAGGGCGGTTGAGATGGTGTCTGAAGCTGCTGGCCTCCTACCTTTTCCCCAGCGCAGGAAAAATCAGCCTGGTGCGTTTTGGGGCACTTCAGATCTCTCATTAACTCTGAAACCTAAGATGCTGTTGGCTTCTACTCCCTTGGGCTCCCTGCATCCTCTGCCTCTGCTTTAAGTGTAGCCCTCACAAGAGAGACTTAGGGGTGTTGATTGACGAGAAGCTCAACATGAGCCAGCAGTGCACTCGTGAAGCCCAGAAGGCCAACCGGATCCTAGAAGCATCAGGAGAAGTGTAGCCGGCAAAGCAGGAGAGGTCATTCTCCTGATTTACTCTGATCTTGTCACATGTCCCCTCAAATGCATCTGGTTCTGGTGTCCCCAATGTAAGAAGGACACACAGCTGTTGGAACAAGTCCAGAGGAGGCTGCAGAGATGATCCAAGGGCTGGAGCACCTTTTCTGTGAGGATAGGCTGAGGCAACAGGGATTCTTCACCTAGAGAAGACTTTAAGTGGACCTTATAGCTGCCTTCCAATACCTGAAGAGAACCTACAGGAAGGCTGTAGAGGGACTTTCCACAAGAGTATCTAGAGATCAGACAATGGCTTTAAACTGAAGCAGACTAGATCTTAGGAAGATGTTCTTCAGTACAAGGGTTGGAGAGACTCTGGAATCAATTGCCTGGAGAGGTTGTGGCTACCCCTTCCTTGGATGTGTTCAAGGTGAGACCTAGAGCAACTAAGTCTAGTTGAGAGGTGTCCTTGCCCACAGTAGGGATGTTAGAGTAGGTGGTCACTGAGGTCCCTTCCAACCTAAAGTGTTCTGTGACGTAAATATTCTGGATAAAATAATCATCTGCCTTCAAAAGGTTTCTAGGGTTTGTGCTGCGACTTGGTTACGCTGAACCGCTGAAGAGTCGTTATCTAGAGTGACTAGCAGGTGGTGCTCTGGAATAGAGGACACTTGGTATTCTGAGACCCAGTCTCTATAAATGGGGCCAGATCCTTACTGACCCTTCCCTGGTGTGATCCAGGAACAGCATCAGCGCTGGATCAGCTACGTGAGAGTTGCCCTCAAATACCCTCATGTTGTTTCAAACCCTTCTGGGACACTGCAGCCGTGGCAGGGATGAAAATTGTCCTTGGGGAGAAGATAGACCCTCAGGGCTTGCTCTCTGTCATGAGTGGTCCAGACCTATCCTTGGACATGGAATCATAGAATCATTAGGGATTGGAAGGGACCTCAAAAGATCACCCAGTCCAATCTCCCTGCCAGAGCAGGATCACCTAGACCATGTTGCACACAAACATATCCAGGCGGGTCTTAAACATCTCCAGTGAAGGAGATTCCACGGCCTCCCTGGGCAGCCTCTTCCAGTGTTCCATCACCCTCACTGTGAAGAAGTTCCTTCTCATATTGATGTGGAACCTCCTTTGTTCCAGCTTACACCCATTGCCCCTCGTCCTATCACTAGATGACACTGGGAAGAGGACATGCTGCTGTGAAACCAGGGACCAGCTCCTGGGGCTGTGGACTGTGCCCTCAAGCTCAGAGTTCCCTCCAGAGAAAACAGGGATGTTTACCCAGAGCACAGCTGGCCCAACTGCCATGTGATAGCTAAGAGTCCAGAGGCTGCGAGATAAACCCTTCCCTCCAACATTCTCATCCCCCAGAGCACAGCCCCCGTGGTAGCTCTGGCTCTCACGCCTTTCGCTGCCACATCTGTGGGTTTATCGAGCTGCTCAGAGAGCCCATAAAACCATTAGCTCTGGGTAAGTGATCCCTGGGCTGCCTTTAGAGTAATTAAAACCACAAGGCAAGCAGTTACCCCAGACTATCAGCAGCACATCAGCAAGAGCTGTGCCCTGAAACGTGCGCTGCGTTTGTGTTGCTGCAGGGCACAGAGCCGTGTGCGAGGCGTTGCCGCGAGTCTTTGTGGGGTCGACAGAACCTCGTGAACAACCGTTCTGTCCCCGGCAGAACAGGGCCTCGTTACTGCTGGTTTCTCATGCTGTGTAGGAAGGTGAGAGAAGCCTTTGCAAGCGAGAGGCTCTGGGCAGGCAGACTGGCTTCTGCAGCCCCTTGCTCTCTCCGTTTGCTCTGCAGAAGCAGCTGCTGCCTGAGGAGTCACAGAATCATTAGTCCACTCAAAGCTGGGTGCAAATAGCCTGGTGAGGGTGATGGAGCACTGGAAGGGGGTCCCCAGGGAGGTGGTGGAGTCTCCTTCACTGGAGACATTTAAGACCTGGCTGGATGTGTTCCTGTGTGACTTGGTCTAGGTCAGAGGTCCTCAAACTTTTTAAACAGGGGGCCGGTTCCCTGTCCCTCGGACAGTGTCGGGGGCTGGGCTATAGTTTGTGCTGCCTGGCTTGTCCTGCCTGGGAGCAGGAGGGAGAGATGGGGAGCCACCCGCCTCAGCCTACTCGCGCCGTTGGCAGGAAGAAGCCAACTGCGGCTGCTTGGCAGCAGGGGGTAAATACCGGCGGACTGGCGAGCCAGATTGGACACCCTGGGGGCCTGTATCTGGCCCACGGGCTGGGGTTTGAGGACTCCTGGTCTAGGTGATCCTGCTGTGGCAGGAGGATTGGACTGGATGATCTTTCAAGGTCCCTTTCAATCCCTAATGATTCTATGAAATAGCAAAAGAGAAGCAAGATGATGAGCCCTGTGCTGCTTTTAATCCTGAAATCCAGGAGACTTTGCTGGTTTCATCTAACTCTTTAACCGCTCTGCTCCGAGCGAGGCTTTCACGACACTTGCCAAATTTAATTCCCACCATGGTCAATGGGCATCTGACTCGCGATTCAGCGGGGAAAGTGAAAGAGCGATGCTGAGCGTGCTGTGAGGGTCACGCCACTTGTGGTCAGGAACATGTGCTGGAAAAATGTCGCTTCTGATTGCTTATGGGCTTCCAAAATAATACCAGACTTTTAGAAAGTAAAATCTAGCCCTTAGTCTCTTTATTTGGTCTTCTGGAAATGGCACCGAGACCAGGCGAGGGTGGGGCTCTCTGGAGGAAGGGGAGAGGAAGAGGAGCTGTTTCTTGTTAATAGCAACCGATAGCTGTGGGCAAGGTCAACATGTGGCGGCAGCCAGGCTTGATGGAAAACATGGTGTGAAGTGTTTTGTTGTTTGGTGCACGCTTTGAAAAACCCCAAAACTCCCAAAACAAACCAACCCCCAAATTGTTGATCGGTTTGGCTGCGCGCTTGGCAGTTGACACTGGCCGGCAAGTCACTCCTGCGGACCGAGTGCCTTCAGTGCTGGTTCTGCGCAGTGTGCAGAGGGTTCTTGACTTTTAAGGGACATAGCTGGGGCCTCTTTTTGTCTTTGGTTTTGCGCATGTCTGGCGTCAAGGGTGCTGAAGATGGACGAGATGCTGTTTGGAGAAGAAAATGCCAGCACTTCTTGCCAGGCCTAGTTATCAGCCAAATGGCTCGAGATGAGGGAAACAAAGCTGAAAGAAATGTGAGATCTGTTGATGTAGTCTGCTTAGTCAAACTGAGCAACGACGTCCCTTGATAGTCAGAGCTGAACCAGCAAATATCAAAAAACCTAACACAGTCATAGAATCATGGAATCATTAGGGATTGGAAGGGACCTCAAAAGATCATCCAGTCCAATCCCCCTGCAACAGCAGGATCTCCTAGACCAAGTCACACAGGAACACACCCAGATGGGTCTTGAACATTTCCAGTGAAGGAGACTCCACAACGCCCCTGGGCAGCCCCTTCCAGTGCTCTGTCACCCTCACTAGGACGAAGTTCCTTCTCATACTGATGTGGAACCTCCTATGTTCCAGCTTACAACCCACTTGAGGTTTTTGTGCTGACAGCCTAGTCACTGAGTATGAATGGTCTTCCCACCACTGGTTTGCCTGAGTCACAGGGATGTGACTGCATCACCAGCCTTGCAGTCTTCACTTGACTTGTCTGTTTTAAACTGAACAAATGCACTGGGGACCTTTTTACGGTGCCCAGTATTTCTGCTAGAGAATGTTCTGGAGGCTTTGTGTAATAACAAACACGTGAAGGATTTCTGATACGAAAGTCTTGCTTATATTGACTTTATTTTAGGTCCAGAGTGAGATTAACTTGGTTCTAAGACTGCCTGAAGTCTAAACCCTTGTACCTCCAAATCTGCCGCTTGTCTGTGCTGTAAGCAGTGGGTCTCACAGGCGCTGCACAGACTCCGCTGTAGTCTTTATCAATCCAGAGCAGAGGCTTTTCTCCCTTCTTTCCCCTCAGAGAGCTGTGGATCCCCGCTGAAACGGGACAGGTTTTGCTCCTCTGAGAGGACTTTTGGTGGGTCCTTTCAGATGCAGCTGGCGAGTGCCTAGGGTTCTGTGGACTGACAAACAAGAGAAGCTCAGAACTAGCTGTTCAGCGACGCCTGTGCGTTAGCAGCTGTCGTTGTGTCGTTTCCATTAGGCAATAAATGCTTTGTCGTTGTTTTCTGCGTGAGGATCGAGTCTTTGATCCTCCGACGCATCATGCAAGGCCAAACACACAGAACTGAGGACTTGTCTGGGAGGGGAACTGAACTGCTTTTGGAGACGCCTTCTGAGCCCACAGCAAACAGCACCACAGCCTTGCACGAAATGATGGTCTAGGTGGTCCTGCTGTGGCAGGGGGATTGGACTAGATGGTCTCTTGAGGTCCCTTCCAATCCCTAATGGTTCTATGATAAAATACACTGCAAGCATCTCTCTGAACAGAAGTTATTGGTGGTAGCTAAACGGTTGATGGGTTTTGGGGTGGCAAAGAGCAGTAAACAGCCTGGAAGCTACTGGCTGTGTGTTAGCTCAGCAGCCATTAGAAGGGCTTGTTGTCCATTCCTGTACGTGAAACCAAGCCAGCTTGCGAAACACGGCAAGCTTCCTGGTGTCACCGGAAGACCTTCTGTGCCTGGTGCTGGCAACGAACTGAGGAAAAAGAAACACCACTTGGGCCATTACAGCTGGCCACCAGCCTGGCGTTGCCCCATCTAGCCACCTTCCTGAGGATGCCGCCGTGACAAGTGTGTTTTGGCTTTCCCAAAGCAGGGCCCAGCTCTGTGCGCTTTGTCCAGTGCCTCGTGGCTGCTCCTGGGTGTTCTGCGTGCTCTTTGTCAGACCAAGGCGTAAGCAGCCCGCGTTTCCTCAGCACAACCATGAACATTCCACCAGTCATCCGCCCTGTGGTGCAGCTGCTAATTAATTGGCAGGGCTGTCCAGACGAGCAGGCTGAGCAATCTTTGTGCAAAGAGACAGCGTCCTTGGCAGGACACTTGGTTTCCATCCTTAGAGAAATATGAGGAGAAGAGACAGTACAGAGATGAGGAGAAATCTACTGATCTCTTTATCCTTTGATACATCTCTACCTTCTGTTCCTTGACCTTACTGGGTACCCAGCAGTGGAACTGGGAATAGCTGTACAAGAACAAATGGGTTGGGAGAAATAACGGACACGTGCAAGGTGTGGCTTTCTAGCAGCTGATGCTGTGGTTGATGTGGAGCTTTTTCTTGAGACCCAGTCAACCAGGACTGGGCCAGAGCCCTGGCTGATAGAAGCCATTCTTACCTTTTCTGCTGACGTGAGGGAATGGTCAGTCACCAGCCCCTGCAGCTGTTCCAGCTTCTGCTGCCTTCAGTTCCTTCTCCATGAATCCTCTCCATAGAGTTGTCAGAAGCTGGCACACATAAGTTACATGAGGCGCCTGCAGCTGACAAGTGACCAGAGGCCTGTCTGGGTGCCAGCTGCTCTCGCCCCAAACGTAGGTGCTCTGGACAACGTGATTGCCCGTAGGCTGTTGGCACCACTCAAACTGCTGTCGCCCATCTAGCCTGTGCTCGGGGTGTGCTGCCTCGGTGTGGGCATCCAGGAGGAGCAGCTCCATCCCTGTGTCTGCTGCAGGACTGAAGTGCCTGAAATGTCTAACACTGTCATTTTCCAGACTGGAGGGTGAGGTGTGGAAACCTTTTCAGCAGGGACAAGGTTAGCAGCTGGAGTCAGATAATCTGTGGTTTGGCTCTGGTTGTAGCAGAGATACTAGCCTGGAAAACTGCCCAGGTTGCTGCTGCAAGAGACCAGCCGTCCGTGCGTGACCGCTGCTCAGTGTGTGTCAATACAAACCTCATGTCTTCCCTGTTGCTGCAGCCTCTTGGTCTTTGGTTCTTTATGAAGTGATGGGTAGTCCTTCAATGAAAGCTCCCAATTATGCATTTGATGGAGGTCCTGTAGGCCAGCAAGCTGTAATGCTAAATGCCAATTGATTATGGGATGTCTCTGCAACTTTGCAGCCCTGTGATACACCCCACATCAATATTATGCTTGGAAGTCTTCTGCAATGGTATAATCAGCGTCTTATTAAATCTACACCATCCCTGCTACGTTACGTGTTGTGTCTAATGGTTCCTGGAGACCTGGATCCCTGTCCGAGTGCTGCGTGTATGGGGGGGTGGGGATGGCTTACTGGTAGCACCTGCTGCACAGTTAAACTCTGTCTGGGGACACCAGGAAATCTCTGGCAAACAAATCCTTTGAGATGCCCTAGGCAGGACAGCTCATCCGCAGCGGGACGAGTGAGTGACCAGGCCTGCCATGGGTGCAGGGAAAACCCTGTTCTCATCCCAAATCCAAACCACATTGTGATACAAGCTGCTGTGAAGAAAATGAGCTCTATCCCAGACAAACCAGCAGAGCTGATAGAGCCCTCTGAAGGGAGAGCACAGAGTCATAGAATCATTAGGGACTGGAAGGGACCTTGAAAGATCATCCAGTCCAATCCCCCCGCTACAGCAGGATCTCCTGGGCCAAGTCACACAGGAACACATCCAGGCGGGTCTTCAATGTCTCCAGTGAAGGAGACCCCACAACTCCCCTGGGCAGCCTCTTCCAGTGTCTGTCACCCTCACTGTGAAGAAGTTCCTTCTCATATTGATGTGGAACCTCCTCTGTTCCAGCTGACAGCATTACCCCTCGTCCTAGCATGTGGTTGTCATGAACAGCCTGTCTGTGCCTTTGCTTTGTGCATGCCAGTCGCAGTCCCCTGACCTGTGGGGCAGATTCAGGGAGTGGCTAGCTGGAGTCTGCTGCAAGTGGGCATTCGCCCTGGGAGCAGCTGAGCCTCTGAGCTCTCTGTAGCCCAATTAATTAGCCTGGGCAGAATGCCCTGTTGAGATGGCAGCACTGCTGGGTCGCTGAACTGAATTTCTTGATGCAGACTTTCTCTATCTCTGCTAAGCGCAACCTGGTGGTGCAGCATGTGGCCTAGGAATGTTCTGGGTAGCTGTTCATCAGCAGATGCTTGGTTGTACCCAGCATTTATGAATCAGAACCACCTGGAAGTGAAGTGTGTGGAGGCTCTGTGCTCTCCCTACCACGGGAGAGTTTCAGGTTCTTCTGGCTGAACCTCAGTGCAAGGCAGGAGAGCTCTGGTGGTGTTGTGGCTGTATCAATCCACCCCATTTCGAACCTGCCACAAACATGTTTGTGACTTAGAAATAAAAGACACATCTAGAAATTACCTCTGGATCTGTCTTTATAGCGATGCTGTGTACGAATGCATGCTCAGCTGCTGCTAAGAAATGTGTTGGACCTGGACCCTCCTTGTCTGCGGGTGCCTCCTGCGTTCTGTGGGGGCTCAGGGAAGAATTTGAGGCAGTAAGTGCTTTGCAATAAAAAGTCCTTTGAAAGGATTTGGACTCCAGCAGAGGAGCTAAGATGCATCAGCCCCTTTTCCAACCCTGATGATTCTATGATTCCCCAAACTGCCATCTGTCAGGCAAGGTTTGCACATGGTGACTTCAGGTCACGGTCATTTCAGCTCTTGTGTGGGACCAGCCTGGCTCTCAGTTAGCCTCACAGGCTTAGGGATGGGGGGAAGGGGACAACTAACCTGCTCTTCTGCCTGCTGTTGCAGCTAGACTCTGGAATTCTGCTGAAGAGGGGAGCACGCTTCCAACGTGATTTCAAACAGAGGGTCACAAATTATTTGCCAGGTGATTTACCCACGTCGAGTTGCACTTTAGACTTTCATTCTCAAATGGGAACATCGGTGCATTTGCAGCCTTCCAAGGGGGAAAAGCGGAATTTAACAGCACTTGCTAAACAGAGCAAATGAGGCTGCAGCGCGCTCTGCGTTACACATTAATCTGGCGTTACTGAGCGCTAACTTCACGCTGCATTGTACGGACAGCTAAGAGGGGCCAGGGAAAGTCTCTGTGTCAGACCTGTAAACAGCCAGGGCTTTTCATTGGAATCATTAACTGTGCTGCAGTTAAATGTTTTGGGTTTGTGCCTGGTTTACATTAAATTCACTATTTTTAAAATTTTTTTTAAAGTAGTTTAGTGCGTATCCAGAGCTTCAACAGAACAATTTGGCTGTCCGTTTAAAATGGTTTGGAATGAAAGACCAATTTTGGTTCAGTTTCCTCTGATGGGGTTGCCTAAGGCTGGTTCCGGGGAAGCCTCCTTAGCCCGTCAGTTTTGGCGCTGCTCACGATCCGGTGCTACTCGGTGCTGGTGCGCGTGCCGAAGGCGAAGATACAGAGAGATTATGAAAATGCTCCTGGACTGGTCACTGTGGGGTTTCCGTGACCAGTGGCCAGTGAATCACAAATACTTGGGTATGTGATGCCATAGGTTTTTCAAGGGGAGTGCTCAGCTAGTATCTGCAACAGGTTTAACGGTGCAATGGTATCATTAAACTGTCAAGTACTGCGCGAAGATCTGAGGAGATGCCCCGTGGCTGTAGTTCCAGACCAGACCCTAGGCACTGGGTATTGAGTGATTCCCTGTCAGTGCAGCTTCCCTTTGCAAGAGGTAGTGTTTCCTGCTATCCCTGAGCACCTACCATCTTGGCCTTCTGCTCAGAGCCAAGGGTGTCACCTTGGGAGCCCTAAACTTTCTGCTTGGGCTTCAGCCTCTTTCAAAACCAAATGAAGTGCTGGTGAAGTGGTGCTGGGGACTCTGCCCCCCAGTTGGTGCTCCTCGATGAGTTGAGGGTCTGGTCACTGTCAGGGCTCCTGTAAATCCTTGCCCTTCCCCAGACAGGCTGCTTGCATGTCGGCAGACAGCTGTGAGATGAACCAAGATGAGATTATTCCCTTCCCAAGGAGAGCTGGTTGTTTTTCCTTTCCCTCTCTTCCAGGCCCTGGTTCATTCCTGGGGAGACACCGTGGCAGTCACAGCACAGGTAGCCCATCGGTACAGCCACTCGTGTCTAAGCCCAGCAGCCTGCAGAATGCCCCTGAGGAGTAAAGTGTGGTGGCAGTGGGATTGCAGGATGCCCACCCACAGCACCAGAATTGCCCTTCTGCTTCACACTAGCTTCGGCAGCAGTGACACAGGCCAGCCCTGTCTGCTGCCAAGGCACATCAAGAGTCCTCTTTCTTCCCCCCTACATCCATCTTCACGCTGCTGTCAGTTGCTTGTTCCTATGTTTTCCTCCTCACGTCACCCTTCCCCTCTGGGCACTGCTGCCTTCCCCGCGTGCAGATTAGGCTGTGAAGCAGCCCATGTTTGTGGAACAAGCTAATCTAAACACACATGGAATTATCTCTGACAAGCAACACGTTTGTGTTGTCTTCTTCTATGGAGAAGTTGGATCTGGGAAGGGCACTTGGTGTCTGCTGTGTGGGGCAGGCTGCCAGGGACCAGTGGCTGGGGCGAAGGTAGAAGCTGTGACCCTGAATACATTTGCGAACCCTCAGTACTTGGCAAAATCCTCTACAGCTCTTTTTCTGCCTTGTTGTTGGGTTTTTTTGGGTCTAAAATGCAAGCTGGCCCTGATAGGACAAGGGGCAATGGTTGTAAGCTGGAACACAGGAGGTTCCACATCAACCTGAGAAGGAACTTCTTCACAGTGAGGGTGACAGAGCACTGGAACAGGCTGCCCAGGGGGGTTGTGGAGTCTCCTTCTCTGGAGATGTTCAAGACCCGACTGGACGGGTTCCTGTGTGACTTGGTTTAGGTGATCCTGCTGTTGCAGGCGGATTGGACTAGATGATCTTTCGAGGTCCCTTCCGATCCCTAATGATTCTATGATTCTATGATTCTATGATTCTATGAAGTGCTTTCAGGAACTGGCAAAACCCTGGAAATACGTTTACAGGCGACTGGGGGAGCTCAGAGCATTGTTGTGGTCGTTTAAAAGCCTGATGATGCAAGAGGTGGCTTGCGTGCCTCTGGGGTCACCAGTCCCCAGGATACTCCTACAGCAGCTGCATGCACCCCTGTAGCAGCTGCCAGGGAATCAGCAGGGGCCGTGGTGGGCAGCGAGGTGCAGATGGGGAGTAATCACCCCTTTTCTGGGACAGGAAGCTTCAACGAGGTCTAAAGCCAAGTATCTTAGTGGTTGCAGGCAGAGGAAGGGCAATGCAGAACAACATGTCCCTGTCCTTTCCTCACCTTTCTGGGGCTACTTCAACAGGAATGAACTGGGCAATCAGTAAGTGATTCTGCAAAAAGCATTCCCGATCTATCGGCAGTCAAATGAAATTACCTCGACAATTTAGAGATTAGGAGCTTTGCAGAGCTCGAACCGTTCTGTGCGGGAGGCACTCCCACAGTTTGTATTTACCAGAGCACAACGACGGGATTTATCTCAGGAGGAGATGGTAGGACTTTCCAGGCAGCGCTGGGTTCCCTTCAGAAGGGTCTGAGGCTGGTACAGAAGGTGCTCCTGTGGGCTGCGTTCGCCGGTCTGTGTAAGGTCAGCGTTTCCAAGGTTCTGCTGAAGAAACAGGCAATGGCAGTGACTGGCCCCTCAAATCATTTCCAGGGTTGTGTGGCAGAAGATACCTTTCCACAGAGATGTTTGCTGGGTCTTCTATGTTCTTTAGAGGCTGAGACTATCTCTTCCGTGTGTTTCTAGCGCACAGGTGCCCCTTTCTAAACCTCAGCCTAACATTGCTCTTTTCCCATACAACAACCATCACAAAAGAACTTCTCGAGGAGCAGAACCCTCAGTGCATTCTGCTCACGCTGGAGGAGGATGTGGAGCAGTTCTGAGCTCAGGCAGGTCCTGATCCCTGCAGCAGCATCCGGCAGGCGAAGCATCTGTGTGCGCCTTCGCTATCGAAGGCTTTCCCTGAGCAAAGCCAATGTCCATCCTGGTGTCCGGAGCCTTCGGCGAGGGGAGCTCACTCCTGCCTCAGGCACAGCAAGTGGGACTCTGCAGCGAGCAGAAAGCAGGCGTTCAGCAGACTCTCTGGGGACTCGCAAAGCCTGGTGGAATCAAAAGGCTGAAGTATCTGTGATTAGTTAAGGAAGTCTCTTGTTGCCAGATGCACCGCTGCCCCTTTAAGTCTCCTTCTGTTCCCGAAGTTGGTTCTAGAATTGGTGGAACAAAATATGTGAAGGCACTGGCAAATATTCTGCTTGCAAAACGCATTTTATTTCCAAGAGGAGCAGCAAGGTACCACAGGGCTGTGTTTTAGCAACTCGTGCATTTCTCACGCCCTTGCCAGTGCTAGAACGGAGTCTGCTGTGTTGGGACTTTTCTTTTCCTCCCCTGCCTTGAGTTTCTTCTTTGTCGTGTGACTCACAGAAATGTTGGAGAGCAATGTAGGAGAAAAGGACCTGGGGTCCTGGTGGCCAGCAGGATGACCATGAGCCAGCAATGGGCCCTTGTGGCCAAGAGGGCCAGCAGCATCCTGGGGTGGATCAGAAGGTTGGAGGGTAGCGGATCAAGAGGGGTTCTTCTCCCCCTCTACTCTGCACTAGTGAGACCACACCTGGAATATTGTGTCCTGTTCTGGGCCCCTTGGTTCAAGAGGGACACAGAGCTGCTGGAGAGAGTCTAGTGTAGGGAAACAAGGATGATGAAGGGAGTAGAACACCTCCCTTATGAGGAGAAGCTGAGGGAGCTGGGTCTTTTTAGCTTGGAGAATTGGAGACTGAGGGGTCACCTCATTGTTTATAAATATGTGAAGGGTGGGTGTCAGGAGGATGGAGCCAGGCTCTTCTCAATGTCATCTAATGATAAGACAAGGGGCAATGTGTGTAAGCCGGAACATAGGAGGTTTCGTATGAATGTGAGAAGGAACTTCTTCCCAGTGAGGGTGATGGAGCATTGGAACAGGCTGCCCAGGGGCCTTGTGGAGTCTCCTTCTCTGGAAAAGTTTGAAACCTCCCTAGCTGTGTTCCTGTGTGACTTGGTCTAGGTGATCCTGCTGTGGCGGGGGGGATTGGGCTAGTTGATCTTTTGAGGTCCCTTCCAATCCCTAATGATTCTATTATTCTATGATCTGGTGGATGTGCGGGGGTGATGCCACTGCAGGAGGTAGGCTGCTTCGGCAGGCCAGCTAGGTGCTGCAGACCTGTGCTGCACCTCTCTCCTCCATACATTGGTTTCAAATGCTGGCTGAATTTTTTCCATCCGAGCAAAGGACTGGGAGGATTAGATGTCTGTTTCATGATGTTTTGCAATCCTTTTGCAGCACAGAAGGCCGAGTCTTCCTTGTGCACCCTCACAGTGTCTAAGGGGTTATTCCCAACATACAGTGATGCTGGAAATCTCTGACCTCTACAACTAATTGCCAGGAAGGCTGGTTGGCTAGTGTGGTTCTTCTGCCCGTGTTTACGTGCATTGTGCTTTCATTACGGGGTGTCAAGCTGTCAGTATTTATGGAGCACACAGAAGAATGAAAATTCTGTTCCGTGTTCAGTCTGACGTTGTTTGGCACCACGACCCTCTAGTCATGGTAGCAGTTCTGTTTCAATTCGGCAGCGCTCTTTCGAGATGAAGTCCTTTACAGTGTGGTTTGGCTCTGAGGAGGGATTCTATGCAAAGAGCATTCAAGGGGTCTGTCTTTATTGTCTCAAATATTAATAATTTCCAGATCAAGTGCAATTTGCCTCGAGTTTGTTTTCTAGCTCTTTCTTCCCGTTCTGTCAGCGTGGTTCAATGCACTGCGATGCTTTTAAAGTCAACCTACTTCTTTCCCCAGCAAATTCCATCCTGCATGGTGAGGTTCTGCAGACCTCCTCCAGCTCATCTACCCCTTCCACACTGCAGCTATGCTGGAGCAGAGCATCCCACAGGCCTGCACAGCTACTGCTTGGCCTGGCTTGCTGTAGGATCAGAGGTCAGCAAGTAAACATTTTCCTCCAGGCAGTTGTCATTGGAAAAGTCAAAAGGAAATCAAAAGTGTTAAAACATTCCTTATCCACTGATGTTCACATCACTGACAAGTCACACTGGCTAAGGCACGCACTGCATATCCGTAGGTCTCTACATGCAAAACACATGTCTAGACCATCTTCCCTCTAGAATACAGCCCTGTGGGACAGAATCATAATTCCCATAGAGTACCCGTTAGACAGCTTTAAACTCTCATTCAATTTTACACTTCATAACTGCACTGTGTTCTACACTGCTCTCTTGAATAGAGGGAAAGAGTGTGCGAGGGAAGGAGCGCGTGTAGTAGGAGCAGGACATAACCACAAATACAAAAGAAGTAGCAACCTTTGTGCTGGAGGCTGGGGTCATCACTCACTTAGGTAACCAGTGACCCTGAAAGCACAGATGTCAGCAGCAAATGTCCTCGATCAAGTGTGGCCCATGGCACGCTCTGTGGTAGCGTTTAATGCACCCTAGACCAGCTGAGTCGGACCTAACGCGAAGTTAATTTGCAAACTTTCACGTTTTGTGGCGCATTTCAAAGTCCATCCAGACACTTTAGCTGAGGTTGTGGTGCCAATGAGTTGTGCCCTTTGGTCTGGAGGAAACCAAGCCTAACTGTTGCTGGATCAGTCCCGCCGCGGTCTGTGTGAGCTGTGCCCAGCTTCCAGGAAAACAGCAACTGGTTTAGTTCAGTAGAAGGATCCTGATGTACATCTTGGGCTGAAGAGCTATGGGTTGATCACGCATGTTTGTAGTCTGTCCACGTTTTAGTGACCAAATGAAGAGCAGTCTAGAAGGGCCTCTGACATGCAGACAGGATGCCTGTCTTCCTCCACCATCTAACAAGAAGTATTGAGGCTTTATTTATTGGATCTTAGCACTGTCTTCCTTCAGCTTTCTGGCATTGGGTAGAAAGAGCATCTGTAGTTGTGACCAAGGGTTGGTTTGCTGCATGGAAGTGGTTATAATTTGAGGGGAGCCTAGGGGACACTTTATGAGCTATTAAGTAACTCATTAACTAGGAGGTTACCTACTTGACACAAGAAACCCAGTAGGCTGGGGTGTCTTCTGATGCAGTGCGCCAGAGCTTAAAGATGCAGTGAATGAATGTTCACCTAATGGTACAACAAGGTCTCCTCCCTGCTCACACAGCCAGCGTGTCTTTTTAAGTGGCAGGAACACAGACTGCCTCTGCTGCTGGCCCTTTCCCAGCAAGAGCACCCGTTGCTCGTGCTGCTGACATTCGTGCTGGGTCAGGCTTTTTGTGGGACCGTTCTGTTACTACAACACAGTGTTGTTTGGGGTTAAGGTTAGGTTTTTTTTGTCTTAATCATCAGGTCTGAACATGTAAGTTAGCTCTGTCCATCACTAGTGGTTCATGATGTTACCCTGGAGCTCTGGGTTAGCTCTGGAACATGGCACTCCTATAGCTCCCATTTCCTGCTATCTCAGCACCTTTCGGCCGTAAGCGTAGCAGAGGGGAGAACTATTACAGAGAGGATTGTATTTACAGCCAAACTGAGGCACAGGGCATGCCAGGGTGTCTCTGCACTTGAGCTGAAGGACAGAGCGTGGGTGTGCAAACCCTCACTAGCTATAACTTCTAGGTGTACGTGACACAGCGCTGGCCCGCCTCAATAGAGAGCTGCTGCCTGTCTGTACTGTGGGAAGGTGTGTCCTCTGGATTGGAAATGCCAGCAATAAGCTATCACTTACCCTACAAGGTCCTGTGCTGACGTGCTGTGCTGTCTTCAGTCCAGAGGGCTGACAGAAGTATCAGTGGCATCTTTTCAGAGGCAGTGGCTTATTCTTGGTGTGGTGGGGAGGGGAGCATTTACCCCCCCAAGACTACAGTATTCGGGGAGAAAACAAGCCAGATCTATTTTCTGGCTCAGCATTCTTGAGAAGGACCCTTTTCAGATAAGAGGATGCTCATCTGCTGTTGTTCATGGTGCCAGTTCCTGTGATGTGCTTGTGCTGTGATGCTAAAGGGTAACCCGCAGGCTGTGTGACTCCACCACGTTAAACATGCAGTAGCATCTATTTTGCCAACTGCACACAGGGGCAATGGTCACAGAAGAGGACACTTGCTACAGCCCTCATACCACCGGTATCTCAGCTCTGGAGACCAGCAAGGAGGAGCAGAAACCATAGAGTTTGTGCAGTATGGACTGCAAATCTTTTGGGCAGCACCATTAACCCCTTTAGGCCAGAAACAGAAAGTGTTCTCAGCAGCAAAATGCTGGGAATGCTTTCAGGGAAATTCTTGGTTAGGATCACAAGTCTCACTTCTCCCACTGTTGCTAATGGAGAAGACAGGCCAGATGTGGGTTTTGGGCTAGAGAGTTAAAGTTCCAGTTGTTTTGAGGGGTCAGAAATGGCTATTTGTAGCTTCTGAAGTAAACCTAAGTATTAAGCCTCAATTCCTTGACAATCAAGCCTTGCTGATTGTCTTAATTAGTAGGAAGTACAGACAGAAAGGGAAATAAAATTCAAGTATCATTTCACTGTGGTCAGAGTGGACCGTTGCACACAAGTTCTCTTGATAAACTGACATCCTCACTGCACCACAAGCAGTAGGGGCACTTCCCTTTCCAATCCCTAATGATTCTATAATTCCCTTTGTGGCAACCCTACTCCTTGTGGGTGACTTCTTGTTGGTTGCAAAAGTGTCTCAGGTAGCAAAAGTGTCTCAGGATCTGGACAGTCTGGAAAGCAACTGGCCACCTTGGGTGTGGTGAAAGCAGAGGTGGGATTCCCCACACCACTGCATATATGCGGTTTGACTAGAAATCAGCTGTAGGGTTTGAGATTTGTGGGGTCTCAGCATAGTCAGAGTCCCTTGGTGAAGCAAGAAGAGTGAAGAAACTAGTCAAATTACCCTGAAAATACCAGGAAATTAAGAACATTTTTTTCAACCTACTTTGAGTTTTAGGTTTCCCAGTCCTGTTGAAATATTTAATAGCATGTGCTGTGTGCAGTGCACAGAAGTTGCATTTAAAAGGCAGAGTCCCTTGTTTTTCATTGCAATGTTCAAAGTCCTTGTCAGTTGATAATATTAATCACAGAACATTAGGGGCTGGAAGGGACCTCGAAAGATCATCTAGTCCAATCCCCCCACCACAGTAGGATCACCTAGACCAAGTCACACATGAATATTAATACTCTTAAGCTCAGCTCTTGGTAAAGTCAAATTCAGGTGCTCCAGATCAGGATCTTAAAATTCATGAGACCTGGAGTAAAAGTCCCTTTGATGCCTTCAAATTTCTGAGCTGCTTTTATTTCAGACAGACTGGACTTCTGTTTTAAGCATTTCCTCCCTCCAGTAACTGGGACAACTTACCAGTGCGTGATTTTAAACAAACGCGGGCTAACATTTTTCCACATTCACCTGACTCACAGTCGGTGCTATAGGATGCTTGTCAAATATTGCTAGACTCCTGCTGAGTATTCTGGCAAGTCTCCCAGCTGATAGACATCTCTAGTCTGGAGCAAAGGAGGCTGAGGGGAGACCTTATCGCTCTCAGCAACTACCTGAAAGGAGGTTCTGGTGAAAGGAGGTTCTGGAGAGGTGGGGGCTGATCTCTTCTCCCAAGTCACTAGTGTTAGGACAAGGCGAAATGGCCTCAAGCTGTTCCAGGGAAGGTTTAGATTGATCAAATATTGTAACAGGCTGCCCAGGAATGTGGTGGTGTTGCTGACCCTGGAGATGTTCAAAAAACATGTAGATATGGCACTTGAAAATGGTCTATTTGGCAAGGCGGTGTTGAGTTGATGGACTAGGTGATCTTGGAGGTCTCTTCCAACCTTAAGAGGTTGGGTTATATGCATCGGGTTTTGACTCTCTGAAGCATGAGGGGGTGTTCTGGAAAAGAGTATCGGAGTGTGAGCAGAGTAAGAACATAGTTTATTCCTTTAGAAATGACTTATTATTGTTCAGATTGTTCTCCCACACTGGCTTGGCTTTGCTGTGATGGGAAACAGCTGAAGCTGGAAGGGATCTCTTGAGACCATCTAGTCCAGCCTCCATGGTCAGTTACAGCATTTCCGATGAGAAAATTGAGGCTGGTTACACCACGCAGCGCATGTGGGTTTGAGTGATGGAAGAAAATGCACTGGGCATTCCAGAACATGGCTTTCAGGCGGCCAGAAGGCAAGAAGAAAGTGTGTCAGGCTCTTAGGAAAGAGAATGTGGCTGAACATGGTTTAGGTGCCTCTGGCCAAACACCTTCACGTGCGTGTCCACCGTTAAGCCTGGAAACAGATACAAGTCACCAGAAGTATTTTGTTGTTTTGCTGGGCTAAATGAAGAAAACAGATCTGTGTTTTATAAAGAGAGGTAGTTACAGATGTATGTTCTTCATCTAGACGGGCAGATGCGTGCTTCAATGAATGCCATCAGTGTGATGGAGATCACTGCCTGTTCAGCAGGAACAGGGAACAGTAATGTCAACTGATCAACTGGGACAATAGGAAAAGACAATGCTGTGGTCAAACATGTCTCCAACTAGCCTACACACGATCAGAGGCCACTTGGCAGGCTGAGAGGTGTGCTGGTAGCAGCTCTGGTGGGTAGTTTTGTCTTTGACTTCACTTCTGGTGTGCTGAGCCTGTCTGTTTTGTGCTGATGGAGCCAGATTTGCCCTGTGGCAACCTGCTTGGTGGACTCCTCCCCAGTTACTCTCAAAGGAGCAAGTTGCTGTAAGGGTACCAGCAATCCCAGGGAACTTCTCTGACCTTGGACAGTTGGTGGTAAGGAGCCAAAGTTCCTATCTGGCAGGAAGTTCAAGTGTTTAAATATTAAAATTAATTTGTAATTGAAGTGAAAAATTAGTCTCAGCATCTTCTGTGAAGCAAATTAAGGGAAACGTTGGTTACTTCCCTAGAAATTGTTCTGTTAGATTTAGCGTTAAACGTATGGTCGCATTAAATGCGAGATGTTTGGCTGCAGGGAGACAGTGTCAGTGTTTACTGTAGTGTTAACTATATGACATGATTGCAGTGGAGTGTTTGGACTACTTTCCTCATTAATTTTATCATCATTGACAAGTTCCCCCAAACCTTTTGGTTTGAACAAAATTATATTGATCTTTTTCCAGAAAACTGTTGCAGTCAGCATTTTCCCAGGCAGCTGTGACATGTGGGCTAGGGGTCAGATTGAGCCCGTCCCTTTCCACAGCCCACCAAGAGCTCTTCTGTTGGGTTGTCCTTCCAGACTAGAGTCTTGTTTAATACTGGAGAGGCATTGTACCCCAGAGGTGGTTGGACTGAATCCTTGCATTCCATGGAAGGAATCTGAGACTGGTTAGGAAGGAAAAGGAAAGTAAAATGCTTTTGCTAAGGACGTAAGAAAAACAGAAGAGGGAAATGCTAGAGCCACTTCCCCAGACACTGACCCTGGGGTTTTTGAGCCAAGTGAATGGGATTGAGGCCCTGGGTGCCTTTAGGGATCCATGCCTCAGTGTGCAGCAGCCCTGCAGTGTTGAGGAAGAGCTAGCCCATGGGATAGGGTTGTAAACTTCATTGGAAAACCCTGGACACTGGTTCAAAAGTGCCCATGTGCCAGTTCGTTTTCAGCTTGGGCTGCTGGGTCCAAGTGGTTCTAATGCTGGCATGGGCTGGTCCTCCTTCAGCCGTCATTGTAGCAAGCACTGTCAGCAAGTTTGCTGATGACACAAAACTGGGAAATGTGGCCGACACCCCAGCAGACTGTGCTGCCATTCAGCAAGACCGGGACAGGTTAAAGAGCTAGGCAGGGAGAAATTTAATGAAATGTGACAAGGGTAAGTGCAGAGTCTGGCATCTGGGCAGGAACAACCCCAGGTACCAATGTAGGCTGGGGATCAACCTGTTGGAGAACAGTGTAGGAGAAAGGGACCTGGGGTCCTGGTGGCCAGCAGGATGACCATGAGCCGGCAATGGGCCTTTGTGGCCAAGAGGGCCAACAGCATCCTGGGGTGGATCAGAAGGTGGAGGGTAGCGGATTGAGAGGGGTTCTTCTCCCCCTCTACTCTGCACTAGTGAGACCACACCTGGAGTATTGTGTCCTGTTCTGGGCCCCTTGGTTCAAGAGGGATGTGGAGCTGCTGGAGAGAGTCCAGCGTAGGGCAACAAGGATGATGAAGGAAGTAGAACACCTCCCTTATGAGGAGAGGCTGAGGGAGCTGGGTCTCTAGCTTGGAGAAACGGAGATTGAATGGTGACCTCATTAATGTTTATAAATATGTGAAGGGTAGGTGTCAGGAGGATGGAGCCAGGCTCAGTGTCTAGTGATAGGACAAGGGGCAATGAGTTTAAGCTGGAACACAGGAGGTTTTGTATGAATGTGAGAAGGAACTTGTCAGTGAGGGTGATGGAGCATTGTAACAGGCTGCCCAGGGGAGCTGTGGAGTCTCCTTCTCTGGAGAAGTTCCAGACCCATCTGGGTGTGTTCCTGTGTGACTTGGTCTAGGTGATCCTGCTGTGGTGGGGGGATTGGACTGGATGATCTTTTGAGGTCCCTTCCAATCCCTAATGATTCTATTATTCTATGATCTGGTGGATGTGCGGGGGTGATGCTGTGCCTCTTGGCCACTGCAGGAGGTAGGCTGCTTCGGCAGGCCAGCTAGGTGCTGCAGACCTGTGCTGCACCTCTGAAGGTGTGATCAGCTCTCTGTGCTGAAGCAGCCCCTGCAGGAAGAGCTATGGGCAAAGCTCATTTGTAGCAGTGTACAGTGGGTTTAATAATTTTCCACTTCTGCAAGAGGCAAAGTCTTTCCTACTGCCTCTGCTGTCTGTGTGTGGTGGAATAAACATCTGTTGGGCCAGTTCTAATTTGCAAGTGAGGGCAATTACCCGTGGCACAGGTGTGTTATCCTCTGAAAGATTTTATTTCTCTCAAATGTGGACATGTCTGCAAATAATTTGAGGCACTGCTATTTTATAGCCTTACACCCTGCAGAGGATAATTACTGCACTTTTTTCCTCACCTTACTGTATCTTTGTTTTAGTCACCAGAGGAAAACTCCCACTTATGCCCCTCCCACTTGCCACATAAAAACTCACTTTGAAGTGGGAACATAAGTCACAATAAGTTTATTGTTAAAGTAAATTAGCACTGAATGAGAACAGTGTATGTTTATGAGCCAATACATTTTGGAGAACGAGCCATTAAATTCCAGTAGTTTGGCTCCTGTCTTTGTGGTTGGTGACTGGCTGGTGTGAGCATTTGATAAGAATCAGTGGGAGAATGAACTGACCATCTCCAGCAAACAAAACACTTTTTTTGACCTTTCTGTCTGCAAAATACAGAACCTTTTGGGATCTGTTTCCTTTCACTGCAGGCTGCATCTGCAGATGATTGGAAACATACCTACAAGTCCCAGGATGTTCAGATGCAAAGTCTTGGAAGTTCAGTTCTACATGAAACCCTTTGAAGTTCATTCCCATCTCTGCAAATGACTGATGGAAGTGACTGAGCATCTGAAACTTGTTAAGAACCTAATCCAAGTACTCCCACTTAGCTTAGTGGCTTTTGGATCAGGCCCCTGCAGTGAGCTCCCCTAAAAAAAGGGGGCATTCATTCTCCATCTCAGCTCCACTCCATTATGGATTGATAGAAATCTGAAATGGTCAGACAAGATCTAATCAATTTTTTACTTCCCTGCATTTGTTATAAAGATTGTAAACGGCAGCCTAGCATGAAGCAACGTCTAGAACGCGGCGAGACAGGCATAACAAGACATTTGTGGGCTTCAAAATTTAAAGAAGACTGAGACCCTGGAAATTTGGGCTGGTTTACTCATCTAGACATTTGCTAGGTCCTGAGGCTCATACTGTTCTTGAATATGGTAGCCAGTTCACCTGGACAGAGGGTGGAGGGGATGTAGAATGGCAATTGCTAGTTGCACACTTTCTGACTCGCGCTTCTTTTATTTTGGGGGGTGGCTTTAGGCTCTGCTGTTGATGCAGAGCACTCAGCAGAGCTGGATGTGGGAAAATCTTCTCACCGCAGGTCATTCCTGTATCATCCAACTTCCCCATGATCTCTTCAGGGTACTTGGATGAATCCTCACTGGCTGCTGTGTCTGGCTCAGGAGTGAGCAGTACCTGAGGTTTGCTGGTTGGGTACTTCCATGCGAAATGCGTCCTCAAGCCCTAGTAAGCACGGAAACCTTGTAGTGAAGATTAGGGGGGAAAAGTTAACTTCACCGCTTTTCTTTCCATGGGTTGTTTTTTCATGTCAGCTTTAAACTGGCAAGTTTGTATTTGTACTGGTTTAGTCTCTCTGTGCAGCCTTTCTCCATATGGCTATTGCATACAGGGTGGAAGAAATCTGGCTTTGCCTAACAGACTTCTGGTTGGTGTGAACTTTGTGAGTTCTGACATTCTTCCCGAGGTGGCACATTGAAGACAATGTGAACACGAAGTTCTCTTGAAGTTTCTCATTGTAAGTTTGCTTGTCAGAATAGAAGGATGCATTGATTTTTGACTGAAGGGTCTAAAACCCAAACCGGCACACTATTTATGTCTGAAGAAAACAAACCTGAAGTGAAATATGGACTCAGTGTTGTCAAAGTTGAAGCCATCAGCTAGATATAACATGTGTGAGTCTTCCCTTGCGCTAGGAAAGCATCAGCCCACTCCGTGTGCTGATCCCCCATCTCTGGGGGCTCTGTGGAAACCACAAGCCCAAGGCTGGACAATGTGAGCTGATTTTCCTTGGGCTGACAGTTCCTCAGGCCTCGAGTAGCCCATGGCAACTGGCAGACATTGTCGCAGCCGTCAGGTTGCTCTGGTTAACACAAGGGAGACTGATGCAGGGAAATGATTCGTGCTGTAGGAACTGAAGTGCTGAATGCAGTCCTCAGGAGCACAAGGCCAAGTAAAGCATTAACACCAGAGTTAAGACAAACCAATTCAGGAATAACTAATATTGTTGACTTTGCTTGCACAAAGTGTTATTTTCTTTGGGCTTTTATTTGCTCCCCCAAGAGCAGGTTTAAGGGCAAACACGAATATTAGTGATCTTTCTCCTATTAATTATTGTTAAAGATTTAAGGGATCACAGACTCTGGAGTTAATGCCCCATTCAATGTGGGAAAAGGCAAGACTGTGCATCCCCAGTGGTGTTCTTTCTGGCTGGGTGGTTGATCACAGACCAACTGTCCTGCCTTGCGACATCAGCAGCAGGTTCCAGATGAGGAGAGGGAGCGAGCAGGCATGCCTGTGTCTGTGCATTGCTCCTCAGCGTGAGGGTGGATGAGCGCAACACCAGACCTGCTCCCTGCTTTTTTGTCTTGTGTAAGATTTTGTCTTTGCTTGTCCTGTACAGCAATCTCTTCCATGTCTTATGCACAAAATAGCTTCTGAAATCCGGGATTAACTTTGAAATAAAGGTTTTTATTTCCTCCAAACATAGGTGGCTTCTGTGCCCTGCTCTACTGTAGAAGTGACTCTCTCCAAGTGGCATCATAGGGCTCCTGGGCTCGTAATTGTCAGTTCTGGCTCTTTGCTTTATGAAAGTGAAGATGCGTTTGGCAACCCTCTGTGCTCTTATGTGGATCAAGATGAGCAGAGTTCCTCCATCATTAAGAACCTCTTCTGTCAGCTGAGTGATTGTCTTTGGTTAGTACTACACAGATGTTTGGACTCCTATTTGGAGTTACTTGGGGGATATGTGTAGGGGAAAAGGACTCGGTGTGTTTGCCACACAGCACTGAATGCTGTGTTGAGTATAAAACCATGGGAAGACAAACAACTTGCCTGAAGCCTGGATTCCTTATTTTTACCTAATCAGTTCCATTTGCCTCGAGTGCAATTTTGTAGCAATCGAAGCCGATTATTACTTTGGATCAAATTGGGTCGATAGTTTTGGCTATAAATATTGTTGAATTGTTTTGCACTTTATCCGTGTAGCTACATCCAGGTTACCAAAAACCCAACTGTTTAGCATTTATGGAGGCACTTCACCTTTGTAATGTGTTTGTAATGTAGAGAGAGACTCTTCTGCTGCACTGATGTTTCAAACTCAGGTTTATGAGTTGATGTATATTTGTTTTTCCATTCTCCCTGGAATGGGAAAGAGGAAGAACTGAGTGTTTTCAAAGTGTGGCTTTCCACCTTTTTTTAAGCTTCATTTTCCTGGAAGGGTTAAAAAAACCCAACATTTTTTTATGAAGAGCAGACCTTAGTGGAAGTTCTTTTTATTCTAAAATTTGATTTTAAAAATATTTCTGTTGAGCCACTGAACCCCAAACTCCATTCTTCAGCTAACTCTGTAATAAAAGCCAGGGAAATGACTGCCTAGAAGGGACATGTGTGCCCCGTTACCTGCCTGACCTTATCACCGCTCTCCAGTGCACGCCGGGGTGTTTGGTGCTCCACCTGGCCTAGACTGGCTTGAGTGTTATGGGAAAGAAAAGGAGGGGACTGACTCTGTAGCCTGATCCTTCTTTCCTGTACGTTGCAATCCCTGATGAAAGCCTTTCCCTATAATGAAAAAAATCTTTAAGAAAAAGGACATGTGACCTTTTTTTTAGTATAGTTTGAACTGCTACCTACAATCCTGTTCTGTGCTGCAGCTTTTGTAAGACTGAGACAGCATTTGTCACTCCTCTCTGAAGTCATCTGCCTCCTCTGTGGCAGTGGCAGACTTGGAAAGGACTGCTCATTTCGACAGGTGAAAGTCACGAGTACAGAGGGGCTGGGAGGCAAATTGCATCGCAATCTGCCATCCACTCTGGAAAGCAGAAGGAAGGTGAGGCTGTGCCAGCACATCTTCTGCACACATGGTTTTAGGGTGTACAGGGAGCTGGACTCTCCTGGGGATGGCTACTGAGCTTTAGCACCTTTCAGAAATCGGCTCTTTAAGCAAAAGAAAGAACATCCCGGAGGCAGCACTGCTTCTGCAACAGGGCTGGGGGCAGCAGGAGATCATCACCTGGCAGTCAGCAGGTTGAAGCAACACTGGAGAGAACCACTTAGCAAGGGGCATGTGGACCAGGCAGCAGGAGTGCGGCACCATTTGCTCCACGACTTGGCATTAATGAGATGCCTATTGGAATCCCGTGCACGCTTTAAAGACTTCTGTGCAGAAAATTGTCACTGCAATCCTTTATAAGTGGAAAAACACACCCCAGTCTTCCCACTGTACCTACTTGTGGACTTCCTTGGAGCTGTGCAAGTCACGTTGCTTTGTGGACAGAGGTGCTGAGATGTGGACAGGTAGTGCAAGCAGTGCCCAGACTGGAGAGTCTCGTGCACGAAGCGGGTAGTGCTCAGTGTGAAGGGCTGTCATTTGACTTGACAGCCAGGGTTGGGTTTTTCCAAGTGGTTTCCCTCTATGTGCACACACTTATACACACTGCTGCTGCACATGCAAGTAGACAATGGGGAATGTCTCTTAGAAATGTGGTCCTCAAGACTAGTCCTATATTTTTAAGGATCTTAAATATCCAGCATGCTGAGCTCTTCCTAAAAGACTGGCTGTAGGACTGGCAGTGAAGGAGGGGACTGTGAGCTACTCAGGATATGTTATAAAGTGCTTTTGGCTTCCTCAGTGGTGGTGGCGTGCAGCCTGCGGAAGGAGGCTCTGTGCTAGGGTGAAAGTAGCCCACAGTGCTTGCTGATTTGTTATGATGCAGCTGGACAATGAGGAATGGAAGGTGCTGCTTTGTTTCACGGTGCTGGCCATCACTTGTGGAGCCTCACTGTCTCTTCCCAAGGAAATCTCAACTATGTGTAAGTTTCGAAGCAAACTGCTGCATTTCTGCCCAGGTGCTATCTCTGCACTGCTGCTGCATGAACACAGCCCCTGGTGGTTCATCTCTGAAAACTGGCTTGGCAATTGGACAGTCCCAGTGGTGCTGCTGAAGCCCTGCCCTGGAGAGCTGGCCCTTGCAGAACTAGCAGCTACCAGCTGCCTTACAAGGGCTTTCCTGGTTCACAGCACTGCAGCCTGAGCCTTCACTGTCCTCTCTTTGACTTATCTGGAGAGAAGGATGGAGCAAAGAGGAACTAGAAAGGCAGGGAAACAGTTTTTCTGTGAGGCTGGGGATGCCCTGGCGCTTATTGTAGCCGAGAACAAGCATGGCATCCTCTGTACTACCAGAGCCAGGACGCAGCAAGAGAAATGTATAAACTCTTGCCTGGTTTGCTAGGGGGAGGGGAAAATATCTTTTCAAGTGTAATAACACCTAGGTTTTATAATCCTGCCCAGCTCAGGCTTGACAATTCTTCTGATAGCCCAAATACTATAAATTTAGTTGAAGATAACAGAACAGATGGGAAAAACATATGGTTTGTAGGTAGTGTGTGGTGGTTTATATTTGTGGTACATTAGGGGAATTTATTTTATTCTCCCTCTTTCCCTGTGCAACTTGGTTGATACTTTCTTGAGTTTTTTGTGCCTTTAGGTGAGCTTAGGGCTTTGCAAATGTCCGATAACTTGGCTTTGTTCAAACAAATTATCTGTTTCTTTGCAAATCTCCTTTAGAACTACAGAATTAATTGTCTGTATATGTTACCCTCAAGCTCCAGTTTGAGTCAGTAGAAGCTGGATCACCTAGAGCCAAATCACTTACACCATCTGTCCCATTAATATCTGTGGAGAGCCTGGATGGACAGGGCTGTACTGCTTTACCGGACCTCACCATGCACCTTGGGCACCATCAGATGCAGCACATGCAGGAGTACAGCTGTACGCATGGGATGGGAGCAACAGGGGACCTTGTGGGCAGAGGCCACCAGCACTGGCCTTTCCCTGCTATGAAGTGGCTTCCCACTATCACTCTCTCTGGGGAATGAGCAGCCAGTTCCACTGTGTGGTGCTGCCAGCATCAGGGACTACTTCTCTTTGGGTTTTGCTTAGAGGAAGCCTGCCTGTTCTATTGGGGACTGCTGGAAAAGCACCAGAACATTAACCTGCTGATTGGCCTGCCAGTCTTCTCCCCAACAGATGTGTGTGCTGTGCCAAAGCTAAAAACAACGCTCAGGTGTTTGTACTGCGCTGAACCTGAGCAAGACAGACTGGGTTTAGAGCAGCAATACAGAAAGGTTTGCTTGGAGACACCTGATAAAAGCTGTCTAAATATACAAGTTGTGGTTACAGCACCCATTTGCTCTTAAGGGAAAGGATCTTTACACAAATGCACACGTGCTCATAAATTTAAGAGGCTTGAGGAGAACCCTGCATTCCCTTGGGAAGGACTTTTGGCACATAGTCTTACCATGTGGCCAGAAGCTGAAGCAAAGGGGTCTGTCTTTGCCAGAGTAAATGGACAAAATATAGTCCAGCCTCTGAAAAGGGATGAGAATGGGCTTTAACTAAATTCACCCTCAACTGCCAGAATTTTCTGTCACTGAACCCAAGTTGTGTGCTGTGAGTTCTGAGATAGGCTGTTGACTGATCCACCTTGTCTCTTGGATGTATTTTTGTGATGTAGAGCTAAGGCTGTTTTGTGATACAGGGATGAGGCTTTGTTTCTTACACACTCACCCATCCTGATTTATCACCTGCACACCTACCTTCCTGCATGCCCAGAGACTACATGTGTCTGTTCTCCTCCTCATATGCAGCAACTACATTACGTGAGTAGCATTCTCAGTGTATTGTCAACCTAATATGTCCCACTTTGTTGAATTTATCTCAAAACCGTTTGGTTTTGACCTCTGCTTCAGCTAAGGCCTTTCCACATTACGTAGGGCTTCTCAAAGCAGCCTGGTGGTGCATGATTTGCCATCAGAAATGTGGAGTATGTGGATGCCTTGATGAAGCAAAAGCTGCAAGTATTTTCTGTTTTGCAAGCACTGTAAATATGTTGCCCTGTGGGATAGATGACACAAAGTGCATGGCACAAAACGTATCCCGATGAGGAAGCCAAATGTGCCACGGGGGACCAAACGTGCAAAGCAGCAGAGTTTAGCTCCATTTAGCTGAGGCAGGTTTGGGCTGATGTCCACGCTGCTGAGAGCAGGACACCTATCGGCGTGGTTTTTATCGAGACTGAAGAAAACTGAGCAGAAGATTACTACTTTGGGTGTATCTGGAAAGATGTACAGCAAATTAATGGAAAGCAAGGATATGATCCTGCAAAGCATTTGGCATTCCTATAATTAGTGTGTGCTTGATGCAAAGATCTGAGCCAGCCAACGGGATCAGTTCTGGGCTCCTATTGACAAGGATGCGAGGATGCATTTCAAATTTGGCTTATGGAATCGACTGGGACAGACTCACTGACGTGGATTTGTATTTCAGGAAAAATGGTTGGATTCCAGCTGGCACAAGGTCACTGAGTTGTCACTGAAAGCGCAGCTCAAAGGCTAAGAGAAATTAGGAGGAGGATTACCTTGGCAGCGCAATTTCGGGCTACCAGAATTTGGAGACGCTTACAACGCGCACATGCTGATCGGTGAAGATCTGTAACTCTGGCATCTCCCCCTTGAGGCCGGACTTCAAAACTGCAAAACCGAGGAACACGAGAAGAACAGCGCTGAGGACCCGGAGCTGCCAGGTCCTGGTCACAGGGCTTTTCACTCCCGTGTTCCTTGGGTACGTTATGTCTGCCTGGGTAGCCCAGGAAATGAGATAGCCAAGCTGTGGAGAAAAGGGGCGTTTCGTTAGTGTCCACTGAAACCAGCGTGAGCAGAAATGGGATCCTGAGCTTGGAAAGGTGAAGGCTGAGAAAATGGCTTGGTTCATGCCATGCTGCTTCATCTGTTTCTGAAGGCCCATGAAGAGGTCCTGTGTCTGGGGACTGTGCTTGGGAAGTTCCATGGGTTGGTTTTGGTTTGTTGCTTGACTTGAGAACGCTTGCGCTCCAGCACACAGAGACTTGGTAAAATCATACTGTGTTTACAAAGCGGCTGTTCACACTTGGAGCACGTTCTAGTGGTCACAGGTTCTTAGAGAACCGAGTTTCTGACAGCATTTTATGCACATATTCCACTGCAGAAATGTTTCTTTTGGAAGGATGTAGAACTATTCACTTGGTCTTAAAGTGAGGTGTTTTTTCAGCTGTGATTATCTTTTATTCTAAAACTTACCCTTATAATTGAAAGGATATGACAAACTTTTGCATTCCTGAACGCTGACCCATTTCATGCGACTGCTTGTGTTTGATGTCTTTTCTCTATTTTTCTCTCCTTCCCAAGTTCCTAAATCCCAGGTAGCCAAAATTATTTGCTTGCTTACTAATAGCTTTTCCAACCACTTGCCACATCTAGTTAGTGGTTCAGCAATGCAACACTTTAAAATTAACCTGATTAACAAAGCAGAACCTGATTCTGCTTTGGCTTACGCTGACTCTGTGGCCGTGGCTCCATGCACAGGGCTTCAGTCTCGATCTATAAACATTATTCTTCTGAAATATTTGGCAGTAACTACTTTTTAACCTTATTGCATAAAATTCCTTTGCAGGACCATGCAAAATGTATTTTACATCTGATAGGGAATGTAATGAATCCTTGTTTCCCTCTGAGCTTCAATAAATGTGTCCTGCTGAAAACTTTATAAGACAGCCCTGTTGGCAAAGGAATGGGACAGAGCAGAGCTGCAGCCTTCAAAGGCCTGAGGCTGCAGTCACCATGGTACTGGATCTGGCTGCAGTGGAGCTAGTAGGTAGCAGCCACTGTTTTGATCCCAAAGTAATTTCCATATGCTTTGAGCACGTAGTCCCTAGAGCTGAGGCTGGCATACCCTTCTGAGTGCTGGAGAAAAATCACAACTGGGTAGATACACATTGGCATCAAATGACACAGAGGAAATGGAATTAATGCCCATTGACATTGCTGTGGAGAAATAAAATCAGCAGGGAGGGAAAAAAACCTGCCACAAAAGAGGCTTTTGCTATTGGCTTCATTGCTGGCTGTGGGTCTCACAGCCCTCGCGTGCCTCAGTGTGCCTCAGCTGAGCTCCCTCCACGGAACCTTTCATGCAGGTGCCACGCTGCAGAAATCAAGGCTTGTGGGCCAGTTTGCTTGATCCCTTTTTTGGATGTTGTGACTGTGATTCACTATTGAAAGGGGCTCCATTGTACTAGAAATGTGAGCTAGTGAATGGAAGGAAAATGTTGGCTTTAAATTCCATAACATTTATAATCTGTTCAAGACCAAAACTGTCATTTGTTACTAAAGCCTCTTCATTCTGCTGTGCTCTGTATTGTTGCAAAGACAGACTAATTATGTCTCTGGATTTATTTATTTATACTGCTTGTACATGGGCGTCTCTTTCCCCTGCCCTATAAAAAAGGGAAAGGCCAAGAGGATCTGGAAGCAGAGTGAGGCTGTCTCCATCTCTGGGGAGGTAGCACATGGGACAGCTCGTGCTCCACACAGATGTCCTGTTCTCTCTGTATTTGCAGGAGCACATGCCTGGCTTAAGGCGAGGATGTGCCTTCTTCCCTGCCAAACCTGCCCTGGTTTCATTTTGGCCCCCCGTGTGTTTTCCTTCCAATAATTCACTCTTTTTATAAACTCATCCTAATGCTTGAATTTAGGCAACAGAAAGGTAGGTGAAAAGGTCATCCCAGAAATGAAGAAGAAGAAACTTATAGAGGTGTAGGGAAAATGGTGTTGGTGGCTGAAACTTGGGAGAAGTAGAAATGAGGTGAACGAAGCAAATTGTAAAAGTAGGTTTTAATCTGTCTGATGCAGAATGTATGGGACTTAAATTAATGTTTGGCGAAGTATCCCTGGTCTGGCTGGGGCACAGGGTAAAAGTGAGGTTGTCCCTGTGTTCTTGTAGTATTTCCAGAGACCCTTGCTGCTGCTGGGTTTCTGTATAGAAATTAATCTAAACAAGGGGTTTCTGTTGACCCTAAGTAAAATGACAGCATAATAAATAAGTCAATAAAATATATTTTGAGGAGGAAGCAGAGCAGCCACTCTGTGTGTGTAACCAACACCCAAAGCACTCTTGTAAAACAGAAACAGCAGCTCTTCTCCCAGTCCCTTCCTGGTGTAAATGTGACAGTGCGTGTGAGCTGCACTGGGTGTTTCTGCTCACACAAGGCACCAGAGGAATTAAAGCGAAGAGCCAAATGCTCTTGAAAAGGAAGAGACAGCAGGAACTTGGCATCCAGTTTGAGAAAGGAGGAAGTATGAGTAAATATTTGTAGGCAACAACCGTATTAGTGTTTTCATTCAGGGGCCCAGTCTATTGGGTTTTGCTGAGGCCTGAGGGATGAAGCCCTGTGTTTGCCATTAGAAGTAGGTACACATGGTTCTGTGGATTTTGTACTTTTACAGCTGCACTGAGATAATGTAAGAGAAAAAATAATCCTTTATAGTCCCTGATTATCAGGTTACATTTTATTAGATATATAAATGCCAGCAATTTAAATGACTCTCTATTAGTTTGTCCTTGAAAAAGCAGAATTTGTAACTAAAAGGACAGAGAAGGGAATTCTCTACGAAGCAGTGATGCTGTGTTACTTGAAGCAGGCACTGTGTGTTTAGAAATTTGAAGTCATTGATTGTTTCTAAGCAAAGTATATATGCAGTGGTTATCTTCCCTCTTTATGGGCAAAAATATTTTATTGCTAGCTATTATGAACTCCACAATCTCTAGGCAGTGATTATAATGCACTAGATACGGGGCACTATCAATAATCTTAGTTAACATTTCAATTCTATTAGATTACTACACCGAGAGCCCTTGTTGTGGATTCAATGACAAAAATATACCCCAAGAAGAACTGGACAACATTTACTTGTATGATGAATTATTCTCACAGGGCCCTATATCACACTAGTTTCTGGAAGTATTACTCTTCTTCACAGCACAGTTTGCTACTGCTGTTTCACTGTGCAAGTGATTGTAAAGCTAGAAGGTTACAGGAGGATGCTTGTGTGAAGCTGTGTTGAATGCTGGCTGTAGTGGCTTGTCGGTACTTGGTTGCCTTCCAGATCTCTGGGGTTGGGCTCCACCTGTGCCAAAGAAGTGTGTCGTCTAGTGGTTCCCATGCTTTCTGAAGCCAAGCCTCATGTTCGAACCCTGGCAGTACCCCATGCTTCTTTGGATTGAGCTCCAACTGGATCAGGGCTCGGAGTCCTGGTTTGCTGCTTGCGCTTGTATGTGTGCACCTGCTTTTTGATGTGAAGTGTTAGCAAGTACAGTTTGGCGTGTTCATGCAAAATCTGTCAGAGCAGGTTGCCCACCTGAAGACAGTTTCTTGAATGTATGGCAACCACATTTCTGCTGTGATTGCTATGATTCTGCAAAACCTGGTGCAGCTTAGACTGGAATGTTTGCGCTGCCTCCAGCTCTTTCCTTCCCATTAGACTGGTAACTGAGTTCCTAAACTGCCTTCTCTATACTCTGACTCCATTCATGAGTGTGTGTGTGGTTTATTAGCACAGCCTGGGTTTTCTGCACTCCTACCACTGTCCTCAGAGGTGTTCTGGTCAAAGCCTCTCTCTCTCAGATACTAGTGCAGAAAAAAATGCCTGTCTCACTGCAGCATGAGGAGCTAGTTGAAGGCTCTACTCTGGAAAGCCAGGCTGAACTCTGGTTTCTGGGTAGTGCTGGCTGGGGAGCTGTGATGTAGAGCTGAGCTTCTAGCAGACTAATGCAAATCTAAGGTCCAGTTTCCACTCTAGTGTGCAAAGGAGCATGGAAGATATAGTCATCCGCATAAATGGCTAGTTGGATTTCCTTCACATTTGCTTTCTTAGCATTGTTTTGCTTTTCCCAGTTTTAGCTTGAGTTGTGTTTGCTTTAGCCCAGAAGAGTACAGAAAGCATTGGAGCTCTCCAAAGCCACATCAAAGATGAACATACCCTCTGCTACCCCAGGCACGTTTGTCAAAAAGGATGTTTGCTGCTGCTTGGGAAGATACTTAACCTGCTGCTAATGTGGCAAATTACTTCTGCCCATCTTGGCTTGGAAAAGACACTTGAAAATTAAACCTGTGTAGTCTGGGCAAAATGCAGACTGAACTCAGGTGGCAAACACCTCCACAGAGAATACTGGAGGAAAAGAACCTAAGAGAGACAATAAACGTTCTGCAGTGATTTATTTGGGGTCTTCAAATCTGCAATAAAAGTGAATCCCCTCAACAGAGGAGGGGAGCAGCTCTGCTTCTGCTTACTATACCTGTGTAGAAACAAACCGTGGAGGCCTTCCAAGTCCTGCACAAAGCACAAACTTGTTTTGCCTAAAATCCGTCCCTCTCAATTATTGTCAGGCTGAGAACTGGACTTTGCTCAGCTTGTACAGCTAGCCTCAGGCTCCTGGAAATTACTTTGATCTTCAGGGATCCCTGAGGATCCCTTAACTCATGAGCTGGACTCCACAGCCAGCTCCATGAAATGAGAAATCGTGTCTTACTGACAGGGGTCTTGCTGCCCCTTCTTATCACAGCAGCCTGTTTCACTGGTGCGTCTCTGCGAAGTGGCATTCCAACAGAGCAGCTAGAACTAACTGTGTACTGTGCAGGCACTGTCAACGTGCCGAAACGGCTCCGTCTATGCAAATTAAAAATTGATATTGATAATTCATAAATAGCTGCTTCCTTTCTAAAGTCATCACCCTAGCTGAGGGCTGTGGCATTTCCTGCAGGTGATGACCGTCAGGGTCAATGGCCATTCGTTGTACCAGAGGTTATCAGCTCTCAGCAGAGCTTCTTATTTTTTTCCCCGAGGAAATTTCCTGCCAGTAAGCCTGTATTGTGTGAATGATGCTACTGCCTGAGATGTCAGCTGGCATATAGGGATGCTCTTCTGGCTTGCTCAGATCTGTCTGTGAGAAGGATGGGAAACTCTCTGTCAGTTTTGTTTCTCATGGAAAACACGCTTCGCACAACATGGATTTGCTTCTTTGTGGGGAACATTTTTGGTTTAAAGGTTGTTGGGGAGTTTTGTTTGATTTATTGTTTAGTTAGTTTAAGGCTTAGAGCTCAAAGCTTACTTTTGTTTTCTGTGTGGGAAATACCACTTATTTTGACAGTTCTCCATCTCCCAGTTTTGCAACAGAAAAATATGACTTTGTAAAAATGGGCAAGGAGAGGAGAGATTACCAAACCCTAATGTTTTCTACAGAGAAATAGTTGGTTTTAATGCAGTTGAAATGTGTATTTTTATTTGTTTAACCTTTTTTCCAAGTAAAAAGGAAATGTTTTCCTTTGGGGGAGCGTGAGCTTCCCTGGGGCCCAAGCCAGCTCTTGGTGCCTCCTGGGACTTCAGTTTTGCAGTCTGTGTATCCCACAACAGTGCTTACCCTGAGGGTTCCCTGCCCTTGCAAACAGCTCCCATCACCAGCAGCCTTCCTCTGCTGGGGATGTGTTAGGGGTGTTGTGGGAAACTCAGGAGAGCAGACAAGTGCGGCATTTTGGCCCCTGGAGCAGCCCATAGCTTGAGCTGTTTTGTAAAGAAGCATTTCTGCTTTTCTGAACAGAGAAATTTTGATGCCAGTTATTCCACAGGTGTTTTTTGTAGGCCAGCTTGCAAAATAAAAGTGATTTCTGTATGCCAGTACAGGAAAATAAATGTTGAATGTTGGCATTTTGCTCAGAATCAAAACTGTGCTTTGCATCTGAAAGCAGAGCCCAGGTTTGGATGGTGGAGTATTTGTGGTCTAGCTTCCTAGTTCCACTGTTGAGGATTTGCAGTACTGTAAAGCCAGACTAACGTCATGTAAATCCATAGTAATGTAACTATATTTATTTCTCTCCATGGAGCTGTCTAGGTTTACACCAGTGAGAATAAGAACAGTATTTGGCCCCTTAATATCTATCTCCAGATAATAGAAGTCATATGAGGGTTTCACTAAATATTTGGCAAACTTACTAAAACAAGCCCAACAAACTACGCAGGACGTAGATTAATTTCCTCCACCAGCATCTGGGTTTGGCATTATAATTAGCAGCAGATCTAGTGATATGCCAAACAAAGATGTTTATGTCGAATAGCTATTTCTTAGAAGGGGTAAAAAAAAAGTGGGGAGGGTGAGGGGGTGTGCTGCAATTAGTAGAAAACCATGAAATCAGTCCAGGTTGAGAGGTTGGCTGATAAGCAGTTACTGCCAGAGGTGTTTGCAGATGGCAGCTAGCAAAATTTTCAGTTAGGTTCTGCAGCTGGGAGCACGATTATATGGGCATTGCAGGAGCGCGGGGGATTTTACTCTCCTACCTCTCTTAATGGCTGCTTTTCTAACTTGAAACCTCTTTTGATCTCTTGACATGCGAATCACACTTGTTCTCACTTAGGCTGTGGCTCTAAAACAACTCTGCGTGTTGAATGCACCTCATACAAGTGACAGGCAATGCTTAGAACAGTTGGCATGGAAGCTTCCTCAAACAACAGCCAAAGCAGGCATAGCCGCAGCCCTGTGAAGTCTCTGCATCCGAAGAACTGCCACTGTGGGGGTGTGCATATGAAAGGGACAAAGTTCCTGTTGGTATTTTGGAACAAGGAGGTTCCAGTTGCTGCCAGGAACCCGGGGAGGGGAAAAAGTATGAATTATTCAAACCTTTGAAGAAGCTTGAGTTGAGCTCTGATGCTAGAAATAGATACACATTTATGTGTGGTATTGATAAAGGAAACTCTGACCTTCTTGAGATTAGCTGGTCACTGTAAAAAAAACAGAACTGCAAAGAGTTAATTTAATGTGGGAGAATTCGAAGAATTTCTGGAGAGACCAAATGAAATCACCATCCAAATCTGACTGAAGACAGATTTGGCAACTCTTCTAAGCTGTTTTACCACAAAATGACCTTGGGGTTTATAGCTGTGTCACAGTGATGTTTGAACCTTTAGTGTTGTGTGCTACAGGGCTGTATTCTGCCAGTGGCAAAGGATGCTTTCACTCACTTATAACCTAGAGATATTAGACATCATAAAAAGTTCAATATACCAGTGTGTGGATAATATATCTGCTGTCTGTGCTGCAAACTTCCCAGCTAGCATTCCAGGATAATTTGTCAGGCAGTAATTAGAATGATGCATTTTAAATGTTCTGAAATGGTGCCAGGAAGAGAATTGCTTTCCATTTTGAACAGCGTTAGTGATACAGCTGGAAATGCTGCCTAATGAAAATACTTTTAAACATCTCCTGGTCTGCGTTTGGTCCTAACCTGCCCAAGGAACATAGGCAATGTCTTATGTTCACCTTCCCGGGGTGCAGAAGACTCATTTAACAAGTTGTCACTGCCGATTACGCTAATGAAAGTGCCCAGATTTAATGCCACTGAACCCTACTGCAGAGAGCTCAGAATGGTACCAAAGTACCAAAGCCTCAAAGTGTTCAGAGGTATCTGTAATTTTGCCTGGTTGTCAGGGTGGATACTTTCTCTTGCAGCTAGTGTGTCCCCCAGAGACACAGAGTGGGAACACTGTCATGGCTTAGCACACGTTCTTTATACCGAACATGAAGTCTTCAGCTGATGTGGGCTAGCTCAGCAAGGCTAACCTATGTTGACTTAGCAAAACCCAGGGTATGACTGAGGAATGTTGAAAGGGAGTAATTGTCCCATAGAGCAGAGTCAAACTTGCATTCCTGGGAATGGTTTAAGTTCTTAGCTCAATTTTGTTCTACGCAGAGGTACTTGTGCATAGCTGTCTCCAAAAGTGAGGATTCGCATGCTGCACTCTGATACTCACAGTCTCTAGGAAGTATTTGTAGGACAACAGAGTTGCTCTTTGGCTCCAGAGCTGGCAGTGTTGATCCTTAAATGTGGCTCCTACCCAAACGACTGGAATGTTTCCCTAGTCACCCTTCCGCTTTTACTTTGATGCTTTGCTTACATGATTGCCGCAATAGCTACAATTTCTTCTGTGCTTCTCCACTTGTTTCCAACCACTTCTGCTGGATTCACAGTGAGGGTTCCCACTTGTGTTTTGCTTTCAGTCTACAGCAAGGAAATGGGATGCTACAAGTGCTGTTCATGACTTGATGAAGGAAGGGCCCCTCTCAGTGCTGCTATTTGCCCTGCCTGGTTTTCATGCTCCTGTCTTGCAGTGCCTTCAGCGTTGCAGAGCATCTCTCCTTAGGCTCGCCAAGCTCCACAGTGAAGCGTCCACTTGCAGGACTCTTGTCCTTGAACTGGAGGCCGTCTCTGAGAGGCAGTGGTGCTGACAGCTCTCACTAGAAAGTGTTTGGGGAGAAAATAAAACAGCCTGTGTAATTTCTTCTAAGGCAACGAAGCAATGCAGTCTGTCTACTTCTCATGACAGCACACAGGGGGATCACAGCAGCATCTAGCCCTGGTTTGAGATCTGCCAGGTCCCTGAGCATGGCCCGAGTGTCACTGTCCTGCAGCTGCAAAGGCTCAGAGGCCAGTGGTACCTGCTGGTGGTGAGATGGAACAGTTCAGACATGTCTGTGTGTCTGCAGCATAAAGGGGAAAGGTGTCTCCTTTTTGATCTCTTTTCTGTGGCACAAGGTGAGCCCCAGCTTGGCAGTTGGCATGCAGCTTCGTTCCTTCTGCTTTCTGTTAATCTCATTTTCTCTCTGCAGTGCAAAAATAGTATCAGCAACACGTTTATATCCTGCAGGAAAGGTAACATGTGGACAATGTTGCGAAACTCCAGGTGGGAGCTGTGGCTGTCGTACAGGAATGGCATATGTAAAAGTTAGAAAATATACACAGAAGCTCTGAAGGAGAAAGGTGTGATTTCAGAGAACATTATCTCATGCTTCCCGAGACAAATGGGAAACCAGGTTACTTGCCCCCCTCTTGGGAGCTTTCATGGCAGTGGATTACTTAGTGTTAGCCCTGAGATTCTTTATGTGAGGTGAAGTACACCGGCTCTCTTTAGCAGGTGTGGATATTGCTCTGTGCGAGCGAAGATTAGGACCAGGTCTAGTGGTTTCACAGGAGAAAGGACTCTCTGGAGGCTGTTCACGCTCCTATCCGCTGGGGGCGCTCTGAGCCATTGCCTGTCCTGCTCTTTCTGAGTGGAGAGCTGCTGCCTCCCACCTACATGGCTCGGCCCTGCTCGTGGCTGAGCCTGCTTGCCTGTGGGAGTTCTTCTTGCCTTCAGTGTCTGGTGCACAAGGGGCAGGGAGTAGCCAAGGCTGAAGCGACAGCCCATCAGACCTCCTGCTAGCTGTGTGTGCTCTCTTTGCTGGAGAGCTTCGTTGCAGGTAGAGACAGGGGCATGAGGTAACATGGAGTTTGGCTTCCCAGTGCCACCTTCCTGCAGGGCTCATGTGGCAGCCAAAAGCCTACAAATCCTATCCTCCATAAGCCCCGTCTTGCTTGTACCTCTGAGCACATTCCTCAGCAGTACCTTGGTCTGGAGACATGAGTTCAGTGGTGTGTTTGGGTCAGGATAAGGAAGTTTGTACTCCACATAATTTATATTAAGTTAGTGGTGCAGAATTATATATGGAGGAGCTGGTCACTCTGCAGATTATAGAGGACATTGATCCACCGCTTCTGGGACACTCAACATCCTTGGCCAGAGGCCTGTAAGAACTGGAGACTGGACAGCTTGGCATATACCCAGCACTGCTGTCTGCTGATTGACAGTAGTAGCATTTTGGAGCTGGGCTGATGAGAAAATGCAAATGCTTTTGTGAAAAGCTTTTTTATTTTTGTGGAAAACTGAGGTTTTAATTAAAAGCAATTTATATGGATAGAAAATCCTACGTAACTTTAAAAATTCACAGGCAAACTGTTTAAGCCTATAACAGAAATACCTCCATTGAAGCTGGTGCCCTGTCTGCTTCATGGGAACTGGAGCTATGTTTTCATTATCCTTTGTGTCTGTATCTTCTCCAGTGCATCACAGCCAGCGACTCTAGCACTGACAAGCTTCTGTTTTTCACAAGCAGCCCTCTGTGATGAAGCATGAAAATAGGCAGCTAACCCATGTAGGAGGGTGGAATATCCAAACTCTAGTGCCTGTGTGGCACTGCTGCACTGGTATGAATGAAAAAAATATCTTGACCCTCCAGTCTGTAAAAAAAATCCAGTTCAATAAAAATAAAATAAAGCAGTTGATAAAGAGGAAATAATTATGCAGAGACAGTTATACGTGTGGTGGGCTCATGTTCTGTCAGTTGCTCCCTGCTCATGTCCATCACTTGTCTGTCATTCAGTAGACAAACCCTCACTTTCAGGATCCATGGTAGTGAATTTCAGGCTCACAGCAAAAACCAGTGAATCTTCACTTCAGCAGGAACAGGGTCCATCCCTGAACTCGTCCCACTCTCCAAAAGTTGTGATCTTTTCAGCACAGATTTTGTCTTCTTTCAGCTTATTCTGCATATAGACACTGGAGCATAAGCTTGCTTCTTAAATAAAATGCAAAGAAAAGCACTTGACTTCAGAAGAATAGGAGACCCAAAAAGAAAGAAAGAAGGAGAAAAAAAAAGGCAGCTTAGGTAGTGGGTTGAACAGATGCCGTAGGTTGTTATAGCAACTTGAGTTCTAAAAACAAGAGAGAATACCCACATGCTGCCACATCTAGTGAAGAACCCACACTCCAGATTTCAAAATTCAGGCACTGAGGAAACACCTATTTCCTATTATTAAAAAAAAACAAAACAAAACATCATGTAAGTGCGTAACGCGTCCTTGGAAAAATCCACACACATTATCCTATAAAACAGAAGACCTCTTTAAGATGCTTTGAAAAGGCTTGTGGTGTGGTTTGTTTATGACACTTAAAGCAGTGTGTGCATGTCTGTACGCCTGTATGTGACGTGGATTGAAACTCGCAGAGAGAATCTGAAAGCCTTTCAGCAAAACCCTAAGCGCTCTGACAAAGGGTTTGTGGAGGGAGTAACTGGCAGCAGCAGATACTGAGGTGACAGCGAGCAGTTGTAACATCAAACCTGAAACGTTTACCGGTTTAGTGTGCTTGTAGGAGAAATGATGACTTCTCAGACACTGACTAGCTCTGTCAGGGCAGGGAAAAAGCACTAACTGGTGGTAAATTAAGGAGACAAAGCTTCAGGCAGGTGTAAACGGAGTGTTTTCACAGCAAAAGAACACATTATATGTGAAAATGTCTAAATGGGACTCCCTGTTCTGGCAAAGGCATGCGTGCCGTGACCCGGCGAAGTGACTAGGTATCATTCTCTTGACTCAGCTGAGCCCTGGCCTCGCACTCACACATGAGATACTGATTGGTTGGGGATCTTTTTCTGTTCCAATTTTATCTGAGTAATTTATGTGGGAGTGTAGCAACCCAAGATGCTCCCCTGGAAAAGGCAGGGGACTGGAAATGCCGCACTTGGTTATTATCCTGTAGTTCTATTTTGTGGGGTTTTCTTGTGTCACGCTATGTGTGCCACAAGCCACCTGTGAATTCACACCTTGGCTAAACCCTCCTCCACCTGGCTTCACGAAGCAAAGGCAGAGTGGCTCACAGCACTGTGCTGAGATCAAAGCTGGTGCTAAAATAAAGGCTGGCTGCTGGGAAGGGGGCTGCAGCATGTGGACAGGCAGGAATTCCTCCAGCAGACAGTCAGTAGAAAGACTGGACATGACTATCAGTCTCTGGCTTGTGGAGACAGCAGCCCCGCTTCAGGCAGGGCCAGCTGGGTGCTGACACCAGGGTGGCAGCTTTGGGGGGCTTGCATGGGTGCTCTGCTGCCCTGCTGCTGTGGGGCAGAGCCTGGAAGGCCTGAGGATGAAGCCTCAGCACCTGCTCCAGCCACTGCTTCCCTCTCTAGCAGGCACAAGGGAGGTTTGAGAGAAGATTAATCAAAGGGAAAGGTACAAGTCGCACAGGTATGGCAGTGAGCAAGCTCATCTATGTTTGTTGGAGTGAAACTCTCCGTTAAAGCCCATGGGAGTCCTTGTGTGACTTTTTGCCTTCAGAGAATTTATTTGAAAAAGTCTGTGCTGAGTTTAAAGGGTGGAGAGCTTCATCTCTTACTCGTCCCTTTAGCTTGTGCTGCAAAATGCTGTAGTTGTGGCAAAGATCTGAATGTGCCAGTGAGAACAAACCATTGCAGTGTGTGATGTTATGTGTGACCAGAGAGAAGATTGACTGTTTTGTCAGTATTTTTGTTCCTCCAGTACCAAAATTTTACTGTATGTATTTTATTGTGCCTTTTGGGGATGCTGGGGCATACCCCATTCTCTGAAAGAGCCACAGTTGCACTGTGCAGACTTCTCCAAGCACCCTCAGGCCTGCTGGGCCAGTACAGCTAGGTGATGGAGCTGGAAGAAACTTGCAAAGAGATGAGTCTTTATTTGGCTGCAAAGTCAGTCACTCCTGCAGCAGGCTCAAGAGTCACTCCTCAGTGTCTTTGAACCTTTCTTTCCTACCTTACTCTTTCCTAGAGGTATAATTTTTAGTAGGTTAGCTCAGGCCAGATGGTTTTTTTATTTCATCTTCCAAAAATAGTGCATCTGGTCATAACCTTTCTTCTCTCTCCCTCCGTTTAATTCAAATATGGTTGAAAGACATTGCCCAAACTACCTCCTGTAGTAATAGTATTTAATGATACATCTTCAGACAGAAAAGAGTGTGGAAGCTATTAAACCCAGAGGCAAATATTTTCTGAGTTATGAGTGTGAGAAAATTGACTTATAGGTAGAATGTGAATGGTTTTGCAGTCTTCATAGCAGGTGTTCAACCCAATCTGCTAAAACAATTATTTATTTATTTGTCCTGGAAGTGTAACCCTGGGCTTTTAAAGCTGTGTTGGAAGGCTTGCAAAGGGAGTATGTTTTCATCTGTGAATATATTAAGCAGAAGTTTCTGAAGGCTGTGTATGAAGGAGAGTTAATGGTGTTAGTAGAGGCAGAAGATCTGGTTTTAAAAAATGCAATTTAAAAAAACCCCAACAACAGAAAAATCAAACTGTTCTGTTTTTTTTTCTATTTGTTGGTTAATGCCCAACTACCAGTGGAGTACAGTCCATGGTGCAAACTCAAGCACAGACCTAGCATTGGTAAGAACAGCTGTCAGCTTTATTTCTGAGATATTTGAGACAAAATAGGAAGAATAAAAAAATCTGTGTGAGATTTCTCATGACATCCTGGCACTAGTGCTGTGTCAGACGTCGTGTGAGCAAATGCACAGCTCCTGCAAAGTCCATAAGTGAAAGCCACCACACAGGGATTGCTCCTGTGTTCTGGAATGAGAGAAGCCTTTCTTAGTGGTCGTGTCTGTCATACTGGGTGAGAGGCACGGGGATGGATTTCCTGGCTGCAGAGTTCAGCATCAGAGGTTCAGGTGGGAATCAAAGTGATAGAGGCTCATGGTTACAAAAATTAGCCATAGGTACATCTAGAGGGGCAAGGACAGCTGGTGGGCAAGTGTGAGCTTGTTAGATAGAACGCCCCTTTTGGGAACATGGGCCTCAGACACGACGGTCCCACTCTGCATGCAGGGAGGGAAGCTGCAGACTGGGCTCCTCTTGGCCTGTGCCTCCATTATACTGGAACCTACTGCAGGTGCCTGAGCAGCAGCACTGCCTTCGGTGATGTGAAAGTCCCCAAAGCCAAGTGGCAGTGGAGATCTAAGCAATGCCAGGTGGGGAGCTGAACATTTTTGTCTCGGGAAATATTTCTGAGATGGAAACCAATGGCAGCTTCATTCCAGGAAACTACATCAGACCCAAAGGCACTCATGTAAATGCAAATCCCTGCTCTGTCTGATGAAGTCTTGAGAGTTTTTTATGAATGGTCCGTAGTTTCCCTCTCCAGATTTCCTTTGGACAGTCTCATTGGGGCTGGGGAATGACACGGGAAGGAGTGTTCATCTGCATAGCTGCTGAAGAGATACTCTCATTTCACCTCTACTAGAGGCAAGAAGATTTAATTGCCGAGTTTCAGCTAGAAAATGGAATGCATTCTTCATTCTCATGTTGGGTGGTGGAGTGAGGAAGGAATAAAGACCAGATTTTGTCCTTGAGCTTACAAAAACCCTTCTGAGCCTTCTTTGAAAAGAATTCCTGGCACAGTCAGCTTTAAACCTAAGTTTGACTTTTTTTTCCTCTCCTTGTACCAAATATGATTAGAACATAGTATGGATTAATTGCTCTGCCAAATGTCATTCCTATAAATCAAATCTGTTTTCTGACATATGAGTGAGTGTCTGAATACTCCAAAGCCATTAAAAATATCTGCATAATTTTAAAACCTGCTAAATGTTGTTGTTTTCTCTCTCTCTCTCTCTCTCTCTCTCTCTCTCTCTCTCTCTCTCCATTCTTGGTACAGTATGGTATTTTACTCTGATGATGAGAAGTTGAATGGCAAGTTTCAGTCAAATGCTGCTTTTTTTTTTCTTTTGCAATCCAATCCTAAAATCTTGACAATGGCACTTACAGTGGAAATGCCACCAACTGTAAATTTACACACGGACAAAACTTGGCATCTCTAATCAGCTCTTCTTCAGGCATAACTTGTGGGATCTCTGCCCACATTTTCTCTGCAGGAATTGGTGTTATCCTGCTACTGAATTATTCATGTGTTAGTGCCCCAGGTGTATAATGGCTTGTGGGACAAAGTCTCCAACGCTCATCCCGCTCGCCTCTACTGTATTTCCTGTGTAATGTGGAAGAAGCAAGTGCCCATGATAATAGTGACCACCCCACCAACTGCTTAGCTGTGTCATACGAGCAGAGCTGGTGACAAATTACCCAGCACAACATCTTTTTTCATTGGTAAAGGCTGATTTGACAGATCTTAAACAGTCTGTGGGACCTTAACATTTCTGCCAGTTCTTGAACTAGTCAGACTTGGTAGACAGATAATTTTTTTGTCAAGTTTCTAGGGAATATGGTTTGCAAGTGGTTCTTTCCATGCCTCTGTCCACGGCCCCTGGTAGTTCGTTCACCTTGACCTGGAGACACANGCTTTATTTCTGAGATATTTGAGACAAAATAGGAAGAATAAAAAAATCTGTGTGAGATTTCTCATGACATCCTGGCACTAGTGCTGTGTCAGACGTCGTGTGAGCAAATGCACAGCTCCTGCAAAGTCCATAAGTGAAAGCCACCACACAGGGATTGCTCCTGTGTTCTGGAATGAGAGAAGCCTTTCTTAGTGGTCGTGTCTGTCATACTGGGTGAGAGGCACGGGGATGGATTTCCTGGCTGCAGAGTTCAGCATCAGAGGTTCAGGTGGGAATCAAAGTGATAGAGGCTCATGGTTACAAAAATTAGCCATAGGTACATCTAGAGGGGCAAGGACAGCTGGTGGGCAAGTGTGAGCTTGTTAGATAGAACGCCCCTTTTGGGAACATGGGCCTCAGACACGACGGTCCCACTCTGCATGCAGGGAGGGAAGCTGCAGACTGGGCTCCTCTTGGCCTGTGCCTCCATTATACTGGAACCTACTGCAGGTGCCTGAGCAGCAGCACTGCCTTCGGTGATGTGAAAGTCCCCAAAGCCAAGTGGCAGTGGAGATCTAAGCAATGCCAGGTGGGGAGCTGAACATTTTTGTCTCGGGAAATATTTCTGAGATGGAAACCAATGGCAGCTTCATTCCAGGAAACTACATCAGACCCAAAGGCACTCATGTAAATGCAAATCCCTGCTCTGTCTGATGAAGTCTTGAGAGTTTTTTATGAATGGTCCGTAGTTTCCCTCTCCAGATTTCCTTTGGACAGTCTCATTGGGGCTGGGGAATGACACGGGAAGGAGTGTTCATCTGCATAGCTGCTGAAGAGATACTCTCATTTCACCTCTACTAGAGGCAAGAAGATTTAATTGCCGAGTTTCAGCTAGAAAATGGAATGCATTCTTCATTCTCATGTTGGGTGGTGGAGTGAGGAAGGAATAAAGACCAGATTTTGTCCTTGAGCTTACAAAAACCCTTCTGAGCCTTCTTTGAAAAGAATTCCTGGCACAGTCAGCTTTAAACCTAAGTTTGACTTTTTTTTCCTCTCCTTGTACCAAATATGATTAGAACATAGTATGGATTAATTGCTCTGCCAAATGTCATTCCTATAAATCAAATCTGTTTTCTGACATATGAGTGAGTGTCTGAATACTCCAAAGCCATTAAAAATATCTGCATAATTTTAAAACCTGCTAAATGTTGTTGTTTTCTCTCTCTCTCTCTCTCTCTCTCTCTCTCTCTCTCTCTCTCCATTCTTGGTACAGTATGGTATTTTACTCTGATGATGAGAAGTTGAATGGCAAGTTTCAGTCAAATGCTGCTTTTTTTTTTCTTTTGCAATCCAATCCTAAAATCTTGACAATGGCACTTACAGTGGAAATGCCACCAACTGTAAATTTACACACGGACAAAACTTGGCATCTCTAATCAGCTCTTCTTCAGGCATAACTTGTGGGATCTCTGCCCACATTTTCTCTGCAGGAATTGGTGTTATCCTGCTACTGAATTATTCATGTGTTAGTGCCCCAGGTGTATAATGGCTTGTGGGACAAAGTCTCCAACGCTCATCCCGCTCGCCTCTACTGTATTTCCTGTGTAATGTGGAAGAAGCAAGTGCCCATGATAATAGTGACCACCCCACCAACTGCTTAGCTGTGTCATACGAGCAGAGCTGGTGACAAATTACCCAGCACAACATCTTTTTTCATTGGTAAAGGCTGATTTGACAGATCTTAAACAGTCTGTGGGACCTTAACATTTCTGCCAGTTCTTGAACTAGTCAGACTTGGTAGACAGATAATTTTTTTGTCAAGTTTCTAGGGAATATGGTTTGCAAGTGGTTCTTTCCATGCCTCTGTCCACGGCCCCTGGTAGTTCGTTCACCTTGACCTGGAGACACAGTCAGCCTGGACTTCCTGGTATCCTGTGTTATAAACTGAAAAGATCATTTGGGATCCCTTAAAATTAACCTTTTTTCCATATATCCCCCCATCCTAGGGTAGTGGGTGGGGTGGGGGTGGATGATGACAAACATGCCCCACAGCCGTCTAACTGTTCATGTCTTGCTTTAGTAAGAGTTTTTTATAATCATTTACAAGACAAAATTTGGTTTCCCACTCATATTTGCCTCGCTGGGCAAAAAGATAAGTTGCTTTATGTGGCCTCAGTCTGGTCCAGAGCCCACCAGCACCCATGGGGGCCTCTCCTTGCTGAACTGGGTTTGTGAGTAAGACCCAAGGGGGCAGGGGAGCAAGGACACTTGAGGAATCCGACTGCTTTTCACGTTTTCCTCTTGGACCTGCAGGTGTGTCCTTGTGCCAAAAAGGGATATGAAAGGATCTCAACCTTTCCTGGAAGTAGCCCACCCCAGGAAAACAACGTTAAGTTTCTCCTCACAGCAGAAACTGCCTGCCTCTGAGTTAGAATCTCCTGGACCCTCTGGTGCCTTCAAAGCAAATGTTACTGGGGCTTTATGCCAAGAGCACATCTGTGGGGAGCCGGGGCAGCCACAGCCAGCAGGGACACCCACACTCCGTGCGCAGTGTGGGGTGACTGGACAGCACGTGAGCCTGATCCCACAGCCCTGGACTGCTAACTACATGGAGAGGCTCACAGGGGACGTTTCCGTTTGTCTTGGGACTCCAGATCTTCAGATCAAGCCCAGAAAACTTAGCTCAGTAAGTCTTCCATGCCCACTGTTCTAGTATTTAATCTGTTTGTCCCTTTTTAGTTAGTTTATTTCTGAAGTCTGTCACAAAAGAATTACGCTGCTTAGGAAGGGCCAGAAGGAGGGTCCAGGGAACCTGTCAGCCTGGCCTCAGTGCCTGGCTGGAGATCATCCTGACTGCCATTCAGTGGCATGTACAGGGCAACCAGCAGACCAGGCCCAGCCTGCATGGGTTTAAAAAAAGATCCTGCCTAACCAGTCTGATCTCCTTCTGTGACTGGGTGACCCGCCAAGCGGATGAGGGGAAGGTTGTGGGTGCGGCCTAGACTTCAGCGAAGCCTTTGACACAGAGAGCAGTGGTGAGTGGTGCTGCATCCGGCTGGCGGCCTGTAACTGTGGGTGTCCCCCAGGGGTCACGACTGGGCCCAGTTCTATTCAACATCTTTACTGATAATCTGGATGAGGGGATCGAGTCTACCCTTACTAAATTAGCACAACACCAAGCTGGGAGGAGGAGTGTTGATCTGCTGGAGGGGAGAAAGACGCTGCAGAGGGAGCTGGGCAGTCTGGATGGATAGGCCGAGGCCAATGGTATCAGGTTCAACAATATAAAGTAGGATCCTACATTTTGGGCACAATAACCTCCTGTAGCTACAGACTGGGAGATGAGTGGCTGGAGAGCATCCTGGCAGAGAGGGACCTGGAAGTGCTGGTCCACAACCGGCTGAACAGGTTGCCTGGAAGGCCAATGGCATCCTGGTTTGTATCAGAAATAGTGTGGCCAGCAGGATGAGGGATGTGATTCTCCCCTAGTACTCAGCACTGGTGAGGCCTCCCCTCGAGTACTGGGGGCAGTTCTGGGCCCCTCATTTCAGGGGCTGGACTGGAGTGGGTCCAGAGGAGCAGTGAGGCTGGTGAAGGGACTGGAGGGGAAATCTTATGAGAAGAGGCTGAGGGAGCTGGGTTTATTTAGCTTGGAGAAGAGGAGACTCAGGGAGCACTGTATCACTCTCTATAACTGCCTGAAGGGAAGTTGTAGTTAGGTGGGGATCTGGGTCTCCTCCCAGGCAACTAGCAACAGGATGAGAGGACAGGGCCTGAAGCTGCACCAGGGGAGGGTTAGGTAGGATATTAGGAAGCACTTCCTCATGGAAAGGATTATCAGACACTGGAATGGACTGCCCAGAAAGCCATGGAGTCATCATCCCTGGAGGTATTTAAGGATAGACTCGATGTGGAATTTAGTGCCATGGTCTAGCTGATTGTGGTGCTGTTAGGTCGTAGGCTGGACTTGATGATCTTAGAGGTCTTTTCCAGCCTCAATAATTCTGTGAGCTGGACTTTTTTGTAATTTTCTGTAATTTTCTTCATTTTTACAAAGTTGCTCAAATGGACTGAATTCTCAAGCACTTTTAGTTGTCTAGATTTCATTTTTTTTTAGCAGATTGAGTTATAAGAACCATTTCCTGTAATACTTTTAACACTCTTGTAAATTAAATTAATAACCACCCAGCATCAAGGGGGTAGCCATGCTATGCTCTGATGGAAATGGACACAAGCATGTAACGTAATTCAATTCAGATCTTCCGTATTATGTGGGTAAACATGATGCTGTGATACAAAAAATGAAGTTCTGGCCTTTTTACCCTTTGTTACAAGTTATTTCTCTAAACTGAGACAGCACACTGGGAAACTGTTCCTCAGTTTTGGAATTTTACTAAATCTGGAGTCCGTTGAAGCCAAGATCTAAACAAATGGGTAGATAAGTGGAGAATTCTGAGGGAGTAAGTGATTTTGTGTGGGTGATGCTGCAAGGCATCATGAAAGCATCAAAATAGTCCTTTAATGGCAAATGTATCCATATCTCCTCCTTGCCAGCAGTGGGTTCCATCTTTGAAGGTGCTCTTCTGCTGGTTTTAAACCCAAGAAGGGAGCAAAACTGTTACAAGAGGCTGTAGGGCCTGCTAAGATTAATGTGAAGGGGGCCCAAAGGAATCATCACCTTCTAGTTCAATGTGGCTTCATAAAAAGAACAATTAAAGCAGTGCAAGATAGTATCACAGTATCACAGTACATTAGGGACTAGCAGTGACCTCAAAAGATCATCTAGTCCAATCCCCCTGCCAGAGCAGGACCACCTAGACCAAGTTGCACAGGACCATACCCAGGTAGGTTTTAAACATCTCCAGAGAAGGAGACTCCACAACCCTCTTGGGATTCAGCAAAGGGCCAGTAGGACACGAGAGCTGAATTGTTTTTATATCATCATTGATCTTGGACATCTTTATTTTTTGTTCACATATCTTTATTTGTCTAATCTGTGTATTTAGAGTGTGAATCCTGTAGCTGAAAATATTCATAAGAAACACATGTGTATACAGTTTCTGGGGTAATAAGAACAGGACTGTTTCTATCAAATATGTGTTTAGGCACCCACTGGTTTTGAGAGTAGCTGGTGAAAAATGCTCACATGAGTGCAAAAGTACAAAGTGAGGGTATTATTATTGTGATGTTTCTGTATGGGTGACCTAAAACCATGTGGGTATGGGCTTATGCAGCTACTAAACCAGAGTTCATATTAGGGCCTGATGGAACAGGCATACAATAACCCATACAAAGTCTGGCTGTTTCTGGGTGATTCTCACTGGTTTAGGACTCCTCTTCCACCTCTGAGCTGCAGCCAAGACACTGAGGATTGGGGACAGGGGCTGTTACCTCCAATTCTACTCTGACAGCCAATAAAAATGCTGCTGGGTGTTCTTATCTCAGGTACAAAATACACTCACAGCTTGAATTTGAGGTCAAAGAGGTGAGTGATTTGCCTGGAAATGACAATACAAACCACATCTAAAATTAGACTTGCTGAATCAGTGTTTCTCCCAGCCTATCCTGCAGAGAAGTCCTGGGATACTGGATACAGCTTAGCCTCAACTAGCACAACCCAACTCTAGCTGAGTGGAGGTTAAAGGCCAGAACTTTTTTGTGCACAGCTGTTCCTTCTTTGCTTGTCCCACCCTGTGAAGCCACATAAAGGCAACAGAAGGTGTAAGAAAGGCTTTATTAGCATCAGTTGCCAAAAACACCTGCATTTGTAACCCAGTAGTGTATTTTCCTCACTGTTGTTGCTTGCTTCACAAAGCGTGGTCTTCCCACATCTTTTCAGCTCAAGTTCCAGTGGATAGTCTGGAAAACAAAAGCAGGTAGAATAACTTCATGCAAAATTCCTTTTCTGTTTAAGAATGCAGCTTTGCCCCAGAAAAGGTCATTAAGACTGAAGTTAATGTTTTTATTAGCTTTTTGTCTCAAACTGAAAAATACTCATGCATCTGGAATCACTGGAAAAGGCAAGCTTCAACTTGAGACAAAAGTAAATATTTTCCCCAACCTGCAAAGCCAACACTTGAAACACACATGTATTTTTTTATAAAGCTTGATCAGAGTGCCGTGGTACCAAGCTTCGTGATGTGTTTGGTACAACAGCTCAGGGACAATGGAGGCAAAATACAGAAATGCCTGGAATGTACAAACCAGCTGTGAGGGAGAATGCAAACAAACCATCTTCAAATTTCTTAAATTTTGCACTTTTCTTGTGCAAAATAATTTTAAGCTAGTAAGGCTTTTGTTTACTTCAGTTTGATTAAAGCATTTCACCCTTTATGCCTGAAATAAACCAAAACTTCCCTCTACAGGCTTTTGCCATGGGGAGATGCCTAAAATGCTCACCTACTTATCAGTTTAGCAACTGTGAACTTCCACACTGACTGCTAATGGACTGACTAGAACCTGATGGGAAGCAGAGGAGAAGCAGCCTGTTTGGAGTGAAGTGCAGCAACGTCCATTTTTCTTCCTGAGGTAAGTCTTTTTGCCTTAGTCTGGAAATCCTTTCTAATTTGGATGATTTGTTTGTTTCAATTTGCTTATTTATTTACTCATTGTATATCCCAGATTCCACTATTCATCCTTTGGGAAAGAAAGAGTTTTTGGGTATTTTTTTGCTCTGAGGTTGGAGAACCTGCACTGTATTAGAGGAGAAACTGTATTCTGACAACTTCACATGCGATGTGAAAAGCAGACCTTGCGCAGAAAAATAGAGGTTATGATTTGGACACAAGAGTGGTTTGTTGCACGTAGCCTGAAGCTTGACCCCTGCATGAAGTAGATACAAACTGGGTTTTATGCTGTCTCTTTATGGCCTTTCCTTACTCTGTGAGTCTGAAGAAGAGACAAAACTATGTATGAACCAGAGAAGCTGTGTGTGAGGTGTCTGACTTGCTCTGTGCTGGAGTCAGACCTGCTTCTGTCTGGGTGCAGGTGAAACAGAAAAGTTTTTGTGTTTTGGGTACAGTAGGCATAGGTGTTATTCTATTTATTTTCAAGGTACTGTGCACTGACTAGCCTGGGACGGGTGCTCTGCTTTCCCTTCCTCAACACCTACAGACAAGGACAAGGATGTGTAGGGCTCTTAGTGCTCTCTAAGGTAGAACTTGACTAAAGGCCAGATCTAATTGAAACTTCTTAGCAAACTACTGAAGATAAGTTTATTTTTTGCCAGCTCCTCTCAAAACCAAGAAGTGCCTCAATAAAATCTGGGTATTTTAACCTTAACATTTGTTTTGTCTTGAAATAAGGTAGTCTCTAGTGTGGGAAAACCTGCTGTAGGTAAAGCTGGATTGCTGTTCTCTGCCAGCTGCTCTGCAGAGCTCCTGGGCATTGCTACTGTTAGCATGTGGTTGTTGTGGGCTTGTTAGAGTTGGATGAAAACAAAGGTGTGCTTACTTCTTGTCTCAAGGTGGCCCAGAGCTGTTTTGAGAAGCCTGAGAGGTGTACTCATGATGAGGGCTACAGAAAGATGAGACAAACCTAAGGCTTTTAAAACAAATACTCTTCCTCCTATTTAATCCAAGCTCTCTTTGGTGCCAAGAAGCTGGGTTGTGACTGCAGAAGACAAGCCCACAAATCATTTTTGTTGAAAAAGAGATCTGAAGTCCTCCTATGGATTGCAGTAGCACCTAAAGGAGGAAAAGAGTTTCTATGTGCAAGCTGGAGTTCTTCAAAGGGGACTTAGCATGACAAGCAGAGAGACAAGGTCAAAAGTTGTCATCTTGGAAATAAGAAAGCTTGAAGCATTTTAAGGCAGCTGTTCAGATGATAGAAGAAGCTGGTGATGATTTAATACCAAAAGAGAGCTCAAGGAGATTGTGTAGCAGCCTAGGGCATAGGTAGTAGTCAGTGTGAGTCTACAGAAC